>CM033726.1:9308087-9908087 GCA_019671005.1 Hibiscus mutabilis | reverse complement strand
AAAAAAGTAAGTCAATTAAGTTCGATTTTGTTATGAATAAAGTAAAGAGCAAGAATAAAGAGATGAACAAGAACAAGATGAGAGACAAAGAGAGAAAGAGAGACAAAGAGAGAAAGAGAGACTTGTATTATTTTAATATAGTGTTGTGTACAATGCTTTCTCCAAACTCTATATTTATAGGCATAAGATGGAATCCCTAATTTTAATGGGTATTAAATCGTAATAATAAAGTACATTAAAGTCTCATTTAATATATGGATATCCACCATAAATAAAGATATTCATAACATTCCCCCTTGAATATCCATGAAAATAATGTGCCTCATTAAAACCTTACTAAGATAAAAACCATGTGGGAAAAAATTTTCTTAGTGAAGGAAAAATAGTACACAAATCTTTATACGCATAACATGTTGCCTCATTAAAAACCTTACCAGGAAAACCCATTGGGATAAAACCTCGATTAAGGGAAAAAGAGTGCAACGCGTATTTACTCCCCCTCATGAAAACATCACATAAGATCTTTGAATCTTCATAATTCAATCTTGAATATAATCTTCAAATGTTGAAGTAGATTGTGCAATGGTGAATAGATCTTTCAAATTACTGCTTGAAATGATTCATCGAATACTATTCTTCTAAAAATCATGAGGGACAAAACTTTGAAGAAATTGTTTTTGTCACTTTTGATGTATTCACCTTTTGACTGAGATATAAATTATATATTATCTCCACACAAGATAGCTTGCACCTTATCTTGTAAAAGCAATTCACATATCTTCTAAATTTGTTTAGCCAAAAACATTTTTTGGCTTTGCCTCGTGCATAACAATTATTTATATGACTTGAAAAGGCATCAAATTTTGAAAGATCTAAAGGTAATGGTCTCGTAGCACCTAGATAGTATTTCTAGACCAACTGAGGTATGATGCTTCTAGATCAATATATATATTGTGCTTTTGGGCCAAGAATATCATCACTTTTTTTCACGAGAGGATGTGTGTTATGCATGTAAAGTCTCTTCAAATATTTTTATGTGTATGTAAATTGATGCACAAGGATTCCATTGTTAAGGAGATCTATTCATGAGTCTCAATGATATTTAAATCATTAACATACACAACAACAACGACAAATCCATAGCTAAACCTCTTAATAAAAATGCTTGGGAAAATTGAATCATTCTTATAACCTTCCGCTAATAAGTATTCATTGAGGCGGTTATATAACATGCTCCCAAATTGTTTTGATCCATAAATAGATATAGTACTCATATTTTTCCCTTGCAATTTAAATGTAAAAATATTTCTTATGCTTTTGCATAGTATGAGTGCTTGCACTGTTTGCTAAGCATAAATTGTCACAATTTATTGCATATTTTATTCCGAAAGTAATCATATTCTTCAAAGGATAATAAATTAACATAAAGCGTAAATAAATAATATGTAAAACAAATTAACATAAAGCAAATTAACATGAATAAATAATAAGTAAAAAAAATTAACACAAAGCAAAATAAATAAAAGATTAATTATTCCCTTTAGGGATTATAAGGAAATAAAATAAATTGCGAATTATTCCCTTCAAGGGTTATGAGTAAATCAACAATATCCAATTGAGTTGGACCAATAACGCCATAACTATTTTCGCCATTTTAGTAAAGAAAATTTGTTTATATTTTATTTCCTTTATCATTCATGATTGTGGATAAAAATCCATAATTCTTCGGCGTATGACAAGTATGAGATTAATGGTTTGTACCATTGCATAAAAAAATATTTTCTTAAAATTATTATCTTGTCTATGCCAATGGCATCGACCGTACTCATAATTAATAATGTGATCTTTATTCTTCCGTTATATAATATCACATTCACTTCAGGGAGTTGAGTGGAGCTAGTGGGCTTTCCGAAAACCTTTTTTTCATGATATTGTGTCTGCAGGACGACATTGTTTGCGTGAAAGGTTAAGCATATCCCCATAAGTGATTCTCCGACCATAAAATTTCAATTTAATTTGAAAAATCCACATAACCGAGTTTTATCCACTAACCATATAGTAAATTATCATGTTTGCATTCACTTCAGGGAATGAAAATTTATCCAATAATCGCATGGAATAAACATCATGCTTGCATTCACTTAAGGGAATTCTTCCCATAAAATTTTTGGATCAAGATGAATTTTCATAACTTGAACTTAGGAGAAGTCTATTGTCGAGTTTTTCGACGCATAAAAAATTATTGCTTTTGAGCAATAAGATTTAACCGTCATACGCGGCATTGTTAAACCAGTTCACAAGGTCCTTTAGAAACCTCCTTTGAGACCAATAGCCTCGTAGAACGGGATGTCCAATATACTTGGATTAAACCAATAGAACATAGAACATAAATCACCATAATTTATAACAGTCTTCTTGTAGATCATAAATCACCATAATTTATTGTACTTTAAAATCGTAATTTAATAAATAAAAATAAAAATAGAGTTTACTGATATTGATTTTCCTCCCAAGGACAATGGAGACATAGCAAATGACCAAGAAGCTTCTCATAATCTTTTTATGTCATATCTCTTTTAAAACCATTTAAACCATGTAAAACTCAAAAAATAGTTAAACACACGAATTATCATTAAATAAACATTAAGTAATAAATAACCACAAAATTAACAAATAAATAACTTTTTTATCCCAAAACTAATTTTGATTTTGGTATAAAATAAATATAAATAATAGAATACATACCTAATATGCCAAAGACACAAACATTCATGGTGAAAGATAGTGCAATGGCACACACGTTAAAGCTTGCATACCTACTATTTGTTGCGGCTAAATATTTCTGATCAATGGCACACATATTTACGGCGGAAGATAAGATAATCTTTTATATTAGACGGAGGACGATAGGTTTTAGGGTTGTCTTCATATTAGAAAGAATTTTATAGAGAATCGTGCTGATAACGTGTTATGAATAAAGTAAAGAGCAAGAACAGAGAGATGAACAAGATGAGAGAGAAAGAGAGACTTGTATTATTTCAATATAGTGTTGTGTACAATGCTTTCTCCAAACTCTATATTTATAGGCATAAAATGGAAACCCTAATTTCAATGGTATTAAACCATAATAATAAAGTACATTAAAGTCTCATTTAATATATGGATATCCACCATAAATAAAGATATTCATAACAGATTTTAATTAAGTTATAATTATAACCTTTTAAATATATTTATTAGGGTTTAGGGTTTCAAACGGTCAATTGGAACTCACCATTTGCAAAGCGCGAGTTCCCTATAGTAATTATCACGATACATTAATGTACCCCTTTAATTTCTCGGGGACCTCGCGTTTTCCAAAATGCGACGTATTATCCACTAATTTTAAATTACATTAACTGAAAAGTCTGCCCACGTCGAGCGTAACTCGCTATTTGTATAACGCGATGTCATATTTCGCGTTATCCAAAACGTGAGAACGCCTTACATGGACGATTTGTGGGTCATTTTTCTAGATAACATTGTGAGAGGGTCATTTAAGTAAAAAAACTATTAAAAAGGGTTTTATATATATATATAAAATAGCCAAAACGTGGCTCCACTCCACTATTAAAAATAATTACTCGTTTCGAACGATTATTATTTTATAGTTATTTTTAAATTATTCAAAAAAATAATTATTATAATAATCTCTTCATGGAAAATGTGAATAATATGCATTTCTATCATTTGTGATAATTGTATTTTATTTTTTTTATAAAATAATCTAATCATGTTCTAGGATGACAACAGAGCAAGGCTATGGCCGTTTCAATCCTGACATAATAATTGGAATTAATCTTAAAAAAATAATACTTGGAATTAAGATTTGATCGTGATTTGTCTTACGTAATTTTGAGGTTCCATCAACTCCGACCCTTTCTCAAAAGTTAGATGTTCATACTCTGATCCAATCCGATTTGATTGAAATTTATTTATTTTTCATTTTTAATCAACGTAATCGAATTTGTTTTACTTTTCGAAATCACGTTAGAAATTAGAAATACAAGTACGAAACTGTAAATAGTATATACATATAGTTGACACGACATTTGTATAAATATAATAAAAATTTATATATAATTACAAATATTTACGTCAGGCCAAATCAAAAAAAATCTTAAACTTAAACTCGAACCCGTTCTAACCCTAAATATTTTATTTTTAAAAGACACCTCAAACTCAAATTTTCTAAAAAAAATCTTTTTACAAAATTGAATCAAGTAAGAATCCGTTAAATTCTGGTAAAATTGTCATACTACCATGTAAAGGTGTGCAAAATAAATCGTAATCGTTAATCGTATAAACGTTCATTTTATAGATTAGTTAACCTAATCGTTAAGGCTAAACAGTTTCGGTTAACCGAATCGCTAAAAAATATGGTTAATGCTTAATTTATAGGTACTTTTTTAACTAAGTATAAAGTTTATGTTTAAACTCCCTATTTTAGAGTTTTTTTTTTTGAAAATTTTAATACAATATCTACTGGAGAGATATATTTATTATTCTAAAAAATATTAAATATTTAAAAAGAAAATTATAATAGGTTACATGTTAACTTGTAATCAAATCGTTTAACCATTTTTTAACGGTTATTAATAGTTAGGTTACAATTAATAACCGTTATAACGATTAACTAACTGTTTAAGCTAAACGATACGATTAACTTATCATGAAATTCCCTATTACCATGTCCCATGTGCAGACTTTTAAATTAGTTGCACCCTCTGATTAAAAAAATACTCAACATACATTAGTTACATAAAACTATTGATAAAATTGTAGTCAGCATGTTCAATAATTGCTTTTGGATTGTCTTATTAACAGTGAAAAAGAAAATTAATAAGAAAAAAAGTCCAAGCTCCAAAAACATTTAGATCTAGTTTGGGTTGCGTTTAAAAGTGTTCTTAAAAGCGTTTCTTTAAAAAAATATTGCAGAAAAGTATTATAGAAAAATAAGATTTGTTAATTTAAGTATTTGTTATTGTTGTTAAAAGTTAATGTGAGGAGTAAAAATATACTTCTAAGCATGTGTTTGAAAGTATAATTAATTACAAAAATACGAATAATAAATAAATGTATTTTAATAATTTTATATGCAAAAACACTTTTTTAAAAGTTCAAATTGTTCGCCCAGTTCTAGAGAATAAAGTCCGTTTTCATTTTATTTTTTTGAAAAATGAAAAACTGTGAAGAAAACTTGTTTGGTTGTAAAATTAGAAAATAATTTTAGAAAATGAAAAAACAAGTGAAAATTTGAAAATATAAAAAAAAAATTCATCGAAAATGTTTTGGGAAAGTGAAAAATATGAAAACAATGATTTTTTTAAAATTTTTCACTTCATTTTAACCCGAGTTCGAATCCTTCTAATATCATTTTTTTAAAACTTTGATTTATTTATTCATATTTTATTTATTATCATTATAAAAATAATATTTTCTAACTATATTTTATTTAATTTTAATTATTTAATAATTATTTTTTATTTCTATTTTGAAAAGGTAGATATTAAATATATTTTCACTATTTTCATTTTTAAAAACAAATTTTTATCCTTATTAACCAAGCATGTCTTTAATTTTTAGAAAACTTAAAAATAAAAATTATTTTCTAAAAATAAATAAATAAAAATTATTTTCTAAAACCAAACGGGCTACATTGACGAACTGATTTTGAAAACACTTTGTTTATCTCAAAAGTTCTTTACTTTTCATTGCTTATGGTGCTACAGGCGTTTTGACTCCAAAAATACTTTTCAACAGTAATAAAAATGAAAAAATATTTGATACACAAATTGTGTAGTTTTTTAATTTAAATAATTTTGTTTATTTGAGGGTTTAAAGGATCTTATTTAAAATTATAATTTGATATTTAAGATTTAGAATTTTAGATTTTAAGGTTCAAATAAACAAAGTTAGTTATATGTTCTATGTATAAAAATAGGATAATTATTTGATACACAGGCGGTGGAAATTTTTAGTTTCCAGAAGTGTCTTAGTTTTAGGGCTTATGGACTCATTTTAGGGTGTATGGTTTAGGGGTTAGTTTTAGTAGTTTAAAATTTAGTGATTGTGAATAGAATTAGGGTTTAGGGTTATATTTTAAGGTTTATAGGTTAAACCCTAAATACTCAACATATTATCCTAAAACCTAAACTCTAAACCCTAACCCCTAAATTCTAATTATTACCCTTAAATTCTATACACCTACACTTAAACTACTAAACGATACACCCTAAACTCTAAAATTAACTACCAATTTATTAGATATATATCCTAAAAATTATTAAATTAAGTCTTAATCAAGAGTTAAACGGTAAATAGATATTTACAAGAATGGGGTGAATAGATTAGATTAGTTACGCTTTTTTCAGCATAGATTAGATTAGATACTTTGTTTCTATTTGTTTGGAGTTTCTTAATGATTGCACGTGTCCCTTTAGATAACTGATAATTATGTCACTAAGTCTCAGTTGAGCTGTTACCTTTAAAGCTTTTGTTACTATTTTAATCTGATAAAATTTTGTTAAATCTTAACCTTTTGGATGAGTTGGATCGGGCTTAAGAACTCTTTCAATTAGATTTAGACTATTTTTTAACATTGATTTTTAAGTTCAAAAATACTTTTTAAAACTGTTTTTTAAAATTTAAGTGTTTAATAATTAATATCATATTGAAAGTGTTTTTAAAAATATAAGAATAAATGAGAATAAATAAAAAAATTATTTAAAACTGATTTTTATAAATTGAAAAAAGCCAAAGCTACAAATTCTATCCTTTTGGTTTGGGTTAAAATAATGGATTAAAAAGTAGTTCTCACTTCGAAAACTATCTTTTTATAGTTTACGGCTTGAAAAGTTGGTCTTGCTTGAAAAATCTTTTTCAAGTATGAGAACAAAGATAAAATAAATTAATATCATATCTAAGCTCGACTATTAAAGATTGACGTTCTAAATAATTATATAGTGATATATGTTTATACATTTTCTTAACCTTTTGACAAAACATGCACACTTTATACATACAAATGTTCGAACTCAAATTGCTTAGAACGAACATCATTTTTTTTACTAAAACCGTTCATTGGATATATACATTCCCCATAGTTCGGGAGATATACATTCCCACGTATAATTGGAGTGGACTCGGAGTACAAAATTTTGCCCATAGTTTAGGTATATGTTAATGTCATGAACCGCAAGCTGAGGTCCGAGTCACATGCACAACAAGCTGGCCAAGAGGTTTTGAGGCAAACTCTGAACTTGAAAAGACTATCAAACTGGCCCGATCCATTAAGAAATTTTAGAAGACTTATCCATACACAACTATGTGAACAGAGGAAATGCTTTCCTTAGTTATTGTAATCTAAGGAATATATTGATTTTGTACTGATTGTGGTTGGTAGGTTTTGATATAGGTCGTCGATGTAAATTAGTCAGAACCGTCTGATGTAAGGGGACTCGACTATAAATAGAGACTCCTACTTCATTTGTAAATCATCCAATTATCTGAGTAAAAAGGTATTTACTGTAATCCTCTCTTGTGTTCTTCTTTGTTCTTGGGAGTTCTTTCTATTTTTCGTTGCCAATATTTTAATTTGCTTCCGCTTAGAACGATTCTCCGTTTGAGTTCTCTAAAAGAGTTTGATTTTTTAAAGAGTAATTTCAAATTGACTTAATCGTTTGTCTCGAAAACATTGACTAAGATCGTGCGATTAGCTCCATGACATTAAGCTATGTTGGAATTTAGCATATTCAATCCTCGAAGGGTAGGACTTATGCTTCACTCAACAAAATTCTAAAATAATATGACCAAATTTAGTTTTTTTCTGAGTCTTTTTTTGTCTCGACTCATTTTGTACCAAAAATCAAAATTGACTGTTTATTTAATATTAAAATTCTAAAAAAAATATTTTTAAATTTTGCCATTGAATCACATTCCTCAACATTCTCATCATTTTCAGCTTTCTTAAAACATACAGTTGCTTCTTTTATTTCTTGAGCTTCTGTGTACTAGCCCCATTTTTTATTTATTCTTATTTATTTCAAAACTTTTTTTTCATTATTTCTAAAATAATAATACCATAACATAATATATACAAACAAAATATGTTGGCTGGTTACGATTCCTTATGCGTTTCATGAGTTCATGTTTATGTTATCAAATGTGCAGATTTTTAGTTAAGGGAGGAGAGTTACTCGATGATATGGAGCTTGCGAAAGTTGTTCAAGATGAGAACTGATGCAGAGCCTTTCTTCTCTAGTATTGCTAATTTACCTAAAATCAAGACCAACTTTATTTGGTCTGAAATTCGAGTTCAACTCCCTAAAATTTCTTGGGATCGTTTGGTTTGGTTTTTGCAACAGATCTCTAAACATGATATAATTGGCTAACTAACTTTACTGATAAGATTAACCAAATATCGATTGCTCTAAATGGGAATACAAGTTATTAACATTTCATATTATGTTGGGCTGATTGTGAAACTCATAAGGACATGTTTTTACTTGTTCCTTTTCTGAGCGACTATGAAAAGATATTTTCAACCTATGTCACTCGCGTTGGAGAGCATTGGTTTGGATGCAAGAGGTAGACTGGGCATCAAGTGCTTTGAAGGGGAAGTCTTTGTTTGCCTACATTGTTAAGATTGCTTGTAATACTTGCATTTATCTCATTTGTGAGGAATGAAGCCGTGGGCTTTTTTCTAGACAAATTAAATTTTTGGAAGATATTTTAGATATAATTAAGTCAATTATTAAAATTAAAGTTAGTGATAGACCTATAGATACACGTGCTATAATTAATTTACAATTTTGTACAATTTGGTATTATTAGTTGTTTGTTTCGTTGTTGACTTAAACATGTTTTTGCTCCTTTGAGATGATAAAATCACACATTTATCCAAAAAAAAAAACTAATGTCAAGAACTAAAATTTATCATAACTTTTTCTAAAATAAATAACGAACATATGTTTTCTAATTAGATTTGAATCAATAAAATTTACTTCAAATGTCTTGACACTTATTTCTATGAGATTAGATTGGAGAGAGTTTGAATTTTGATCGAAAGGTCTTCGAGACTATAGCTTGGATAGCAAGCAAATTATTATCTTAAAACAACCTAGGATCTTGGCCTCGCCAATACTTAAAAGTAAACTTGAAAAACTGAGGATTCAACACAATATACAAATCTATGTATGCATACAATTATTTATGTAAAAGCTGTAGAGCTCTTAGCAAAGTGGTTTTGAACCTATTGATGTCAAGGTTGACATCCTGTTTGTCCAAATACACTGCCTTGAATGTCGACCACCCCTGTTTCCCAATGGACGATGGATTGTTTAAAACTTGATGATCTACCGGATATTGCTCTATCAAGCTACTCTCTTCAGTTTTAATCTTTTAATCTAAATACCTTATGTTCATGTCCTTGGACGGCTCTTCGAAGGCGGTTCTGGCCGGCCATTCGAACCCTCCTATAGGAATTATCTTAATCAAAACCATGTTGGTTAAACCAGCTCCGTGCACTCCCATCATAACATCACATGAATTCACAATCTCAGCAAATCTTTGTACATTCCCATCGGTATCAGCTACCACTACTTCGTACCCCAAATCGCTTGCCATTCTAGCGATCTCGTCTGTATTTCTAAACATTCTTGTTCGGTTCCTCGCAACGATGAGAAGCCGGGGTCTCATCTTCCCGACATAATCATTGTCGATCTCGATCACAGTAATCTTGTTTAAGGCGTATGCAGTTCTCAGAAACTGTCTGAAGTCTTTCATAAAGTATGGTGATTTCGAAGGATCGATGCTCAGCTCTTTAGGAGAACGTTTGGGACCAATAACCATTCTTGTGAAGCAATGGATGTTTACTTCATTATCGATGTCTATAACCTCGTAATTAGACAGCTTTTGAATTAAATTTCGGAACTTGTTAATCCACCATGGATTGCTGTTTGTAACAAGAAGCCTGACTTCTCCATTAAACCCTCGAGCCGTCGAATAAAGCGGGATAATGGTCTATGTAAAATCATGGAAATTGTTCCCTGAGTATCCTGCGAGGGAGAAAAGGATGGCTGGAACATTGTGACATAGATTGCAACGGGGGATGGCAGCATTGCTACCCACCACTGGTTTCACCAACCATTTCCTCACTCTTTTCATTGCGTTTTCGTCTCCTTTTCGAGCATAAGGTCTGATAAGAAGGGAGGTGTTTTCTTCCAGGTGTGGGATGCTGTCTTGGGATGAAGCAGAGATGAAAACAGTAGAGGATTTTGCATCAATCCTTATATCTTCCCCATGGATCTCGCAGATATCTGATTTTGTTTCCGATTTGCAGACTAAATTCATTCTCTTTGGTACAATAGTACCCAAACCTTGAAAAACCAACATCCAAAAGCATACAAATAATTAGTAAAAGTTTTACACATCGTTACTGGGGGAGTAAATGAACAAGCGTACGAGGAATTGTTTGTAAACCTTTCTTATATCGTTCGCTTATTAAGGTAAATAAATATGTATGGACAAAACTTTTATATTCGTTTAATAAACATATAAACACGAATATATGTATGTTCAGTTAGTTTGCGTTCACGAACAAGCTCGTTTACCCAATTTTCTCTTTTCCTTTTTCTTATTTACATTTTAAATATTGGTGAATGTAGAGACTAAATTAAACACAGGATAAATTTTAGTGTTCAAACTGTGAAGCTTGAGTAGCTTAAGGACTACTGATGTAATTTTACCATTTTGGTGGACGTACAGACGTTCAAATACAAGAACATGCTTGCCAATATATAAATGAACATGTTTGCAAACGCTAGAACAAACACGACCAGCTTTAAAATAAACAAACGAACATGAACACGAACACAATTCAAACGAACACAAACCGAACATAAACACCTTTAAAAATAAATAAAACACAAACATAATTTTATTCATTCAAGCTCGGTTCATTTACACTTACCTGCCGCAGAACGATAATTGTATCGGAAAATACTTCAATCAATCAACTGTAATTGTATCGGAAAAGAAAGAGGGGATTTTGGAAACTCACCAACTGACGGAGGAGCGGTGATGTAAGGCTTGAAAACAAGGCAGAAACTTAATGCAATGAGCAAACAACTGAGAAATGCAGCGTATCCGAGTTTCTTTTGGTCGGACCGACAAAAGCTTCTAGCCAACAATGCTTCATACGTAATTTTCTCACCCATCTTTCTTGTTCTAATGTTTTTATTTCCAGTTAACCAAACACGGGACTCTATGTAAAGTGATGAAACAACAATGTTATGTATAGGAAAGCTCTAGCTCTAAATTGTTGTAATTAATGAGAAAACGATTACTATATTGAAGGAGGTTGGTAAGGACTTTTCTTTGAATTCTTTCTCCCCCATTAATCTCTAGCTGGTTGGGTTTCGTTAAAAGTATTTGTTGGAGGGTTTGAAAAGGACATTGTTGTTGACAAGAATACATTTCAATGATCGATTTGGTAGCATACAGTGAGATACTGGGAATATTATTATATATATCGTATGGAATTCACGTTTGGGTTGTTTAGAATTTTAGTGGCTAAGTAAAAGTTAGTAGTGTATTTTCTACTTAGAGAAGAAAACATGGATTATATGTCATCTATAGATGCGGCAAACGGGTCGTTCGGGTGTTATTACATTCAATTTTAGTTCGAGTTTGGTACGGTTTTAGTTTGAATCTATGTTGATTCGGGTCATATTGGGTCGGTTAATTTTCGGGGTTGGTTGATTTTCTTTCAGGTCAATAAAAGATCGGTCGGTTTTTATTCAGGTCAACCTTTGGATTGGTCGATTTCAGTCGGGTCAGTTTCTTACACCTCTATATATGGCTTTTTGGTGAGTTGTGCGGTAGTTCACATCTCATTTTTTTTATTTCTTTTAATATCTTTTTTTATTTCGGGTTGTCTTCGGTTCGGGTGAAATTGATTCGGGTTCATTCGGCTCGGTTGAAAATCGGTTCAAGTCTATTTCGGTTCAACTAAAATTTGGGTCAATTTTGATTCGATTTGACTTATTTCGAGTTTCAGATCAAATTCAAGTCATCATGTTCCGGTCGATATCAAGTATCGGTTCGAGTATCAGGTCAAATTTATTAGGTATAGTCATTTTTTTTTTGCATTACAAATAACCTCTGACCACAATTAAACACATTTAATAAATCCATGCGTGGTCAAGAGGCAACATTTTAAAAATATAATAATTTTATTTATTTTTAAAGACTATTTATTAATTTATCTGCATATTTACGTACCTTTTTAATTATTTTTTTTTAAGTATATGGTGTGATCTTATGGTAATATTGATTTATTTTTTTAATTATTTTTAATAATTAGTTTTAAAAATATTTGATATATGTTAAAGTTGGTTGAGTTGGTGTCACATATTGATTGGATGTAACTTAATTAAGAAATTACTAAAATATGCTTTCTTTTTATAATAATAATAATAATAATAATAATAATAATAATGATTAATATTATTACGATGGTACTCTTACATTTTCATAATTTTATATAATCTTTAAATAAAACAATTAAAAACTATCATTGACATGTCTATGTCTTATGACACGTCTTTGTCTCATGACACGTTTTTTGGATATCTTTACAACCGTTTGATGCTCGTGTAGTGTTCCTCACGACGTTTGTTTTTTATTTATGTTTGCCGATGGTCATGAATAGTTTCATCCCCTTTTGTGGTTGTTTGTCAATGTAATTAGAAGTGGAGCGGATCAGCGCATTTGGAACCGACACAAAAGGTATTTGTAATTTTCTAGTGAGGATTTCATCTAGTTCATATTTTGACAACTTCCCAGAGACTCTTCCTACAATAGACTCCAAAAATTTGCTGTAGCACAAAGAAGAAGTGTTTAATCTGGCTGGAACAGCTCTTTATTTTTCTTTTCAAATTTATTATTTTATTTTTTATTTTTTTAATATTTTAATGTCTTTGAGAGGTTATGTTATTATTTTTTTATTAATAAAGCTATCTGGTTTTAAGTTAAAAAAAATATTACTCACCAAACTCTTGTCCAATACTCAACCTATATAATCATTCTTGATTGGATTTTAAAAAAATATTTTCATTCATCCACATTGTGTGTGTGACAGAATTAAATTTTTTATAATGTTTCATTATTATTTTAGTATTTATTATAATTTTAATAACTATTGATATAGCTTTGAGTGACGGTGATAAAAAATACGCGACTCGATATATCCAACACTTTGACCAATTAGAAAAATATTAGATGTTTTTCTTTAAAAAAAAATTGGGTCAAGCTCAGACCGTAATATTCAGCTTTCCAATTTTTTAATCTTATATTAATTTTTTCGAATTTAGCATTGGAAAATATGGAAGAAAGCTAATTTTTTATTTCAATTTTATTATTTTATTTTATATTATGTACTTGTACAATTTAAATATTTATATTTCTAAACATACACTAGTATTATTGTATATTTGAGATATTTTGCACAGAAATACAAGATTTTAGATTAAAACAACCGATAATTATCATTAAAAGACACAATGTTTTAGACATCACATATGAAGAGTCATGTCTATGAGCACATGACTTGAGGTGGTGCTAGGTCGGTAAAAAAATGACCATCGGTGGACTATATAATTTTTTAATTTAGTTTTGTTTTGGATGTTTAAGTTTTATATTCGAATTATGCAATTCGGATTTCTAAATTCTATCTTTGGATTATATAATCTGAACTTTTAAGTTTGTCTATCTGAATTTTTAATAGTGTATGGTTTATAAAAAGTACACAACTTTATTATGGTGTCGAAACTATTTTTAAATTGATAAAAATAGCTTGACGATTAAGTTTGAAAAATAGGGTTTTTCCCTTTTAATTTGATTTTGAAAATATTTTGGAGTCACCACTGGTCATTTTGGTAGACCGGACACCATAAAAACAATTCGTTCTTTTAAAATTAGGTTCGGAAGTCGATTATGTGTGGGGAATGATTAGCACCCCACAAATGTCCGGTATCGGTACCTTAAGTTTTGCATGGCATGTTTGCATTTCGAGAATAATAATTCGAATTTGATTTGATCATTAGTTATTAGCTGAGTTTGTGTTCCAAATGAAAATATTCCTTTTATATGGAAAATATTTTTGAATTGAATATGAATTGGAAACACACCCATACGTTCAGGCATCTCTATTCATATTCCAAAAATATATTTCGTATATAAAAGGTTTTCAATGCATGATTAATTATTATCTTGTTCATTTTAAGTGGTAATCTAAAAGGCTTTATTTAAATTTGTGTATTATTTAAATTTATGAATATTATTTAATTTAAAGGTTTACATGAGACAACACTCAATTGTTTGAGCATCATCCATATTTAAATGCCAAAAATATATATAATACTCTTAGCTTAATTAATTAAACTAATTATTAAAGTTCGAGTCTTATTTAAAGGTCCAGTCAATTAACTAGATTATTTATCAACTTTTAAGGTTTTAATGAATACTAAGTATTCTAATTAAAAGCCCATGTTCGACAACACCCCATTGCAATGGGACATCACCTAAATTTGAACTTCAAAACTTCCCCCTTAGTATTCATTAATTTGCTACAATGACCTTCTTAATTAAATTATTAAATCTTAATAGAACCTAGAACTAAGCTCTAAACAATTAATATTTAAATCTAAGTGATTTAATTATCTAATAATTAATACTACATGGCCATTTTGAACCTGCATCAATCATATAATTTAATTACAATTAAATTAAATAAATAAACAATTTAAAACATGACTAAATGGAATTAAATTGCAAACTTGAATCTGATTTTATTTCATTTAGGGACTGAATTGAAAAAACATTACAAAATTTTGAGTACCATAAACCCAAATAACCCAAAATCTTTAAAAACGCGCGGATCCCTTTACCAGACCCGATTTGCACACGCGAACCTACCCAAATTCGATGCCAAAACGGTATTGTTTCGCCCGAGTTATAAAACCTTAAATACTGAGCCAACTCAGCCATTTCTTACTCCCACGCTCTCTTTTCTCCCTCTCTCATTCCCAACAATTCTCTAAAAAAACATTTCCAAACCCAGAATTTCTTTTGGGAATGTATCAAACACACATGGTTTTGGATGAACAACCATCCATGTTCATCCGTTTTAGATGAACTCATATTTTCCTGCCATGCTCCGCCACGAACTCTGCCCCTTGATCCATTATGTCACCTCTGGTCGAGTTTTGATCTGTTCGTCGACCGTCGACACCTGACTGTCGCGAGGTGACGTCGGAACCGCAAGGCGATTTTCGGCCGTTGTTCATCGAAACCTTAAAACTCTTAGAAACACTATTTTTTACCGAAATGTTTAGATCTACCCGATCCAATAGGATATTCCTCTTCACCCGGCCTAGATCTACGCTCCCAACCCTTTTCAACTCTGAACAATGCCTAAAACCCACTTCGACAACTAGAGATATGCTCCGACCACCTTGAAATTTTACTTTCGCTTCTGTTTTTCTTTGTTTAGACTAGAAAGCTGATTTTTGTGTTTTAATTGCAGGAAATGAAAGATTTTGTTCTTCTTCTCCAACGATGTTTCTTCTTTCTTGGCAACTTTTGGTCTTCTTAGGTGAGCTCTCGTTCTTTCTCTTTTTTAATTGTTCAATAGTTATTCAACTATGGCATAATCATTTGCTGACAACTTTTTCTCTCCATATTTATAGGAGATCATGAAAGATGACATCACACTAACATCACATGCAACCAGCTGATGACAGCTCAGCTAGAAGAAAATCATAATCTTCGTCCTTCTATTTGGGTCAATCCGAGAACGCCACATGGACTGAAATAGAAGAGAAAACTCAAAATGTGCTTGTTGGGTTGGATTATTCCTAAAATTGGGCGGAAACAACTGTAAATAAATGGGTTTTGGGCTTTTGAATTAAATTTTGGACTTTTTGTATGTAATATGGACAATATAAAGGATTTTGGACTGATTTTATTTATTTAGTTCTTATTATTTATTTATCTAAAATTGAATTATTTATTTATTATTTGTAAGAGAAATATTATTATATATATACTAGCCCGGATAGAATTCGGGTATTACAACAGGTATCTTGTGACTCGAATTGCAAGTATCATATTATTATAGGTACCTAATTTGCAAGTACCCAATTTTTATGAGTTTGGACACAAACCATTATTTTTACTATCTAAAAAACCTAGTATCCGAATCTTTGGATATATGGAAATACAAGTATCCGGCTATAAGTACTCTTAACTTTGATGACTTCTTAAACCTATTTTGGTCATTGAAGTTTTAAACGTTTAATTTACTCACTGAAGTTTAGACATTAAACATTTTTTGTCACTAAAATTTAGTCATTGAACATTTTTTTAGCTAATACATAAACTAGGAAGCTACATTAGCCGCTATGGTCCTGTAAATCCTGGTGGAGAAACAGTTGTGCCTCAGAATGAGGCTCATCAAAGTGAAACGAACAAAAAGACAATTCCTGCTCATTGCAGCTAGGCTATCAGCCATTGTATTCTGTTCACAGTAAACATGGCAGATCACCATAGACCATTCATGCTTCCACAGCTTAGAGATAATAGCTACCAAAGCATGGCCTGAAAGTGTTTGCGACACACTTGTGAGTATTTCGAGTGCTGCTAGACTATCAAACTTTAATTCAACTCTAGGGACTCCGAGTCTCCAGGCATGGATAAGGCCGTCATGAATAGCCTAAAGCTCAAATGATTGTAAATGGTCATCGTTTAGTCCCAAATTTTATCAGTAATTTTGTTTCGACTTCTTGAGTTTGAATTCGACCTTTATTTTGTCGGAAAGTGCTCTAAAGTTCACGTATCGGCCAAAAAAAATTTAGTTTCTCTCTCATTGATCTCTCTCCTCTGTCGTCGGATGAGGCCCGTTTTCAGTATGTTGCTTCTTTTGTGCCGATGAAGTTTTTCATCGTTCGAATTGTGGAGAAGTTCCTTCGTTCGCCGATAAATAGACATCGTCAAAAAGTTAGCGGAGGAGTGACCAAAAACGTTCAATGCCTAAACTTCAGTGAGTAAATTGAACATTTTAAAACTTTAGTGACCAAAATAAATTTAAAAATAAAGTTTAATGATAATTTATGTAATTTACCCTGATCTTGTCAAGGAAATTTTGACTTTGGGCCGGCCTAGATTAGTATTTATTGTTGAAAGTGTATTTTTTTAATTTAAAAATAAAATATATTATTAATAAAATATACATTTTAAATTTTTAATATTAATTGATTTGGTTTTTTGTCGATGAGTTGTTGGGGTATACTAGTTATTGTGGATGAATTGGTAAAAGTGTATATGAAACTCAATTATTCAATTATTGTTATTTGCTAACGGGGGCATCAGGTGGGGTTCTATGTGTACTGAAGGTGGTTACATCAAGATGACTCTGGCTGATGGTGCGTTATGGGAAATAAAAATCCTTTGTCGGATTTTAATGCTCATAATTTATGTTTTTACATTAAAGAATTAAATTTAAGATTTAGTGTTAAGATTTGAAATTAATATTTAGAATTAGAATTTAAAAAATTAAATATAAAATATATTTTTTATAGTTTAAAATTTAGGATTTAAAATTTAAAACTTAGTATTAAAATTTATAATTTAATATTTTAATATTGTGACATAAAAAAAACATGGGACATAAAATTTTTGTTCGTATTAAAGATTGTTTAACATGGAAATAGTTTGTGTAACAATAACATGAATGAGTCGGGATCTCAAGTGCAAGGTTGTCTCTCTCAAGCGAGGTGGTGACATATTATTGAGCCTAATTTTCATATACAGAGTAATTTTTTTGTTAAACCGATAAAATTTTATTAATAAAATAAAAAGTCTTAACAGAATAGGAATCTTATATTCCTCTTTAGTGTTCTTATTTATGCTCCTACACTAAAAATTAGGTTTAAACTTTAGGGTTTATGATTAAGATTTAGGAAATTTGAGGTAGGGGATAGGGTTTAGGATTTAGAATTTAAGGTTATGGCTTAAAATTTAATTTTTAATATTTTTTAGTGTTGGGGCATAAATAGAAGTACCGAAAAGGGAATGATGATTTAAAAAGTCTTAACATAATAGGAATCTTATATTCCTTTTTAGTGTCCCTATTTATGCTTCTACACTAAAAATTAGGTTTAAACTTTAGGGTTTATGATTAAGATTTAGGAAATTTGAGGTAGGAGGTAGGGTTTAAGATTTAGAATTTAAGGTTAGAGCTTAAAATTTAATTTTTAATATTTTTTAGTATTGGGGCATAAATAGAAGTACCGAAAAGGAAAAGATGATTATTGTACCTATCAACGGGTCATAAAAATGGACAAAAATCTTTTGCCCCTAAGTATGCCCCTTTCATGCTCCCACACTAAAAAACAGTAAAAAATTAAAATTTAAACCCTAACCCTAAAATTTAAATCCTAACCTTAAATCATACACACTAAAAAATGCACCCTACCTCTAATTTTTTATACCCTAACCCTAGATCCTAAACCGGGATACGGAAGAGTAGGGGTAGACGATTTTCATCCCATAAAAATTGTGGTCTCTAGGTCATATTTCTCTTCGAACAATACAACATACAAGAGAAAACAAAACTCGCCTCATGGGACTGTTGGTTTTGTAAGAATGGGACAACAACGAACAAGGACTTAATAATGTGATTCTTTGACAAAGTTAAACAACAAGTGCTCTGTTTTTTGATGAACTAACATCAAGAATACATAGACTGTCTACTGATGAAGCAAGTGAAGTGCTTTTAACAATGTAGCTCTAAACCTCCTCACATCAACCTTCACATTCAGTTTATCCAAATACGTTGACCTTACTGCTTCCCATCCCTTTCTATGAACCAATAACGGGTCTTTAATTATCATATGGTCCGCCTTATATTTACTCCTTAGACTGCTCTCCCTTGCCTTGATTTTATACTCCAAGTACCTTAACTTCATATTAATGGCGGGTTCAGCAAAGTCTTTTCTAGCCAATCCATCAATGCATCCTAAAGGAACTATTTGAATCACGATCACATTGTCGGGAAGGAACACCATGTTTGTCAATCCAACTCCATGGATGCCCATCAATACGTCGCAGGAATTCACCGTTTCCGCAACACTCGCCAGGCTTGTCGAAATATTAGGCTCTGTTGTAATTACATTGTACCCCAAGCTAGTTGCCGTTCTTGTTATTTTGTCGATGTTCGTGAATTATCGAGACCTTTTTCTGGATATGATCAACAGCCGAGGCCTTTTACCGACATCATCGTTCCGTGTCTTGATTGCTTTTGCCCTCTTCAATGTGTAGGTTGTTCTCAAGAACTGCCTGAGGTCTTTCATTGATAGCTGATTTTGGCACTTGGATCGGTCGATACCGAGTTCCTTGTGATATTTAAGGCCAACGATCATCCTTGGGTAGCAATGGGTTTTACCTTCTTGATCGATGTCGATAATGTCGTATCGGGATAAATTTTTGAGTATTCTTTCGAACTTGGTGATCCACCAAGGCCTGTTATCTGTCACAAGAAACTGCACTTCTCCATTAAATTGTATAGACGATATGTATAGTGGGATCACAAGGTCACTGAAATCATGGAAATGGTTTCCCGAAAATCCCCCTAGGGGGAAAAGGATGGCCGGAACACTTCAAGTAACGTTGCAGTGAACGAATTCAGTCGAAGTTACCGACCAGCTTTTAACAAGGTCCATGGCTGCTGCGTTTTCCTTTCTGACATAAGGCTTCACGGACCAAGAGATCTTTCCTGCCGCAACTCCGGTCCGTAACGAGACAATAGATGTAGTGGAGGAATTCCCCTGAACGCCAACGTCCCCAATGATCTCACAGTAATTCGATATCGGTTCGCAATTGCATGCACTGCATATTGGCTTGGCTGATGAACTCTCTTCAACTTCAAAAGGGATTGTATCCTTGAACGTTGTAACTTGATTTCCGGCATCCATGGATGATTGTGATGGTATATGCACATGCACTGCATCATGGACTGATCCACTAAACTATGAACAAACGTCGATTTCGACACATATAGTTTCGAATTTAGATTCAAAAGGCCTAATATAAAAATTGAAACTTACAGATAGATACCTGAGTGAAGGAATAAAACTTGAACACGATTGAAACGCCGAATGCCATGAACAAGCTTCCAACGAATACTCCATATATTAACCTCTTCTCTTTAAAATTAAACCAACTGAAGCTGCTGGACTTGAGCATTTTGCAGACAAATCATCCCTTTGGTGTCAATTCTCTCCTTTTATACCAATGCAGGTAATTAAAGGAACCGAATTGCTTCAGAATGTTAGTTTAACATAGGCAATGGTGAAATGGACAAGTGGAGATGATTGTGCCGACAGTAATCATTTCCTGTCATCGATGTTTTTGCTGCAATTTCCATTTGCTTTCCATGGAAGTTAAACTGCGGGTCATTTCCATTTTCAACATGGAAAGCAACAAGCTAACTAAAGTTGTTAACAATTTAAATGATGCAATTAATGAGTTTGCTAATGTTACAAAAATGGGATTAGTGTGTGCTTATGTAGTTAGGGCCATCAACCTTTTTGCTTTACTAGTTTTGTTTTGATTAAATTCTAAAGCAGGCCAATTTATAGCCAAATTATTTGATTAAGGTCAGAACTTAGCTGAAGGATGCCCAGAAAAAAGTTTTATATGCTGAACAAAAAAAAATCAACATTTATTTTTTTTATAAAAAAATAATAATAGAGCTACTTGAGAAAGAAAGTGTTGATTTAATTTCTTTTAAAATAGTTTTTGATTACATTATGTCTTTTTCTTTTGTAAAACAAATGAGATATTCAAATTAGAAAAAAAACTTTGATAAAAGTTTACACGTGCCTTTTAGTTCTAGGGGTTAAGGTTTTAGTTTAGGGTTTAAGGTTGCAATGTTTAGGTTGTAAAGTTTAGAATTTAATGTTAGTGTTTAGAATTTAGGATTTAGGGTTTAGAGTGTGGGGTTTAGTTTTTTAAGGTTAGGGTTAGAAATTTAGGATTTAAGTTTTTATAGTGTAATTACACAGGCTTGTATAAAATTAATTTTCCACAGCTTGTGTATAAAAATTTTACCCTTCAAATTATTACCTGTAATTTGTTATCCTAAAAATATAAAATATTAAAATTAAAATCGTAAAAAATAATTTTAAAATTTATCACTACAATATAATTATATTCAATGTTTTATTTTACTAATATAGTAAATAATTTTAATATTTGTAAGAAAACAAATATTAAAAATTCAGGACTCCATTTTCAATTTATCAAATTAGTTTATTTTTCGAGAACCGTTAAAAACGTTTTATTAAAAATAAAAGGGTAAACTACATGTTTAGTAACTCAACTTTCAACATGTTTGCATTTTGGTCACTCAACTTTCAAAAATTTTAATTTTATCACTAAACTAAGAAATTTTTCTCAATTTGGTCTTTCTCTAAACACGCTGCATTTTGGTTCTTTTATTTTTGAAATTTACCTAAACTTTTAACCTTTTTCCTTAAGGTTCCCTTTCTCTCTACCTTTCTTCCTCTCAATTTAGTTTTCGACTATTAAAATTTTTTATTATTAAAACCGATGATGTTTCAATAAATTTTCAATTGTTTCAATAATTTTTACTTGAATTAAAACCTTTACTGAAAGCACTCTTAAAAAACTATAAAAACCCAGGCTGATGGGGGAGGACACTGACCAAATAAAACCTAGGTTGCAGATATAGAAAATTGAGACGAGGCCACCCTGGGTGGTTATTTAACTAATTTACCTCTAAACGACTCTTCTGCTCTTATTCATCGTGTTGGAGTTCAAGATCGAGTTCCCTCTTTAGATGAGAACTATCTGCACTGCACAAGAATAGTTTAAGAATCAACTCATGCTAAAAGATATGATGCATCTTATTATATATACACGCATACACACGCGGAGACTTGCAAAATCACCTACACATATTGCACCTTAGTTTACTCGAGTGATTTTTATTACTTGCGCCTGAGGCAATATATAGTTCTAGGCTTCTAGCACTTAGAGCAGGCTTCGAAACACTGAGCCTCTACACAAGCAAATTGATTTTTACTACAAACCTTTTCAAGCTCACAACAACATTTCCACACGAACCCACCACCCCTCAAAGAGACTCCCAGCATTGCATGATATCAATTTTTTTCCTCGAGAAACCTTACAGCAAGATGATGAACCAATTTGGCTCTATCCTCATAGAAACAATCTACTTGGAAGAAATTCTCTTGTGAAGGAAGTCAATAGTGAAATTCTTCTCGAGATGCTTCGCATGTTAAGGATTTTTCTTCTACAGAATTTGTAGCAAAACTTTCAAACCCTTCCATTGAGCTCACCTTCTTTAATTCCATCTAGAAAGATTGCTAAGCACTTTGAGAAAGATTCACTACTACACAGTGGAAAGTGCTTGTACTTTATAAATTCACATGATGAGGAGCTTAAGGTGTTCTACAACTTCCTGAATTGCATAAGAACAAGAAAGAGCATAACCTAGATTAAGACTTAACGCTAGAGGCTTGATATAATTTCTTTAACCCGTTTCAACAGGGCAACAGGCTGTCATTATTATGTCCAAGACTACCGAAAATGATTCTATTTAATAGTATCCTTACAGGGTTTAATCTCCACGCTCAACTTGAAACGCTACATGTTGCACATTTCAATCACTTAAAATGCTAACTATTATTAAATGATCACGCAATAGCTGTTACCTGTTAATTGTAGGTCTACCCTGAGGTTTTGTGCCAAAGCTTGAAAAATCTACTGACATTGGCACCTGTTCGTTCTTTCCTGCAATGTCACCAACTGCCTGTCTCACTTCACCAGCATGCTCATCGATCTTCTCCTCTTGGTTGGAATTACCTTCAAACCTCTCAGGACCTGCCATTACTCTCCTTGATTTTCGTGTGGGAGAAAGGACAGTGGGACAATCCTGGGGATCAAAATCTGGTGCTCGCGACTTAGGAGCAGGCCTAGGGAGCTTAGCTGGATCTGTAGGTAGAGGTGCAGATGAAAAATACCTGAACAGAGAGAAAAATGAGAAAAAGAATCAAAACTTGTTCTCATATTTCTAATTGAAAGATTTCGCTTACCAGTGCTCTAATGCTCGCTGCACTGAAATCCTAGCTTTTGGGTCATAAGTAAACATTTTTGATAACAGATCTAAAGCATCATCACTGGCCATCGGAAACAATGAATGCAAAGGTGGTGCAGGAACATATTGGTATTCTACATAATCAGGAAGGTATACCATATCTGGCCATTGGGAAGATGTTGGCATACCAAAACCTGCAAAGATCTTTCCTAATTGATCAATGCCACTTGTGCCCTATCACATGTTAAATATTGAATCAATTCTAAATGCAAAAATATAATAGGTATCATACTGTAAATAGATGACATATAGGTACAGAGCTCTGTACCAAAGAAGTAACTCGCCAAAAAAAATTGCATGCATCAAAAACACTGAAGAAAGTTAGGTTCACCGGCAGAAATGGTCATCGTCGTAGAAGTTCAGCAAATATACAGGCAGCCGCCCAAACATCCACACCAGAAGCATATTGCTTGGTACCAAAAAGTAACTCAGGTGCTCTGTACCATCGAGCAAAGATCTATTTATAGTCCCATAACAATACAACTGTTCAAAGAGAGTTACAATAGATGTTGAAATAACAATAAAAATGTGTTTATAAATCAAAAGCTAATTACATAGAATGTGAAAAAAGAAAAAAGGAATATAAAATTCATCAGACAACACTTTGTTGTGTGTTGCATTGTTAGCATCTCTCCATAAAACCTTATATTTGCATGTTTGCTATAAAATACTACAATAACACATCACTGTTAAAAACCAAATATACCAAATTATGAATATATAACAGAATATCAATGGATATTTACTGGGAAAACAGCATGCATGTTTTGCGTACAAAACCAAGTGGCTGAATAACTAATCAAACCAACATGTAGAAAACTGGTAATTACAATCACAATCAAAAAATATAAATCCAGTGTCTAGACTTTCCCACAAAAACATAATACTTAGGAAAACAGCAGAGTTTCAGCTGTGTGATCAACTCTTCCACTAAAGGTTAGCAAAGAAATGCCACTAGGTAAGCTTATTCTTTGAAGAAAATACTAAATCAAGATTATCAGAGGAGTTTATGAAATTATGGAGGGTAAAAAGAAGACTTTACTCAAAGCAACAATTAGTCAATGTACAGATACAACTAAACACACCTATTGGCAGCTATAAACTTACCTGGTGAGTAAACCTGCGATCTGGACTCCCAAATAAGCGTGCTAAACCAAAATCAGCAAGTTTAAGTTGCCCACTGGGTCCAATTAGCAAATTATTCGGCTTCATATCCCCGTAAAGCACAATCAAGAGTCAAGCAATTTAAGAAACAGCAACCATTAAAATAGAGTAAAAGCAGACAGCAAAAAGACCTATGTAAAACCCATTTCCGGTGGCAAAAAGCAAGCCCTTTCAATGTCATTTGAATATAGGATTTGATGTCAGCTGGCGAGAGAAAAATATTCCGGTCTCGAATAACAGCTTCAAGGTCAGTCTCCATGAACTCAAACACAAGATGCAAGTTACCTTTGAGTGGGAATGCATCTGTAAACTCGATTAAATTTGGATCTTTAAGCTCCTTAAGAAGTTTAATTTCTCAGAGTGCAGTAAAATTAACCCCTTCCTTTTGCTTTCCAAGTCGAATTTTCTTAATTCCAACAGTCTGCCCTGTCTGCAATGGACCAACAAACAACAAATCTCATAACAATCGAATCGAATCAACAATTAATCTCATAACCAGAGATATCTAATGTTATTGTTGCTTCTGCCACTTTCAAAAGCTCATTTGGCTACCAAAAACAATTACTAGCATTACAATTGTGGGCAAAACAAAGAAGCAATTTTTAAATAATTAAAACTTATAATTGTAATTCTATGGGCGAACAAAAGCATTATTTTACTTTTATGCAAAACAATTATGGTCGAACAAGAAGTATTTCAGGGCAAAGGATTCTTCTCAAATTACTCTATTCAACTGGTCATAAAAATTTACTAAAAATTATCAGATGGATACAATTAGAAAAGAAAAGAGTTTTCGAAAGTTAGGATTACCTTCCTATCGATGGCTTTGTAGACAACACCATAAGTACCTTCGCCAAGAACCTCGCGTTTCAAATACCTATCCGCCACTGTATTCGACTGATCCGTTTCTGTCATTTTTATTTTATTTTCTTTGGTTATGCTCTTGTTTATTGTAATTTTCACAACGGATTACTCTTGTTTTCTCCAATTTTGAAGCCTAGAGTTTAACCAAAAATCAAATTTTTTGGTAACAAAAATACTCCGAGAGAAAAGCTGTATATAATTCTCGGTGAAACAAGCTACGGCGAGGGAAGAAAATCGAAATTTCTGGATTTCCGGTGAAATTATCATATTAATCCCTTTAACTATGCATAACTTCTGAATTTAGTCGTTGAAATTAATTTATCAAAGGATAAACTATACATATAGTCCCTCAACTATTGGTTACCTTTTATTTGAATCACCTGAGTATAAAATATTACACATTTATCATTTGAATTATTGAAAATTGCAAAATAGTCTCCGACAGCTAATTTTGAGACCTCATGCTTATACCTATACCCTTGAATCTAATCAAACACAATATATTGCAGTTAATGGTTAAATATTGGTGGTGTTGCAGATGATGGTATTACATGGGCAACGAGCAACTGATGGTGGGAAATGATGGTGTGAAGGTTCAATGGTGGAGGGGGAAGAAATAGAAAACGGACTATAGCAAGGATTAATTCGGCATAATATTTAAATGTTGTGGGATAAATATTTAGATTTACTATCAAATTAAACAATGCATAAATCTTAAGGACTAAATTTATTATTATAACATTGCTATTAATTGTTGCATCAGTTTTTCATCTAAAAATTAACATTTGGTGATCATTTTGTAACTTTCGATAACTTGAGTGGCCAATTTGTTACATGTTATACTCGAGTGATCCAACTAAAAAGTATTATATAGTTGATAGACTGTTTGCCTAATTTAGTTGTGTACCTTTCGAATTTTAAAATTTTGATACGACACAAACGTCACAATGATAGCATGATTAAATTAAAGAGACTTAAAATAATCATTTTGGAAAATCAGATAAATTTACAATTTACTTATAATATAGAAAAAAAAAACATAACTCGACTTAATAATTTAATTGCTATTGTATGGGTGTGACAAAAAAATTCCACAAACGGATTTAAAATGTGTCATATATTTTTTTTTTTACTACTATATTAGAATAACACATGACATCTCAACTCAAACTAGGACCTAACTAAAGTTTTTGAAAATTTGAGAGGCTTAGTGAGAATTTTTAAAAATTATGAAAGGAGGTTTAATTAAAAATATTAAAAAATAAACTTAATATAAATTTTTTAAATTTTTGTGGAATCAAATTATTTTTTAAAAAAAATAAGAGACTAGATGTTAATTTCCCAAAATCTTGTGGGACCATGACCCCACTAGTCTCTCAAACAAAAATCTATCACTTTTCGATAACTTTTATGCCCAATACTTAAAAATTTAATTTTAAGCACTGACCCTAAATTATAAATTATAAACCTTAAATTTTAAAAAATACACTCCACTATAAATTTCCTAAATTATAATCACTATAACACTAAACATTAGCTTTAATCCTAATTTTTTAGTATGAGACATAAAAAATTATAGTCTCTTATCTTTTGCCGCTACAAGTAACATGATCCAAAAGAAAATTTATAAATCTAAATCTAAACACAATAAATTGCTGTTAATGGTTGAATATTGGTACTGTTGCGGATGATGGTATCACATGAGTGATATTCAAGGAGGACCAGTGGGTTCAAGCCCCCACAAAAAAATAAAAGAGATTTGAAAACATTTCAATTGAAATAAATAGGCTATAAACGGACTGAACCTTTAACGAATTGTTCGTGAATCATTTGGCAAAAGTTTATTTAGTTCGTTTATTTATTAAAAGAATGAACATAAACAAGATTTTTTGTTCGTTTAATTAAATGAACTAACGTGAACAAAGGGTTTGTTTGTTCATTTACGTTCATGAACGTTCGATAATCCGTTCATTTATGTTTGTTAAATCTATTCACATATGTCCATTTATATTTATATTTTCATACCAAAAGTATTATATTTAAGAAAATTAAAACATATATTAAAAATATGAAATAAAAAGAAACAAAAATAAACAATACTTAATGTTCGTTTGTGTTCGTTTATTATTTTAACAAACGGACACAAACAAGAAATAATGTTCGCTTAGTTGTTCGTATTTGTTCGGTTAAAACTAAACGAACGAACATGAATGCACACTCATTCGTATTCATTCGGTTCGTTTACAGGAAAATCGATAGTAATCCACAAAATTTCGGTAGAAGTATACTTTAATCCCTCTTTATATTAATATAAATATTATTAATTACTTAAAATTAATAATAATAACAAATAATATAATTTAATATTAATTGATAATAACTTGTAATTTGATTAATTGATAAGCATTTGAATTGTTATATAATTTAGATTGTTAATTGGTTTAGTAGTGGAATTTGATCAAATCGTCGTGAACTGATGAAAGTATTTATCCTAGCTCTGACCAAATATTCTTTCGTATCAAGAACGAAAATGCGGATATAGTCTAATGGTAAAAATTATCTTTGCCAAGGAGGAAATTTAAATTTTTTTAAATAACCTCCTTAATAAATAAATAATGTTAAATTCTGCCACTGGCAACAAAGAACTCGTGGTGAAAAATAATGATGTGAAGGTTGAATGGTGGAAGGGAAGAAATAGAAAGTGAACTACAACAAAGATTTAATCAGTATAATGTTTAAATGTTGTGGATTAAATTTTTAGAATTATAATTACCAAATTATAACATTATATAAAGTTTAAGGACTAAATTTATCATTATACCAATATCATTAACTTACACATAAGTTTTTCTGTCTAAAAATTTAACATTTTGTGATTATTTTGTAATTTTTGATAACTTAAGTGACCAATTTGTTATGCTTTAGGTGAACCCCAATCTTAATCCCCCTAACTAGCTCCTCTACATTTTGACCTCAGACAGCTTAGGTGGATATACCGCTTGTTTATGCGTTTCGTCTATCCATGTTTATTTGTAAATGTTGTTTCTGAACTTTAATCTTTGTAATATTTTATTTTAACAATAATGTTACAAACAACTTTACTAAAAAAATTAAAGTGGTCGGCTTTCATTGAACAGAAACAAACATGTTACAAGGAACAAGAAAAAAATATACAAGAAACGAGCATGAACAGAGAACAACAAACATGTAAAAACACAAGTCATCGGGACTGACGAGATCCGAGACAAGGAGCCAGCATAATTAATCTTCAGCTGCGTGTCGAATATAGGGTCACGGAAGCATAAAACATTAGGCGAGACGCATAGAGATAAACCATTGGCAGTCATTGCATTGCAAAAGTGAGAGATCGTCGATGAAAGACGGCCAGCAAAAGAAGAGAGGTGTTGATCAACCGTCAACGGAATAACAAGAGCCAAGGTCGCCACTTTAAACTATTGAAAGCCTGCAAAACGGAATCCAAAATAGTAAAATTCAGCCAAATAAGGGTTGATGAGAAGAAAATTAGAGGAAGAGAGGCGAAACTCTCCTTCCCGCCAGTACTCACCTTTCCACTTCGCAAGAGAGGTCCGAACAGACCTTGATCGCTTGAGCCTATCGAGCAAGCCAACGAAAAGAACAGAACAACTACAATGAAAAAAAAAAGCAAAAAATGAGAAGAAAAAAATAAAAACTTAAGACCAATCGAGGGGTGAAAGGTCAATTGTCGATGGCAACAACAGCTGATCGCTGCTGAAAGAAATAAAAGACGAACTTTTTTAAGAGATAAGAAGAAGAAGAATAGAATTTTTAGAGAGAGAGTATTACATAATCTATAAGTTACGTAAATTTTATATTGAAAATCAACATTTTTTAGGAAACTACTCATCTACAATATATATATAGAGATAAAAATACACAAATAATCATTAAATTGTATAAATATTATTTTGGTCATTAACTTTTTAAAAATTATAGAATTGTAGACGCTAATTCTATCCGGGTTCATAACCCAACTACTTTATTTTATTATTATTACTACTATTTATTATTACTTTTTTATTATTATTATATAAAACAAAACTAAAAAAGAGCGTAAATATTAAATAAAAGTCTAATTAAATAAAATATATCAGTCTTTTTATATTTATATCAGTCCATTTATAAGCTTTAAAACCCATTATATTACATATACATATACATATACATATGACTCGTTTTTAGGCCCAACTTAAATTACATAAAAAGAACCCTAATCTAAACCTACCTCATCTATGCACAGCCACACATTCACCATCAGATCTGAGATGATCTGACTGTCCAAATGGATTCAGATAAGAGCCCAACAGTCCCTCACTTGTGCGTGGAGATCACGAACATGGCCTTTTAGCTCTCACGCGCCCTCGTGGCTTTTCAGTTCCACACCACGTCGGCAAAGAGGACCACAACAACCCTAGACGTATGAAGCTCTCTCTGGTCCCCATCTCTTCAGCGTTCATCCACATGCAAGTCAACAAAAAAGCAAGAAATGTCAGATATTTTAAAGACAAGACAACATTCTCAGATAGGCACATGAATACATCCAAAAAATGAAGGGCCAACCAATAGGGATTATTAGAATTTGTTTTTCATTTTTTTAAAATTCATGTAATTTTCGGTTATAAAACCGAAACCTAAACAATTGCAAAGGGGATTCTGAATTTCACAAATCAATACAAGCAAAAAAAAAAAAGTAAGATTCAGAGGTATTCTCCTGTTTTTCAGTGCATATCATATTTTAGTTAGGGTTTTTAGAAGTTTACTTTCGCTTTCGGTCATCTTAAGGTTTTCGATGATAGATAAGCTCTTTTTTCTAGTGAAAAATCCTCGATCATCAAGGTTGTATCAGGTGAATTGGTTTAGGGTCCGAAGGTCTTTGCTTTTACAAAAAAAATGAGGAAATATCCCAATTTTTTTAAAAAATATGAGGTTTGGTCTTATTTTTTTGGAAACTGGATTTGGATCTAGTTTTAAAAATAAAAAAGGAGTTATTTTTGAGGTTTTGGAAGGTCACCGACGCTAATGAGTGGCGATCTGTACGACCGAGTCCCACTAGATTCTAAGCACCACGGTGGTTTCTGAGTTTTCATCCATTTTTTTGGGCGGTTTGATCTAAAATTTTAGAAAGATAAGGGGAAAACGTATTTTGATGAAGAGGATTTAAGGTGAAAGAGGCTGATTTAAAAAAATGACAAAAAGGGCTTTCTTTCGGCTAAAAGTTGGATTTTATACACTTTAATTTTTTTTTAAATAAGATAATACCTTTTTCAATAGGAGGAATTATACAAATATTGCACCTAATTTTTTTTACAAAAATGGCACAAGCTAGATTATTTCTACAAATATTGCTTTTGTTACAGTGAAAGTGAAGATAATAGAAATATCCACCGACTTTAAACAATATTTTTTGTGTAAAGTGGTCTATCTTCATATTTTTTAATAAAAAATTAAAATAAACAGTGAAGTCGAATTGAATGCACACCGACTTCGCTTTTACTGTTCAAACTACAATATTTGTGTAAATAATTTTGTTTATGCCATATTTGTGGGAGAAAAGTCAACAAAAATAAAAATATAAACCTTTCTTTTTAAATCCCTCCGCGTTTTTAAAATAACGCCCACAACCTTTTCTTCTTTTAAAACCATGCTCTTGATCCCTGGTGTTTTGAATTTTGTTTTCAATTCCACCCCTTCTTCAAAATCAATCCGGTTTCCTTTGGTTTAATCCCAAATCCAGTCCCTTAAATTTTATTTGTTTTTAATTTGGTCCCGGTTCAAGTGGTTTATTCCCCTTTTCACTTCTTATCTTTTATTTTGTTTAATTTTTGCTTCTGTTTTTCATACATTTTAATTTCTGGCAATGTTTTTTTTTTTCAGTTCTTAAAATCACTCCTATATTATGCTTGTATGTGTTTGCTTTTTGTTCGTTTTGTTGTTCGATCTTTTGTATATAGTTTAGTTTAATTTATTTCTATTAATTCAAAATATGCCTTTGACCTAATGAGGTGTATGTTTAATTTAATTAAACTAAATTTAAGTTCAAGCTCTAGATTAGGTTAAAGGCCCAATAGTTAGATTTTGGTTGAATTAATTAAATTAAAATATTCCATTAACTTAATGTGATGTATTTTAATTTAATTAAAGTCATTCTCTTAATTATATTAGAATATTAAAAAACTTAATTTATACTATAATTTTAAAAAGTCTTAATTATTAATTTGACTCTTTTAAGTAGTGTCCTTAACTCTCAATGGGATACAATTTAAAATTAATCAAATTAATTATTGAGATTCAATATAATTTTATAAAATATTAAGTTTTAGATTCTTAGGTTTTAGTTTTTTTTAGATAAAAAGGAGATTACTACCATGTACTTCGTTAAAAATTTCTCTAAATCTAAATGGAGGAAAAGAGTACACCTGATAGTAATTAATGTCCAAAACACATAATAATCTAAAGAACACAAAAGCTGGAACACCTATAAACTAAAAAAACTAAAACCATCACCTATCCAAATCCTTCAACAGCAACAATCTAACATCTTCAGGAAGATGTGTGAAACTAAAAATATCGAACTCATCAGCAGACCCCAATTTTGTAAGCGCATCAGCAACCTGATTAGCATCCCAGCGAACATGGTTTAACTTCACCACCCAATCTCGTCGGCGTAGCTTCTCAGCATGCAACAAGAGCGGATACTTAACCTGCCAAGGCGAACTCACATGCAAAACTCAAAAAACATCCAAGTTATTCACCTCGAGTAAAATATGACGAAATTCAAAATCCCAAGCCATTAGGAGACCTATATAAACTCCCCACAGCTCAGCTTCGAATGCAGAACATATACTAATGAACTTTGTAAACCCTCCTTTCCAAGTCGCGTTGTGATCACGTAACACTCCCCCATACGAGGCATAACCATTCGCTTCGCACCTAGCGACGTCAGAGTTCAATTTAATTTAGTCCCGATCTGGTACCGACCACGATCCTACACTAGAATCATTTGAATCTGCAGGACCAGCACAAACAACCCGTGCATCCAGTGCTTTAAGAGAGAGCTCTTGCAAGTGTCGACTCCTTTCAATAATTGAGCCACCATCCTCTAACGGTCTGTCAAAAATAATAGAGTTTCGAAATAACCAAATATTCCATAGTAATGCACCAAACAGCAAGTCCCAATTATTATCATTACAGACAAAGTACGAGGGCTGCGTTAAATTGGTAAGAATCCAATCAATGAGATTCATTGAGAGAAACACTTGCAAACGATCCTGTCGAACCAAACTCTGCCAAACCGCAAAAGCCGAAGGGCAAAACCTGAGTAAATGATCAATATCCTCCACCAAACTATTGCAAATCGGATAGCTGCTATCCGAAGAGAAGTGGCAACGCATGCATTCCTCATTTGTCATTAATTTACGTTTGTACATAAGCCAAAGAAAAATTCTTATTCGTTGAATCTCACTATAGCTTTGAATTACCTTTCATATCTGACTCGCACCATTCCCAGCCTCCCTTCTACGGATTGCATAAGCGGATTTCACCAAAAACTGCTTATGCAATCTGAATTACCTCACCAGCCCATAAGCTCATCTTGAAGAGAGTCCTAAGGACATTTGATAGCAGCTATCCGCAGCAATACCTTGAGCAAAATGAGATATTAAAAACTCTGCCACTGTCTATCACTGTTCGATTGCACCATATCCGTAACAGATACATTACATAGATGGCCAACGAGATTAGAAGGAACATGAGAAATCAAAGGACCCAGCTCACTTACCCACGAATCATTCCAGAAATTGACGTCTTGGTCGTGACCCACTGTCCAATTGATATTATTCTAAACATTTTCCAGACAGCGCTAAGGCCCTTCCACAGACGCGTACAATTTCTTGACCGAAGGGTATCCAGAATAACCCCCACATTTATACTTAGCTCTAAGAAATCGAATCCATCGCGCGTCCTTCTGGGTTAACAAATGAAAGGCCAACTCTGAACAAATAACTTACAAAAACCAAGACCGCTATGTTTAACTGGTTGACAAACATCATCCCATTTAACAAGATATAGGTCTCCACGCTCAAAAGTTATTCTCCAAAAAAATCTATGAATTAAAGCTTTCAACGCCTCACATGTTTTCTTAGGAATAAGAGTCGATTGCATTGTGTAAGAAGATATTAATGCTAAAACAACTTTAGCAAGAGTAATACGATCAGCTAAAGATAAGGATTTAGCTTTTCAACCACTGAACTTCCGCCGGACTAACTGAATCAGGTAACTATACGAGGCCGAAGTTACCCTTTGGTGCAAGAGCGGCACACCTAAATACTTACCAATATTATTAACCACACTAAAGCAAAAGAACGAGCTGATCTCAGTACGTACAAATACCAAAACATTCTTAGAAAAAACATCATAGGTTTTTCAATACTAACTTTATGGCCGAAAACTTTGCAAAATAAATCTAGCACAACTTTAATAGATCACATTTGAACAGCTGAGGCCTCATAAAAAAGAATCATATCATCAGCAAAGAAAATATGATAAATCAAAGGGCTATTCTTTGAGGTGCGGAAAGCCTTCCAACTCCCAGCCGTACTTGCACACTAAATGCACTGAGCTAGACGCTTCATACACAAAACAAAAATATAAGGCAATAAAGGATCTCTTTGACGAATACCTCTCGTCAAATGAACAGATTTTGACATAGAACCATTCCATAATACCTGTGTAGACACAAAAGATGTACAGTTCATAATAAGTTGCGGAGAGAATCAGGAATACCAACGTCAAGGAGAGTGTCATCAATAAAATCCCACTCTAGTCTGTTATAGACTTTCTGAAAATCAATCTTAATCGCCATCCATCCCTGCTTTCCGTTTCATGGAATGAATAACATTATGAGCAATAATAATATTATTAGTAATAGATCGCCCCGAGACAAAGCTCGTTTGATTTTTCGACCCCCGTTTCGATAAAAAAGTCTTTAGTCTATTAACAATAATTTTTGTTACGACTTTGCAAATTATAGTACAAAGACTAATAGGCTGAAATTGTGTCATATGCTTAGGAACCTGGACCTTTGGAAGAAAAACAAGTAGAGTACGATTAATGGATTCCAGAACAACACCTGTCATGAAAATCTCCTCAATGAAAGAACAGACAAACTTGCCAACAACTCCCAATTCTTCTGATAAAAGCCAGCTTGAAACCAATCAACTCCCAGAGCCTTCCATGGACCCATGTCAAAGAAAGTTCTCCTAATTTCATCTCGAGTAACCGGATTAGCCAAAGAAAGACATTTTTGTGGCGCAAACGGGTGAAATAAACCCTTAATTAGAAATTGCCGCCCATCACCATTAGCCGAAGTAAATAGCTGCTGATAGAAACAAAGAGCCTTTTAGGCTAATGTATCCTACGAATCACACCAAGAACAATCATCAAGTATTAAAGCCGTATTAGCACTGCGCTTTGCCATAACCGAATTATTGAAGAATTTAGTATTATGATCACATTCTAAAAGCCACTTTGAGCAAGCCTTTTACCTCCAGAGGCTCTTTTCTTGCTCAATAACAGCATCAAGCTCCAAACGTAACCTCTCCGCTAACAAATATAATGAATTAGAATAACGTACCAATAATGCTTTCTCAATACCGCACAATCTCGCTAAAATACGCTTCTTCCTCCTTCCAATATGGCCAAAGACCTCTGTATTCCATGTAACAATACCAGACTGAAAATCCAACAAGTTTTGTTCTAAGCACATACTTGGTTTCCATATTTTCTACAAAGTATTTGAAAACTCGGGATGATCTTACCATGCTGCTATGAAACAAAACGGTTTGGCACTCAGATTATGGACTTAATCTGCTAGCCGAAGTAATAGAGGGCGGTGGTCAGAACCAATTTTGTCTAAATGTAAAACATGACTTTGAGCAAAACGATGACACCACTGGGCGATAACCAAACATCTATCAAGACGCTGACTTAAGTTTTCCCGAGACAACGTAAAAGGTATGCCACGAAAACCCAAGTCAGATAAACCAGAGTTAAACAAAAAATCTGCTAGTAATCGGCTACCTCCCACGTGAACCTCCGAACCACCAGATCTCTCGTCAGTTGGCGGGATAATGTTAAAATCTCCACCCAAAACCCAAGGTCGTGCATCCCCAAGATTAAGCGCTTCGAGCTGTCGCCAAAGGTGTTTACGCTTAGACGCATGTGGGCTAGCATAGATTGCAGTGAATTGAAACCCACACTCCAAATCAATTGACCGAACATATCCATTAATGAATTGGTTTGAGATATCCAAAATATCAACCACAACAGAGTCATCCCACAGAAGCCAGATACCACCATTAAAGCCGTGAGCCTCAACACGAAAAGAGTTTGAAAAACCCAACTTTGATATAGTGCGATCAGCAATTCTTCCACTAGCACTTGGCTCAAAAAGCGCGGCCAAATGAGGGTGCTTCTCCCTGACAAAAGATTTAAATATTCTTCGAAAAACGTGACTAGGCGCTCCATGACAATTCCAGAACATTGTGTTAATCATCTTAAAAGTATATAAAAAATAAACGAACCTCAAAGTTCGACAGCCCCAATCGGGTCAACTTGCTCCTCTATATCAATAATCTCCTCTATATTAATTTAAGGTTATATTAGAATAACTTAGATAATAATAGATCACTAAATATATATTTTCATAATTTGGACCTTTTAGGTTAAAACTTTAGTGGCTTTTGTGTGTTTATTTAAAACTTTAATGTGACATGCATTTAATTGTTATTCATTTAAATTTTTTTAATTCAATAAATACTTTGATAATTAATTAATTTTAATTATAAAAAGAAGATATTTATCAATTCAAATATTTATGTCATAATATCTTGACTTAATGAATATTGACAAAATATTCGAATTAATTTATATTGTCTAAAGGTAAATTTTAAAATGAATAAATTTTGACAAGTCATAACATCATACTTAACTGTTTGCATCTTGCAGAAAGATGGTATACTTAATTCGAGCCATAAATTAACATAACAGTCAGCCTTAATGATGTTGGTTTAATCTATGGTCCGAATTCAAAGTCACCCTGTAGCGACCATTTTTTTTGAAAAATCGGGAAGTGTAAAAAATAGCCTGGCGATCGATCTTTTAGAAAAATAGGGTTTTTAGCCATTTTTAATTTAATCCTGAAAATTTAGGGTTTTTATATATTAAATCGGATTTTCCTTTATTTATCTTAAAAAAACATTTGGAGCCGCCACCGGTCACTTCGAGGTAGATCGGACACCGAAAAACAAGCCAGATATTTCGTCTTAAAAATTGGGTTCGGCAGTCGGTTACGTGTAGGAAAAGATTAGCACCCCTACGAACGCCCGTTATCGGTACCTTTAATTTTACGTGGCATTTTGGCATTTTTGAATAACAATTTGAATTTAATTTATCCCATAATTATTGATTGAATTTAAATTCTGAATGCAAATATCCTTTTATAAGGAAATTCATTTTGTTCGAATACGAGATTAAAAGCATACCGTTTGGTGGCACCCCTATTCGTATTTAAAAATGAATTTCCAACATAAGAGGTTTTTAATGAATGATATTTTACTGTCTTGTCAATTTTAAGCTCTATTTCTAAAAGGCTCTAATTAATTAGTTATTTAAAAATACGAATATTAACTAATTTAATGGCTTTTATGAGAAAATGTCATTTTCATGAACACCTTCCATATATTCAAAGCCCTTAAATTAATCATATTCCTAATTATTTAATTCTTCTATTTAATTAAAGTTCTAGTCCTAATTACAGCTCTAACAAATTATTTAATCAATATTATAAGTGAAAATGTATATCGAATATACATCATTATGACCAAGGCAGAGATAACACCCCATTGTAAACAATGGAACACCATCCAGATTTGAACCTCAAAGATTATATTCGATATACATTTAATTAACTACAATGTATTAATTATTAATGTCAATTAATGAACTACATTTAATATCCAATTATATGTGTAATATATTAAATATATTCATTAAAATCCATGTTGAGATAGCACCCCATTGTAAACAATAGAACACCATCCAAATTAGGATTTTAAAGTCTATATCTAATATACTTTTAATTACTACAATTATCTATCCTATATTAATTATTTAATCATAATTAGAGAAACTAAACTAAAAAGGCTCTAATTATTAATTAAACTGGTGTACTTAATTATCTAACATTATACTATATACTAATTTTAAAATATGCAACACTCATATAAATTAATTGCATAAAATAAAACAATTAAATAAATAATTAAAATTAAACAAATTGAGCATTAAAACTAGTTTTATTAAAATGGGGACCTAATTGAAACTATTACAAAACATAATGTCCAATTACAAAGTTTAAGGACCCAAATACACTAATTACAAATTCCAGGGGAACAATAAAATGGGAGGGGGACTAAATTGAAAAGGAACAAGATTTGGGGCTCAAATTAAAGGGGAAAGGTGACTAAATTGAAGAAATGCAAAACATAAGGAAAAAACCAAAGGGGATCCGAGAGCCTGGTCCGACCCGAGTGAGGACGCGCGGATCCCCTCTTGACCCGTCATAAAATGACGTCGTGTCGTATAAGCTATTTAAAGCTTCTATCATGCCAAAATTGGCCTTTCATTCCCAATTTTTAGATTTTCTCTCTCTCTCTCTCTCTTCACTCACATTCTCTCTAAACCCTATGAAGAAAAACACCTATACCCAGAAACACGAACTGAAACAGATCAAAAACCTAGATTTTGGGATGAACATTCAACGTGTTCATCACATTTTAGATGAACACCCATACCGCCGGCCACAAACCACCGTAGGCTTTGCCCCTGGATCCTCGGCTACCAACTCCAGCAACGCTCAGCCGTTCACCAGCCACCATCCCTAAACTCTGGCAACCGCCTCACTTCAGCCAGCCGTCGTAAGGCAATTTCCGGCCGTCGTGAGGTGATTTCCGGCCGCCGCTAACCGCCGTTGCTGAAGCCTAAAAAACCCATTTTTAACCCTAGAACCTCTAATCTACCCAGATCCGATAGGATCCCTTTCTTCTCGGGCTTAGATCTACTCGAACCCTCACCTCTTCAACACCGTTGTAACCTAAGTCTCCGGCCACCATCAAAGACTTGATCTCATTTTATTTCTGTTTTTTTTTTCTTTCAATTTTTATGTATAAATGAACTAATGTTATTTATTTATTTTGCAGGAAATCAAAAAGACGAAGGGAATATACTTCTATTATGGTGGCCGGTATTATTCCGACGACGGTGTAGTTTCCCCTGTGATTGCTCGTGTTCTTGGCGACCGTCCGTTCAGCTTTACAGTGGCGGTTCAACCCCTGGCGCGTCAGTTCCACTACCGAGGTAACCTCTCTCCTCAATTATTATTATTTATTATTATTATTACTTTAATTAATATCCTCATAATGTCTATAATTATTGCTCTAAAAACTTTCACTCTCCCTATTTATAGGGATGTCAGATGATGATGTAAGCATAGCCAGCTGGTGAAAGGGAGGGCTTCAATCTGAGTGAAACATGGAAGGACTAGAAGCAAGACGCCACGTGGCCATTTGGGCGGGCTAAACAAACGCACTTGTGTTTGTTTAGGCTTTTATCTGATAATAGAGATGTATTTAGGCGGGAAAACAATTGTATGGGTTTTTTGGATCTGTAAATGGGCTTTTGGATTTGTAATGAATATGTAAATGGACTGTGAACTATTATTTATTATTTGGGATTTTTTATTTATTATATTTACATATTATTTATATTTATTTATTTATTTATTTAATAAACCCGGTCAAAATTCGGGTATGACAGCTGCCCCTCTTTGCTCATTGTTGTAGAACATGGATAAAGCAAAGACTGAAAATACACGAATTTTGCCTAGACTTCTTGGTCATCCTCTTAAAGGCAGGTTTTTCCTTATGAACAATGCTGAAGTTTGAAGTTGTTCTTCTTATTACAATTTTCTTCAATCTTCTGCCAAAATGTGGAATCTGAAGCTGTTCTTCTTACTATGAAATTCTTCATCTTCCGAGGTTTGAAGTTGTTATTCTGATTATGAAATTCTTCAAACTTCTGCCTAACTGTGGAATCTAAAGTTGTTCTTCTTATTATGAAATTCTTCATCTTCCAAGCTCTGAAATTACTCTTGTCATTCTTCATCTTTTGAGATTTGTAGTTGAATTTCTTCATCCCTCCGTCAAACAATCTACCTTTCTGCAAGGGTATCGAACAAACGAGTTCTTCTTATTAGGAACTTTGAATTCTTTGCTGGGTAAATTCTTTTCGTTGCAAACTCTGTCTTTGCCGAGCAAACTTTTCGCATTAGGAGTTCTTCATTCTTTGCTGTGTGAACTCTTCCCATTAGGAACTCTATCTTTTCCAAGTGAACTCTTTCGATTAGGAGCTCTCCGTTCTTTGCTGGGTATGCTAATTTACCTCATTTTCTGTGGAAAAACTGAACCTGCCACAAGAAAATATCATTGATTAATAAGAACTCAACCTGAAGCAATATGTAATATCCGCAATTCTCGCTTGAAACACTGAGATATTTGGTGCCATTACTTATTCTGCCTAAGATATCTCGATCATTCAGTCTAAAACGCTCATGGAATCTCTTGTTTTCTTTTCCTTTGTCGATCAACTTCCTCCTTATATGCCTGCAAAAGTCAAATTAGTAATCTTCCATCATTGATTGTAAAAATGTGCAATTTAGGTATATCACTAAGACACTTCAAATGCTTCAATAAAAAACGCTAAAACTACAAATCTTCCTCGTTTGATCCATGAAGTTGATCTATCTTGCTTTTCAATCTGGCAACTTGAATCATTTCTTTCTTCTTTTCTCGTTTCTTTCTTTTTTTTTCCTTTTTCCTCTTTTTCTTTCTTTTTGTCTCTTTTTCCTTCTTTGTTTTTTTTCTTTTTTCTCTTTCTTTTTCTTCTTTTTTTCCACTCTTTCTTCTTTTTTTCTTTATTCTCTTTCTTTTTCTCTTTTTTTCTCTTCTTTTTTCTTTTTCTTTTTTTTCACTTTTTGTTTTTTCTCTCTTTCTTTTTCTCTTTTCTCTCGTTTTCCCTTTTTTTCTGTCTTTTTCTTTATCTTTTTTGTTTTTTCTCTCCTTTTTTAAAATCGGGGGCCCAAAGGATTAATATTTCTGCTCAACATGCCCCACCGTCTTATTGCAATAACATTCGGAAAGTTCTTATCATTTCCAAAGGTATTGGCCTGAAGGACTTAACATCATGCCCGAAAGACTTACCGATGACCCGAAGGATTTAGAATTGTAATACACTTCCTTTCCTGTGCACACAATTACATTACTCTCGAAGGTGATGGCCCGAAGGACTTAACATCATGCCCGAAAGACTTACTGACAACCTAAAGGATTTAAGATTGCATTGCACTTCCTTTTCTGTGTAAACAGTTACATCACTCCCGAATGTGATAGCCCAAAGGACTTAACATCATTCTCAAATGACTTACTGACGACCCAAAGGATTTAACATCATGCCCGAAGGACTTACTGATGACCCGACGAATTTAAAATTGTATTGCACTTCATTTTCTGTGCAAACAATTACATCACTCCCGAAGGTGATGGCCCGGAGGACTTAACATTATGCCCGAATGACTTAATAATGACTCGAAGGATTTAACATCATGCCCGAAGGACTTACTGATGACCTGAAAGATTTAACATCATGCCCGAATGACTTACTGATGACCCAAATGATTTAACATCATGCCCGAAAGACTTACTGATGACCCGAAGGATTTAAAATTGTAATACACTTCCTTTATTGTGCACACAATTAAAAAATCTTTGCTGAAATCCGCCTCTGCAAACGGATTGAAATCTTTGTTGAGATCCGCCTCTATAAATGGATTAAAATCTTTGCTGAGGTCTGCCTCTGTAAACGGATTGAAATCTTTGCTATGATCCGCCTCTTCAAACGGATTGAAATCTTTGCTAAGATCTGCCTCTTCAAACAGATTGATATCTTTGCTGAGATCCGCCTCTTCAAACGGATTAAAATCTTTTGAGACCTGCCTCTTCAAACGAATTTAAATCTTTCAGAGATCTACTTCTTTAAGCGGGTTGAAATCTTGCTGAGATCCACATCTACAAATGGATCAATATCTTTGCTTCAAAAATGTGATTGAATTTTTTTGCTAATCTTTGTTGGTTCTACTTTTCCAATCTTCGTCTATTCTTTGCTGATTCTTGTAAATTCCTATAAAATTGTACAAAAATGCTTTTGAATGCATGAATTAATATGCTTTTATCCTATAGATGCCTTACTATGCATGAATTATGACAACTGAGGATCACTCGAATGAGCTCTAATCTTCTTTGCTTCTCCGTTGAACTTTTTGCTTCGGTTACAATAAGATTGTTTTCCTTGAATCTTTCTTTGATTGGTCTTCTCTCTTGGCTTGATCTTCTTTCTTGACTTGATCTTCTTTCTTGACCGATCTTCTTGAGATTTAACCTAAGCTTTAATTGTCTTTATGCTCTAAAATTTGCCCCAGAATCTTTGTTGTTAAGCTATTTTTCTTTTTTCTGAGCCCATTTTGGCCCTTTTTAGTGATCAAATTCTTTCAAGCTTTGCACCCACTTTTGCCTATTCTAATTTGAACTTTTATGCACCATGATGCCCTACTAATCTCTTTGTTTCTTGCCTTATTTCATAGAATTTCTCCTCTTCCATCATTTGGACCGAACAAGTGCCTCAAGTCTCTGAACTTTTCAGATCCTGGACTTTCTCTAAGTCTCCAAACCTTTCATTCTTGCCATTGTTGTCACGATGTCCCTTGATGGATAATTCCGCTTTCTAACCAGAATACCGCCGAACAAATAAGAGTCTCATACCCTGTCATATATTTATCAATAAAATCTGTTTGTTTGTAAAAATATCAGCTTGCTTATCGGCATTTCAATGAAGGATATTTTGCAAGACCCGAAAAATTGGGTAATAAATAAAGAAAACAGAATAGGATACCCTGGATTCCAAGTGTGAGAGCGTCTTTGATTCAACCCTCTTATAGTCCTTTGAATGTTGTGTCGATTTTTGAAGTTAAAATTTCTTCCAAATGACTCGGTTCACACCCTATTATTACCGCATTGCTCGATCTAGTCAGAAACAACTTCTTCTCTATTCTCCACATTCTTTTTCATTCATAAATATGTTCAAGCTTCCCGAACTTGTTTAACCAGTAGAGTGCAAAAATATCATTCTAAGAATAGAATTCTATAAGTACATGCGTGATTCTGATTAATAATTATTATTATTATATCATTATTGGCATGTCTTCAAAGATACATCTCTGACGCTTGGGTATTGGACAGGTGAAGCATAGCTCCTTATTAGATTTGTCGACATCCCCCACAGCTCCATCAGAGTGTTCCGAGACTTATTTATTCAAATAATTTATTATTTCTCACCTTTTCTTTTTCTTCTCATTTTCTACTTTCTTTTTTTCTTCATTTTTCTTAACTTTTTCTTTCTTTTTCTTTCTCTCTCTTATTGTGCTTTTTAAGGTATAGAAGACTACACTTAGAACTTCAATTTAAGCAACTCTTCTTGGTTAAAATCGTCTAGTCCACTTCACTGTTTATGAATTTCAAAGATTTATCATCGCACATCATCAAAGGCGTAGTGATCTGACCTTTTCTTGCCTTACCGACTAGAGTAAACTAAGAAACAAGTTTCACTTCATCATCTTCACAACATCCAAATGATTTTTTGAATCAGAATCAGTGTCGCATCTCGCAGTTGGCATCTAGGGGCCTACAACGATAATAAGAGATATACATATATTTATTTCAAAAGCATTCCTTCAATAAAATGAAAACCAACAAACATGACATGTGACCTTCAAAAAAAAACTTCTGCTATTTTCAGACCAGGAGTAGCAGACTTATTTCCAATGCTATTCCAGCAATGGTCCCTGTAGGTTGTAATCACATGATACATCAATATGGGTAGCACCGACTTCTTAGAATTCCAGATAATCTTGGAAGCATTCTTCTTGATTCTCTGATTCCTTGATTGGTATAACAGCCTGCCCCGCTCCTTTCCATTGTTGAACTAATTCTTGTGTCAAGATTTCATTACTGACTAGCTTCTTAATTTCTTTCATTAAAGGTCTACACTTCTTGGTAGCATGTCCTGGTACTCCCATATGAAACTCACAAATATTGTCTGGATCATAGCTATGAGCAAATAGACTTGGCACCACTTTCATTGGCCTAGGAGTGACATGTTGTCCTTCAATAAAGTGAGGTAATAAGTCAATAGACACTCCAAAGATCTCCAGATTTGCACTTGCTCGAGGAATTTTTAGTGGTCGTTCTAATGAATTAATTGGCCTCTTTCTCTTGCGACTCTGAAAACTTTGAACATTACACTCATTCACCTCTTTCCCTTGTTTTGCCTCTTGTTCAGCATGGTCTTCAAATTTTGATCTAATTTTCTCTTATCAAATCCTTATTTCTATTGCTTCTCCAACCACCACGAGATCACTGAAACTACGTATTGAATTCGTAAGCATTTCCTCAAAGAAAGAAGATGGAAGAGTTTGATGAAACATGAGAGATATTTCTTCTTCTGTCATGGGAGGTAGAACTTGGGCTGCTAATCCTCGCCATCTTAATCCATAGTCTTTAAAGTTTTCGTCGACCTCCGTATTCACGTTTTGCAAAAAAAATTGCGATCTAGAGCTAGGTCTATAACATACTTGTATTGCCCCAAAATGATTTGGCCAAATCTGCCCATGATCGAATCTGCTCTCGACTTAATCTGTTGTACCACACTGCGCCAGGTCCAACTAGACTATCATGAAAATAGTGGATCAACAATTTATCATCATTCAAATATCCTTCCATTTTCCTACAGAACATTGCCAAGTGGATTTTAGGACAACTGGAACCATCATACTTCTCAAAATTGGGGACCTTAAATTCAGGCGGAATATCTAGATCAGGGACTAAACAGAATTCTTTTGCATCAAATTTAGGATTATCGACACCTTGCATTTCCTTGATCTCTTCCCCAAGTTTGGCATAACGATCTTTCAGCTGCTCAAGTCTTGACCCTAGAATAATAAGCTTTACAGACCCTGCCTCTGTACTTGGGTTAGATGCCCCATGATAAATTGTCAAACATGGTGTAACAGTGTAGTTCTTCATATTTTGCTGACGCTTGATCATCCGTTCTTGTAACTCTTCTTGTGTCTGTTCAATTCTTCCCATGTCTCCTTCCATGATAACAAATTCCCAAACTTTCACTAATTCCTAGATTGCTCTCGTTGAAACTCCGATCACTCTAGATCATGAGTGTTAATGCCATGTCATTACATGATAATGTTATATTGATAAATATGCAATGCATAAATGTATGAATGCAGGAGGTATTGATTCTAAAAGTGATCATCATAGAACAACTTTCATTGAAGTAAAAGAATTCAATACATCATATATTAGATACTACATATATTGATGAACTCTAACTCCCAACTTCCTTATTTCCTCTAAGATCCAAGTCAACTTCCCCCGTGATCTAATGCTGGATCAATATTTTGACTCAGTGCTATAGCTACATCAGCTAGATCTGTCACTTGTTGAGCAACTTCTTTTGCCTAAATAATAGCATCTCTCATGTCGTTGCCCCTTTCTATAATCTTCACTCTTGATCTATGAAACTGAGCATATCGCTTTTCCTCGCTTTCTTGACAATCTTTCTTAACGTCATCAACAAGAGCTTTATACATCAGCGTAAGCTTGAGACATTTGTCTATCTTCTTCTTTAGTGCTTCATTTTCAGCTTGATTATCATTCAGCTTGATAGCATTATCCTCATACATCTGCATATACATTTTTATCATCTCACACTTAGCTTCACTAACCCTTAGATCGTCAATAAAAGTATTACGTTGTAGCTCCATTGCCTACAGATCACATAAAAGTGTATTAGCTCGACTTTTACTTGCCTCAAAACTTTTTTTTCTAGTGTTCGGCTTCATGTTTCAGTTCTTTAATTATTTCCTTCGACTATTCTAGAGTTACACCCAAATCGGCATTTCTGAGCATCGAACAAAGCTCATGATAGTTGAACTGTATATTTCTCAACTCCTCATTCAAATCATTTCTATATTGTTTCAATTTGCTTATTTGAGCTTTATATTCGAACTGATGTCATTCTTTCTTAATATCATCATCTTGAGTTTCATATCCATCCATTGAATAAGGTCGGTTTTCTATTCCAAATTTCCACTTTTCAAACTCCAAGAGAGCTTGAACTAGACGTTTGAAGGTGAGACAATTCTCAATAGAATGTCATTGGATTCTATCATGAAATTTACAATGTGCATTAGCGTCGTACCATTTTAGATACGGAGGTTGCAAAGGTACAAGAAACAATGGGGACACCAATCGGGCCTTTAACAATTGAGGATACAATTCTTTATACGAAATGGGAATTAGATCAAAATAATGTTTGTGATATTCTGTCTTCTGATAATTGGCTGAGGGAACGCTAGAATTTGAACTCTGCCTTGAACCTTTACTTGATTCTGATGGGCTTGTATTTTCCTTTACTTCTGTATCTCCAGGTGCTTCATTAATTGTCAGGCTTTTAGAAAATTTGGGTCTTCCATCTTCAAAACTCAACATGACTTCTCTGATAAGGTTTTCAATCTTGCTCTTCAAAGCCTCACAATTCTCGGTAGTATGGTCTAAACTTCCTTGATGGTAATCACATGTTGTACTATTTCCATAACCCTTGGGTGATAAAATCACTATAGACTTAGACGGGGCTAATGGCCACAAGATTTTTTCTCTATTAGCATCGGAAGCAGCTCTGCATATGTCACCGGTATTGAATTAAAAGATCTTTCATCCTTGAGTTTCTCCCTGCATGTCATCACTTTCTTGGGATTTGGCTCAATTATACCTCCAGTTGATTTATTGATGCGAGTTATATTGATGCCCCAACTCGACTGTTTATTCCTATATTATTTTCTGTTTACTTCCACTTTCAGCTTAGTATACCCATTTTCTTTGGTCATAGCCGTCATCATAGTCATTATCTCAGCCATTTGTCTTTTTAGCTCTTGTATCTCATTATTGTCAGCATCAACACTAACAAAACCTGATGTGTAACACTTGGATGAACTGCCCTTCATTTCTTCTGCTGCTTGACTAGAATACTGCTTCATACTTGCACTCTCTTCTATCGACCTATGAATCCTCTTATCCATCATGATCGTCTTCTAATGATGTCTACCTTTGAATCAATACCTCTATGTAATGATGATATGATGTGAAGGAATACAAAATAAAAACAAAAGAAATAAGTCAGCAACGTGAAATAATCTCGAAGGCAAAAATTAAATTAAATACATACAGCAAGACAAGTTATATTGAACAAAGAGAATAATCAGAGAGGCGCGTTTAAATTTACAGCACTTGACCTAGGTTTCTGTCTGGCTCAAGCATGGTAAGTAACATGTAATGCAATATTTTAAACAAAATGGCAATATAATATTTAAATATTGTGATGCATGAATGCACGGGGTATCGATTTCAGGAACTATTCATTAGAACAATGCCTATCTAACTAAAGGGTCGAATACAGAGAAAAGGCAATATGTCACTAGCTCCAGCTTCTTCAGTTGATCACTTTGTTCAGCCTTTGAGTCATCATCTGTACTGGCTCAGTGTCAACATCAGAGTGTTGTTGTAGGCTCACAACTTCATCGAACAAAATATGCACATGTCAGACGACTCCCCGCACTTGCTACTAAAGTTGATCATTTCACATCTCTATTTTCGGTTTATCTAGATTTCTTTCTCAGCTTGATTTTCAATGTTTTATCCTTCATTGTGACTCCCCGTACTTGGCTCTTACAGTTAATCATTTTACATCTTTGTTTTCGGATGGCCTGAATTACTGCCCCAGCTTGATTTTTTATTTTCGGTATTCTATCCTTCATTGTAGTACCTCTTCAAAACTTATGAGCTAGTCTTTCAATTGTTGTACTGCACTTTTTTTATTCTACCCCTTTCTAAGCTCCTCACTTTTGTTAAAAAAAATTATAATTTTCCTTAATTATGGTGTTCTCTGGTAAATTTCATCATTTATGAATCCTGGATATCATCTCTGAGTTCAAAGCTTTCTGTTCTTCCTTGAGTTCTTATTTATCAGCAATAACCCTTGCACGCCCTTTCAATTTACTCGTATTGAATGCCCCTTTAATTTATTCGTTATCTATCTCTTTTTGGTTATCATTATTTTTTTAATACTGCATCTTGTTTATTTTTGTAACTGTTGCCGACTCTATATTAGAATTTAATCTGTTGTTGAGTCTTTGTATAAACCTTATCTTTTTGACCATTGGAGTAGTATTGCAAAACCTCGTATTTCCTTGTTGTTGGTGTCACATGTATCATCCCGAAAAGTGAATAATTATATTGGGCTTCATAAACAAGTTACGACCCTAAGCAACTATTAATCCATTTGACTGTCTGACAGCAACACTATAATTCAAAAATTTTATTGAAAATGACTCTTCGTATTCCCATATTTTGATTCTCAAATTAAACTTAGTTATGGCGGAATTTCATCATGTTCAAAAATTTATGATACAACAATTGCAATACTATACCCATAAATCTTACTGAAAATGACTCTTCATATTCCACGTCCTATGGTTCTCAAACCAAACTGGTTCTAGCAAAACTTCATCATGTTCAGGAATTTCTGGTACAACCTTGCATTAATGACATCTAGTCTTCACGGATATTAACTTCGTTCTTGTATTGAGTCTTCTCGAATTGAATCTACAGTGACATATTATCCACTACTTGTCTATCGAACCCTTCAGCTCTTATGGCCACTGCCTACTCGACTAATTCCCGAACTGATACCTCTCATGAATGCAATGTAACATGTAACAAAACACAGAAAAACAAAACAAAACAAAAAAAATGTGTCAGTATGGTGAAGTAATATTGTAAGCAAAAATAATTATTATAGGAAAAACAATTTATATTGCGTAAAATTAACCAGAGAACAATTTATTTTGCACACAAAATTAACCAGAGAAATAAATTTAAATCAACAACACCCTGTCCTAGGTCCCTGTCTGGCTCTAGTGGGGTAGGCTTCTATTACAGTATGTGGGTTTCGGTCTAGACTCTGGGTACCCGAACTGTCGTTACTGGACTAGTAAGACATCGATTCGGGAGTATACGAACCCTTATAGCGGAGGCATAACCTCATAGTGTATAAGGTTGGTATACCGGAAGGAGGACAAAACCCGATCACGAAGCTGAATAACTCACGTAAGATCATGCCTCACTCCCACTTAAGGGTGAAAAGCCCGGGTAGAAGGTTTATGCATGAATGACAATTTATATCACACAAGAAAAAGCTATATGCATTTTTCCAGAAAATTCATCCAATAATTATAGAAAAAATTAAATTCAAATTACTGTCCAAAATGCCACGTAAAATTAATTAGGCCCGACTCTCAGTTTTTTAAATCCTCAGCGGAGTTGCCAAGTTGTCGTGACCATTTTTTTAAATCGGGAAGTGTGAAAAATAGCCCGACGATCGATCTTTTAGAAAAATAGGGTTTTTAGCCATTTTTAATTTAATCCTGAAAATTTAAGGGTTTATATATTAAATCAAATTTTCCTTTATTTATCTTAAAAGATGCAACACTATCTGTATTTGGACATTATTGAATCTTAAAAATAGCCCGTTATCGGTACCTTTAATTTTACGTGGCATTTTGGCATTTTTGAATAACAATTTGAATTTAATTTATCCCATAATTATTGATTGAATTTAAATTCCGAATGCATATATCCTTTTATAAGGAAATTCATTTTGTTCGAATACGAGATTAAAAGCACCCCGTTAGGTGGCACTCCCATTCATATTTAAAAATGAATTTCTAACATAAAAAGTTTTTAATGAATGTCATTTTATTGTCTTGTCAATTTTAAGTTTTATTTCTAAAAGGCTCTAATTTAGTTATTTAAAAATACGAATATTAATTAATTTAATGGCTTTTATGAGAAAATGCCATTTTCATGAATATCTTCCATATATTTAAAGCCCTTAAATTAATCATATTCCTAATTATTTAATTATTCTATTTAATTAAATTTCTAGTCCTAATTATGACTAACAAATTATTTAATCAATATTATAAGTGAAAGTGTATATCGAATATACATCATTATGACCAAGGCTGAGATAACACCCCATTGTAAACAATGGAACACCATCCAGATTTGAACCTCAAAGATTCTATTCGATATACATTTAATTAACTACAACGTATTAGTTATTAATGTCAATTAATGAACTACATTTAATATCCAATTTATAAGTTAATATATTAAATATATTCATTAAAATCCATGTTGAGATAACACCCCATTGTAAACAATGAAATACCATCCAAATTAGGATTTTAAAGTTTATGTCTAATATACTTTTAATTAATACAATTATCTATCCTATATTAATTATTGAATCCTAATTAGAGAAACTAAACTAAAAAGGTTCTAATTATTAATTAAACTATATGTATTTAATTATCTAACATTATACTATATACTAATTTTAAAATATGCAACACTCATATAAATTAATTGCATAAAATAAAACAATTAAATAAATAATTAAAATAAAACAAATTGAGCATTAAAACTAGTTTTATTAAAATGGGGACCTAATTGAAACTATTACAAAACATAATGTCCAATTACAAAGTTTAAGGACCCAAATACACTAATTACAAATTTCAGGGGAACAATAAAATGAGAGGGGGTCTAAATTGAAAAGGAACAAGATTCGGGGCTTAAATTAAAGGGGAAATGTGACTAAATTGAAGAAACGCAAAACATAGGGAAAAAACCAAAGGGGATCCGAGATCCTGGTCCGACCCGAGTGAGGACGCGCGGATCCCCTATTGACCTGTCATAAAACGACGTCGTGCAGTATAAGCTATTTAAAGCTTCCATCATGCCAAAATTGGCATTTTCTTCCTCATTTTCATATTTTCTCTCTCTTCACTCACATTCTCTCTAAACCCTCTAAAGAAAAACACCCCTACCTAGAAACACGAACCGAAGCAGATCAAAAACCTAGATTTTGGGATGAACATTCAACGTATTCATCCCATTTTAGATGAACACCCATACCGCCGACCACAAACCACCGTAGGCTCCGCCCTTCGATCATCGGCCACCAACTCCTGCAACGCTCAGCCGTTCACCGGCCACCATCCTTACTCCGACAACCGCCTCACTTCGGCCAGCCGTCGCAATGTGATTTTTGGCCGTCGTAAGGTGATTTTTGGCCGCGCGCCATCTGCCGTTGTCAAAGCCTAAAAATCCCTAAAAGATCTCGATTTTTAACCCTAGAACCTCCAATCTACCCAAATCTGATAGGACCCCCTTCTTCCCCGGCTTAGATCTACCCGAACCCTCACCTCTTCAACACCGCCGTAACCTAAGTCTCCGGCCACCATCAAAGACATGATCTCATTTTATTTCTGTTTTTTTCTTTCGGTTTTTATGTATAAATAAACTAATGTTTCTTATTTATTTTGCAGGAAATCAAAAAGACGAAAGGAATATACTTTCGTTATGGTGGCCGGTGTTATTCCGACAACGATGTAGTTTCCCCTGTGACCGCTTGTGTTCTTGGCGACCGTCCGTTCAGCTCTACAGTGGCGGTTCAACCCCTGGCACGTCGGTTCCACTATCGAGGTAACCTCTCTCCTCAATTATTATTTATTATTACTTTAATTAGTGTCCTCATAATGACTGTAATTATTGCTCTAAAAACTTTCTCTCTCCCTATTTATAGGGATGTCAGATGATGATGTAAGCATAACCAGCTGGAGAAAGGGAAGGCTTCAATCCGAGTGAAACATGGAAGGACCAGTTGCAAGATGCCACGTGGCCATTTGGGCGAGCCAAACAAACATTTGTTTGGGCCTTTTATCTGATAATAGAGATGTATTTAGGCGGGAAAACAATTGTATGGGTTTTTTGGATCTGTAAATGAGCTTTTGGATTTGTAATGAATATGTAAATGGACTGTGAACTGTTATTTATTATTTGGGCTTTTGTATTTATTATATTAACATATTATATTTATTTATTTAATAAACCTGGTCAAAATTCGGGTATGACACACCCTTATTAGTTAAATGACTAATTAATTCAAACCCACCAAATATTAAGCATAATTAATCAAAAATTGTTTTAATTAAGAACATTTAATTAAATTTAATTTAAATTTCAATAATTTCTATCGATAAAAGTAGCGTATGATTTGGTATCAATTTCGGCCGTTGTGAGGGTTCAATATCTATTAATATGCTTCTATCCTTCCCACACGTAACCAACTCTCGTACTCGTATTTTAATGAATCTATGATTTTATGGTGTCCGGCCTACCTTATCCAAGTGACTGGTGACGACTCTAAGTTTATTTTGAAATACGAATTTTTAAAAAAGAAATCCCCAAAATCAAATTCTTTTCTAAAAAGTGGGATACTTTAGATTTTTTAGTCGCTACAAGAATGATTATTAAATTTATTAAATTGTTACAAAATAGTCATTAAATTTATCAATAGATATTGAATTAATAAAATTATTACACTATTTGTGAATATTTTGTAATGGTGTGATAGGTCAGTGACCAAAACAATTATTTTTTATAGTTTAGTGACTTATTGGTGTACTTTACCCTATATATATACTCACCAGTAAACTATTGCTATGAATTTGTCTTGACCCTTTTGGTAGCCTTCCTTTTCACCATTTCCAGTTTGTCTCGATCCCCATTCTACATTTTCTTTAATTTTGCTGTTGTTTTGTTTCTCGACTTGATCTTGCGTTTTTATTAAACATTTCATGGGTTTCATATTAAGATAAGAAACTGAAGGGGTCTCTCTATTTTTTTATTATCATATAGGCTTATTATTTATTTGAAGTTTTGGGTAGTTGTAAATTACTGCTATTTGATGCAAAATATGTTCTTTTTCCCCTAGTTTGAGTATCTCTTTAGCAATTTAAAGTATGTTGACTTATAATGTTTTAATTTCATTGATGAATATTTTGTTAATAATTATTATTAACTCTTAAAAAATACATCTTTTTAGATAATGATTTTCTTCACTGATATAGTTAATATGTTTCAAAATCTAGTTGCAGTTAGAACACTTGATTGGGTTTTTATTTATTTTGTGTGTGTTTCATTTTGATATCATTGATTGATTTGGTGCTCAATTAATCTGTAATACCAAGGTAGTCAAAGATTTTATGTAAGTGTATATAGATAGATTGTATTTTAGTTCTTATCAGAGATTTAAAAAGCGTCCGCAACCGTGTTTTCGGTCACGTCGCTTTTATCGCGGTTGTGGACATAACGAATGCTATTGCGGTCACTACGGGTGTCGCGGTCATGATTTTTTTAAAAATTCACATATCTTATTATAAAATATAAAATATAATAAATATAAATATAGACAAACGACTAAGTCAGCCTAAATTCTCACTTGGGAAGATCAAATTCTTCCAATAAACTAAGAACGTTGAATCGTTCTAAGCGGAAGCAAATTATAGAGAAGACAACTCAAGAACAAAGAAAGAAAGTCAAAAACACTCAAGAACAACACAAAGAGTTTTAGAGTGAATGCCTTGATTACTTAGGAGATAAATGATACAAATGAGGTAGGGAAGGCCTCTATTTATAGTTGAGTCTCCTACATCCGACGGTCCCTAATGATTTACATTGATGGCTATGATCGAAGCCCACCAACCACAATAGAATATTCTCTATAATATATATGCTATATAATGAAACAAATCTTCAATTTACATAGAAAGTTTACATAGGTCAAAGTGGTTATCTTCTAGAATCCTCCACAGATCGGGCTAAGTCTAGTGGTCTTTTTAGGCTCAAAATCTTCGTTAGAACCTTATGGACAACCATGCTTGCATGTGACTCGGACTCGAACTGGAGGCCAGTGACCAAAACAATTAATAAAATTATTACACTATTTGTGAATATTTTGTAATGGTGTGATAGGTCAGTGACCAAAACAATTATTTTTTATAGTTTAGTGACTTATTGGTGTACTTTACCCTATATATATACTCACTAGTAAACTATTGCTATGAATTTGTCTTGACCCTTTTGGTAGCCTTCATTTTCACCATTTCCAGTTTGCTTTGAGGCTTAGCTCAGTAGTATCGAGTGACGACGGTTAGCTTTGATCCCCATTCTCCATTTTCTTTAATTTTGCTGTTGTTTTGTTTCTCGACTTGATCTTGCGTTTTTATTAAACATTTCATGGGTTTCATATTAAGATAAGAAACTCAAGGGGTTTCTCTATTTTTTTTATTATCATATAGGATTATTATTTATTTGAAGTTTTGGGTAGTTGTAAATTACTGCTATTTGATGCAAAATATGTTCATTTTCCCCTAGTTTGAGTATCTCTTTAGCAATTTAAAGTATGCTGACTTATAATGTTTTAATTTCATTGATGAATATTTTGTTAATAATTATTATTAACTCTTAAAAAATACATCTTTTTAGAAAAGCATAATCTTTTTAGATAATGATTTTCTTCACTGATATAGTTAATATGTTTCAAAATCTAGTTGCAGTTAGAACACTTGATTGGGTTTTTATTTATTTTGTGTGTGTTTCATTTTGATATCATTGATTGATTTGGTGCTCAATTAATTTGTAATACCAAGGTAGTCAAAGATTTTATGTAAGTATAAATAGATAGATTGTATTTTAGTTCTTATCAGGGATTTAAAAAGCGTCCGCGACCGTGTTTTCGGTCACGTCGCTTTTATCGCGGTTGTGGACATAACGAATGCTATTGCGGTCACTACGAGTGTCGCGGTCGTGATTTTTTTTAAATTCACATATCTTATTATAAAATATAAAATATAATAAATATAAATATAAATATAGACAAACTACTAAGTCAGCCTAAATTCTCACTTGGGAAGATCAAATTCTTCCAATAAACTAATAGCGTTGAATCGTTCTAAGCGGAAGCAAATTATAGAGAAGACAACTCAAGAACAAAGAAAGAAAGTCAAAAACACTCAAGAACAACACATAGTGTTTTAGAGTGAACGCCTTGATTACTTAGGAGATAAATGATACAAATGAGGTAGGGAAGGCCTCTATTTATAGTTGAGTCCACTACATCCGACGGTCCCTAATGATTTATATTCATGGCTATGATCGAAGCCCACCAACCACAATAGAATATTCCCTATAATATATATGCTATATAATGAAACAAATCTTCAATTTACATAGAAAGTTTACATAGGTCAAAGTGGTTATCTTCTAGAATCCTCCACAGATCGGGCTAAGTCTAGTGGTCTTTTTAAGCTCAAAATCTTCGTTAGAACCTTATGGACAATCATGCTTGCATGTGACTCGGACTCGAACTGGAGGCCAATGACAATATGGTCAATTATTGTTCACTTTGATTATAAAGTTAAAGAGTTTAACGGTTTCGTACCAAGTCTAACAAATATGAGTCGTCTTTATTATGTTAAGAGGTACATACATATAAATGGTGTAGAATAAAATAAACTTTTCTGGTGTAGTATCATAAACAGCTGGAAATAGTTTTTTTAACTCAAAATATAATTATTAAAAAAAACTCAAAATATAAATATTTTTATAAAACAAATGTATTTTAATTAGTTAATAATTTCTATTATAATTAATATATTTTTAGAATAATAATATAATTAACTTAAAGTAGGATTTAAAATAACCAAATATAACTCAAAATAATATATTTTTCAAAAAAATAATATAATTAACTTAAAGTAGATTTAAAATAATAACTTAAAATATGATTTAAAATAATATAATTAATCTATTATAACCAAATATGTGTTCAAACTATACACGTGGTTCAGTTTTGGTGCCTAACCTATTTTTCGCTCTAAATATATGTCTAAAGTTTCATTCGATCATTTTAAGTATTTGACTGTTAAAAAAGCGTTGGCCAATTAAAATGTGATATGTGACATATTTTAATATATATTCTAATAATGTTTCAAATTAGTCGATTGGGGTAGTGGTTGCTGGTTACAGCTTCAATGGTGGGTTTTAAAGCAAGGTTCAAATCCCAGGGATGGATACCAAAAGTTGTTTTCTTTTTCTTTTTAATTTAGGGACTAGTTTAGAATAAGAGTCATAGTTTGAAGACTTCTTGTGCAATTAACTCTAAAACATCCAGAAATCAAGTTTAAAAAAATCAATTTTAGGGACTAACTATTATTTATCACAATTTTGACGATAGTGTAAATAGAGTTAACTAATCGAAAAGAATGGATATTACGTGTGTTTCGTTAGCCCAAACTTTTCAAGTCCATTGAGGCCTAAACAGTTCTCAAAATACAGTTCTTGCCCGATATTTGTTTCAATCTTCCCCACCACCTCAGTATGAAACTTGATAGTTTTACTCTATGTTGAACGGATACGAATACGGGTAGAGGGACGAATACAGAAACGAGAAACAATAATTTTCAAAATTATAAGGTACGGATGCGATAGAGGTACAATAAATTTAAACAAAAATCAATACATATAATCATAAAAACCATTAAAATTCATAGTAAATTAGAAAATCTAATGATTTTCATGGATTAAAATGAAGTCCAAATTAAATTCTCATTAGTTGTGATGGTCTCTCATTCAATTAAAATCTAATGATTTGTGATTCCTTTAAAAAATATTAACAAAAAATTATAATTTCTTATCGATTTTTTAAAATATAGTCTTGCTGCACTTAATATTTTTTTTTTCAAAAATTTTATTAAAAAATACTTTAAATCAAATAATATTTTAAAGCTATGAAAATTAGTTTATTAAAAAAATACTTTATACCCTAGTTTTGCGTCTCTTATTTCCTTTTTTTGTCAACCACTTCCTTTCAGTTCAACATAAACAAAACGATGTAGTTTTAGGGTTCTATGAAAACGTTGTCGTAAATGTTAAAACCTCATTCGTAGCTGTTTTTTTTTATTCCTTCTTTTTCCTTGACTATTATTTCTTCATCCTCTTTCTCTGGCTGTTTCTTTTCCTGCAGTTCTCAGTTGCGTTCCAACTCGAGATTTTAACACTTTGGGTACGTGCATTTAGTAAAAAACGCCATCCCCGAAATGTCCCGTCTGATCTCCTAGCCAGGAATTTAAAAAGCGTTCGCGGCTGCATTTTCAGTCGCGTCACATTTATCGCGGTTGCGGATATAACGAATGCTATTAATAGAAAATCACTTTTCATATGTTTAGAGTACTTTCTAACACTTATAAACTTGTAATAGTAAGATAACATAATTTTACAATCATTAAAGGACTAAATTGAACGAAAAAGCAAAGTTTACTCTATAAATTTAGATAAAATCAAAGACTAAAATATCAAATCTAAATGGTGACGATTGGCATGGCTGAAATAAATAAAAATAAATTTAATTTTTGAAAAATAATAAAACTATAACAATAAACAAGTAATAGTAATAATAAAAAAGAATATTATATAAGTAATTGAAATAATTATAATAAAACAAAAATTTAATGATAATAAGTGTACAACATAATGTATAATGTATAATAAGTAAGTTTACAATATTATATTTATTAAATATAATAAATATATATTTTTAACTGAAAATATAATAAATGTACAATATAATATAAATAATAATTATAATATTCAAGTAGTAGAGAAATTAGTGTCTGTTTTCAAGATGCATTTAATTCTTTCCTTTCATTTTTAGTTTTTCTAGGTAGTGTAGTATCGATTTTTAAGACTCTTTTAATTTATTTCCGTTGGTGTTTGTATTTTGCCTTGAATCAAGGCCCTTGATGATATATTTTTTAATAATAAAATTAACTTTTACCATTTAAACACTAAAAAATGTCTTCCTACTTCTTTTTTTCACTTTCCAGAATCCTACTCTTTTTTTCTTTTTTTATCTTTGCAATTTCATCGCATCGCTTTCATATAATCATCCGAATGACCGTTTGGATCTAGTGGACGACGCTTGGATCGTCGATAATAGCAGGAAATATCACTTGAAATAGTTTTTGATGATTATCTATTTTTTTTCTTTTTTTGAGAAAATATCTGTATTTTTTTCTCTGTTGATAATTAACAGGATAAAGTGGAACAACAGTCTGTTATGGCTGCAATCGGACGTTACCTGTTAAATCGCGACCGCAATCTACCATTTTGGTGTGAATCCGATTCCCAGGGAGATTTTTGGTGATATTAGTTTCGGACGGCAGCGATATCGCTATATAACAGCCGCTATCGCGGTTGCAGACCGTTTTTTGAAACCCTGATTTGGTGCTTAATTAATATGTAATTCTGAGGTTAGTCAAAGATTGTATGTAAGTATATATAGATGGATTATATTTTAGCTCTTATAATTGAAAATGCATTTTTGTTATTTTCAAGCTAAGGATTTATTGCGAATTTAGTTTGAGCAACTTCACAAGATTTAGATATATGAAGACCAGAGATTTAAATTTCGGCCGCGGTCGCGTTTTCGTTCGCGTCGTAGTTATCGCGGATGCGAACATAACGGAGCCTATTCCAGTCATAAAATGTTAGAGTGTTTTCCAGCACTTATTATAAAAACATAATAATTATAATTATAATCATAAAAAAATATTTTTAATGATTTTTAGAGTGTTTTCCAACATTTATGAACTTAGATTACTGAAATTAAAGGACTACATTGAACAAAAAATAGAGTTTACACTCTAAATTAGGAAAAATTCAAGGACTGAAATAACAAAGATAAATAGCCTATACCCTTAAAAATACGCTGACATCTCATAATTTAACTTTTTATTTATGGGGTCAAACCATAGCCGTCGATTTCAATTGAAAATCCTTAATGGGCTCTTTTTTTTTTTATCAAATTAATGAACTCTCTTAATATCTTTTCGTAATTGGATTCTCAAAACCCAATGGTTTTTTAATAATAGGTGCCCAAAGTATGCATTTTTTGAACTTTAGGTGCCTAAAATATTTTTTTGTAAAAATAGGTGCCCAAAATTTCAAAAGTTATAATTTTAGGTGCCTGACATGTGGCATATTTATTTTTAACCAATCAATGCTTGACATGTGGCATCTTTTTTTAAAATAAAAAAAACTTTAATTTTTCAAAAATTCCCATAAATTTTACAATTTTTACGAAATAGTCTCTAAATCCCTAAAATTACCCAAACTCAAACCCTCAAATTGATGTCGCTTCTGCCGCCGATCGCCATCCCTGAGCATACCGATTTGATCGTTAGATCAAAGCAATCATTTCCCCAACACGACGTCCTTGAAAAACGTCGAATGTCGTGCAGCCTAACGTCGAACGCAAAATTGACGTTCGGCTGACACGCCCTTCGTTGTTTCTGATAACATCGTGTTGAGGGAAATGAGCGCCTTGTTTCGACGACCAAACAAGTGTGCTCAAGGGAGGCAATCGACAACGGAAGCGGCGACGATTTGGGGGTTTGTGCAATTTTAGGGATTGTTTTATAAATTTTTTAAAATTTTAGAATTTTTTGAAAAACAAAAAATTTTGGGTTTTTTTTTTTAAATTTTAAAAATAAATTAAACATGTCACCACGTGTCAAGCATTGATTGGTTAAAAAAAATTTAACACTCATTAACGACCAGACACCTAAAATTATAACACTTTAAACACACTTATTTTTATAAAAAAATACTTTAAACGTCCAAAATTAAAAAAAAACTTTATAAACCTATTTTCATATTAATAACAAGACCTAAATCCCTCTTTATCCTTCGTTTTCTCTTTGGCCTTCAAACCCTAAAAGGGTTGTTTTCACGCCGTCGTCATCAGACCAGCTTCTAGAGCCGAGCGATTTCACCTCTTGTCGTCGGTGCGCCGTCAATCCCCTCTCCTCAACGTCGACCAATCCTCTCCCTGTAAGTCTCATCAGCTCGCCTCCCTTTACACTCTCACGCTCACCCTTATCGCCTGCCCATGGATTTTTTTTAAGATTTTACAGTAACGGGAGAAAACGGGATAGCGTCCCGTTACTACCGTTATTTACCGCTTCCCGTTAAATTGCGGCATCCACCGCTACTAGTGTGATTCCGCGTCCCACCGTTGTTTTCGCCGATAGCGGTTTCGGCCGGCGGCGTTACCGCTAAATAGCGGCCGCTATAGCAGTCGCGGGCCGTTTTTGAAACCCTGGTTCTTATATTGAAATTTGAAAAATGCCCTTTTGTTATTTTCAAGTTAAAGATTTGTTGCGAATTCAGGTTAAGCAATTTCACAAGATTTAGATCTGTGAAGATACTCCATTGCTTTGCCATCCCTATACAAGAATGGTTTCCCTTATTTTGGTTTCGTTACTTGTTAACATTTTACGCTCCATTCATTTCTTTGTGCCCTCAAAGCGGCTCTCTATCCGGTAGTTATGAATTTTGATTGGTTCCGGTATGGCTCATTCCCTTGAAGAAATGTAAACTATAAAGTGTTTTGCCTTCTTTTCAATCTCAGTTACAGCTTAATTTCCCTTCTTGTTGCGGTCCTAACATTGCATTGTTTGTTTACTCAATTTTGCATTTATATGAAAATACGAATCGTTTCACTAAATTAAATTACTAACATTCTTCTGGTTGTATTTTTAGTAATGTTGGTTGGTTTCCCATTTTTATTTTCAGCTTGACATAGACGTGAGTGGAACATTGCTGATTTATATTTTAAGTTTCAATGGGGGTTTCATCTTTCCCTTGTATTCAACCTGTAAGAGTCCCTTTCAAAGCCTGTAGCTTCTTTCCTGCTGGTGTTTGTGGTGGATTCAACAAGAAGAAAAAGATAAATGCTATTGTGTTTTCTTCATTGAGAAAATTTGAGAAAGATGTCAACTTTCAATCAAAGGTATTGTTTTTGTGCATTGTGCTTTTATATGTTATGCATGTTTTTTTATGTGCATTTGCTTGATGAATCAGCCAATTGTTTTTAGTAGAATTATCTGATTGTTTTTCACTGTATCAAGCCATTGGTTGATGAAATAGTTTGGAAAGCACGGATTTTATACAGGTTTATCCCCGATCCTAGCAAGAAAAGTGTGAAATATTATTGTCTTATTCTGATGGCCGGATTGTGAAATACTATCTAATCATACATACCTTTATGAATATGTGTGGTGTGCCAAATGAAGGCAAAAGGATAAGATAGATTGGTTAGCTATTAGTAAAACATTGGATAGAAAAAAGTATTTATCAAAGTTTGATTTGGTTTTAGCAGTCGTTTGTGACTAGACTTTGCCTTAGCAATGTATCCTGGCTTCTTTGCCAAACCTCATACCAATATTTGATGCCAGAATTACTAGCTCCTACTCTAGGCCCCCTTTTCGACATATGTGTTTTGACTAGTGCCTAAGAATTAACCAGAATATGCCAGGTCCCTATCTTTTACATTATGGTACTGATTGTTACATATCAGGAAAATAAAAGATAGGGAAGGGATCAATGGTTTGGCTTCCAATCCATCTGCTAGCCATCCCTTGAAGGAGTCCAATTTCATGGCAATTTCTGCCTAGTTATTACTTGAGTGGCACCTAGTCAACTTCTCTGCTTTAGTTGTTAATCTATACATTCAAGTACGAGGCAATTTGTTATTTTGGATATGGTGGACAACTGTTGTGAATCTATTCCCTTTTAAAAGTTGAAGAAGATGATACTAACAACAATATGTGACCCATTTATGTGTTTCTGTGTGAACTATTGTTTTAAAATTTTTCTTGTTTGTTTTCTCACGAATCTAAGAAGACTTAGTCAGGTGTCTACCTTTGATACAACAGCAGGGATAGTTACATGTTTGGAAAATAAATTATAGAGAAGGAATTGATGGTTTCAGTTTCCTATCTATCTATCTATTAGCCATCCCTTGAAGGTGTTCATTTTTTTCTTCTCTTTCTTAGTTTCTTCGATATATATGTGTGTGCACACACACACACATATTGTGAAGAAGTGTTTTGTATGGGATCTCATTTATTTATTTTTTTATATCTTCTTTTCAGACTTCTTCATATTTTGAAAAAATGCACATCTAAGTAGAATGACCCACATATGCAAAAATTGTAATTATAGGTTGATACGTTGTTGGACAGTATAAAATGGGACGACAAAGGTTTGGCAGTGGCTATAGCTCAAAATGTTGACACGGGAGCCATATTAATGCAAGGCTTTGTCAACAGGGATGCACTAGCTACAACAATATCTTCTAGGAAGGCGACGTTCTTTAGTCGATCACGGGCAACATTGTGGACAAAAGGCGAAACTTCCAATAATTTCATCAACATTCATGACATATTTGTTGATTGTGATCGCGATTCTGTTCGTTCTAAATAATTTTCTGCTTGACATTTTTATTGATTGCTTAATTTACTAGGCTTTATTTATTTTTTACTGATTGTTTAATGTATTAAGTTTGACATAACTGAAACTTCTCTTTTAGATAATTTACCTTGGGAAGTCGGATGGCCCTACCTGCCACACAGGGTCAGAGACATGCTACTTCACATCAATAAGTGATTTGTTAAAGGGGCAGGAAGTAAGCAGCTTGTGCCTTTAAAAATGTTTTTGTGACAATCTTTTAGTCATACTTTTACATTACATTATATGGTGCTATTTGCAAATTCGTAATTAACTTGGTCTGTATTTTCAGGTTGAAGAAACAAACTTGGCATTGACAACATTATACTCGTTAGAGTCTACAATTTCCAAAAGAGAATTAGAGGTAGCAGGGCAACATGGAAAGCCCTCGTGGACTAAACGACTCTTAAGCGATGAAAACTTGCTGTGCTCAAAAATCCGGTACTGTTAGTTTTAGCTTACCTATGATAGTTTTATATGTCCCATAGAGAACTGCAGAAAGTAGACCGAGTCTTAAGAAAAAAACAAAAGTGTTAAACCTCCAATGAACAGCATGTTTAAGAGTATGTATATGATATGTGACGTGCTTTTAAGTCTTTAGCATGTCCAAGAGTATGTATATGATATTTGCATGTTAAATTTATACAAGCAAATTATATGGATCCGTTTACTTATGCAGCGAAGAAGCAGATGAGTTATGCCGAACACTGGAGGAGAAAGAGGACAGCTCCCGTACTGCCTCAGAAATGGCTGATGTAATCTATCATGCCATGGTTTTGCTAAGGCGTAAAGACGTAAAGATAGAAGATGTTCTAGATGTTCTACGGCGAAGATTCTCTCATTCGGGTATAGAGGAGAAGCAAAGCCGTGTATCAACTGAGAGCTAAGTTAAGCTGTACTTTTTCTAAGAAGGTCTGGATTTGCAGCTTTTATCCTATGCTTGGTTTTGTTCCAATTGTTTCATGCTTTGTATGTTTCCAATAAGTTCTAATTATGAGATAATCTATCTCTGCGTCATAAATTCTAATTATCCGACAAATCTAGAACATGTATTTTGATTTTACTTGGCCCTTTTTCTGCGTCACAGTAAAATGCATTTGGTTTCTTAATTTCACATTTTTTTCTGTTGAACTCTATTTCTAGGAGAAATTATTTTACAGACTCGTCCCACCATGTCATCCATTGTCCCCGGCCAATGAAAACCATCCACTTAACAGAAAAATGAAAAGATTATCCTTGGAGAAATGATGTCATGGAGGGAAAAGGATGAAGTGGGTGGTTTTCATTTCAGCCAAGATGTTGTGGTGGGACAGGTTCATATAATAATTTTTCGTCTTTTAGGTGCTTGACTTATGAATAGAGGAGTCCACGGCCGGGGTGAAGCCAAAAAAAAATTATTCGGGGTTAGGATTGAATTTTAAATTCGTAAGGGTCAAAATGATATTCTACCATTTTTTAGTTAACAATGTATGCCATCTTCTGGTGTTTGAACCATTGGTGATCAGGTATTGATGAGGCCAATAACAGCCATCAAGTCCATAGCTTTACTTACGTTCTACTGGTTTTAGATTTGTGTGTAAAGTTGAAATAAAAATGGGCTTGATTTAGATTACCATTCGCGGTGTCTTTTTATAAAATTGCAAACAGTTTTAGTTACTATCTTAAAAATTAGCCTAAATATTTAATATATTAGTGACATAATTTTATACATCATTAGTAAATTAAATGATGACACACCTTTATCATTTAATTTGAATGGATAAGATTTTTAAATGTGATGATGTGTCATCATCTAGTTCATTGACGGTGTTTAGAATTATTCATTATCAAATTATCAAATATTAATCAAGAATAAAAAGATAAGTCGATTGAGTATTAATTCAGTTGGCATCGTTATTATGATTCATCAAGAATTGTGAATTTTAGATATAATTGTCTTCTATTTAAGAGTTAACAAACTATAAGTTGTTTAAACATTATAAATTTATTGGGTTATATTTTGATATACACGCTGTGTAAAAATAATTATACAACCCTTCTATAAAATTTAAAACTTAAATTCCAAACACTAGCATCCTAAACCTTAAACAATAAATTCTAAATTCTAACATAAACTTTAAATTCTACCCCTTACTAAACCTTAAACTCTAACTTAAAATTTTAAATTCTAAAATTAAAAAGTTTGTGTATCAAAATATTTTGCAAATGTATTATGGATACATGTTTATGACATTAATTTATTTGAGAAGTTTATAAATAATGATTAATATGTAAAACAGCAAGATAACTGGTCATATAATTTTATTTTTTTAATTTAATATATAAATGTATATAAATATATACCGACATTTTTCAAAATCCCCCCACTATAGTCCAACCACAGTTCAAAGTAACCAAAGGGTAGCAATAGGGACGGGGACGGGCGGGGCGGGTTTTTGGCCGCCCCGATATATTAATTCCAAAACACGATCTCGTTCAGCCCCAGAAATAAAATAATAATTTATCCGCCCGCCCCGATTTATAAACCCTAAATCTGACCCCAACCTGACCCGAAAATGCAAAAAATATATTTAAATTTCGTCGACGATAAATGTTAGATTTGATCGAGCGACCATTATATTTATAAAATATAAATTTCACAGACTTTAAACTATATAAAAAATAAAATAAAACTAATTAAATTACTCATATGAAGAATTTTTTTTTAAAAAAAATAAACTCGACCATTGACTTTTAGAATCAGATATGTTAAAATTCGAACAATATCTAACAAAAATTTACGATAAACACAAACTAAAAAAATAGCTTTAAACTCCTAAAAGTATTTATATATAGTGGTATTTTTATGAACATAATAAAAATAATAAAAAAATACCGGGGCGGGGCGGAAATTTTTTATATCATACCCGAACCCGCCCCGCCCTGCCCCGATCCCCGAAAATCATAAGAAAAAACCCGATCGGATCGGGGCACACCGGGTCAGGACGAGGACGAATAATTTTGCTTCCCTAGGTAGCAAAGCTGCCTGTTTGAACGGTTTGTTTGTAAATGTTGACATGGAGAAATGAAATTTTCATATATAAAAACCTTTTGACATGTAATTGGATGCTTTTGACATTTGTTGCACACACGAATCGATCATCTGAATAACCTTTAAGAGGGTTAACTGAAAAATTTGCACAAAAATTTTAGAGTGGTTTAACTACCCAACCGAGTCTACATCCACTACCTTAACACACCACTAAGGATTTTTCAATTCACTAAGAACTCTTCCCTTTTTACAGGCTCAACAGAAAATCTTTACAACCCTATCTTTTACTGGCTAAGATAGAACCGCTTTAATTTTTCCTTAGGCTAAACTAAAACCTGTCCCTTTTACAAGGTTTGTTTGGTAACTAAATATCTCATAAGTTGGTGTTTACACAATTGAACTCACAAGAAAGAGTAAAATGATATACAATTGAAGCACTCTCTAAACTATGTACAAAAGAAATGAATAAATAAGAATTAGACTCAAATTCTCTTGATCATCTTTTTTGGATATGTTCTTTAATCATCTTCAAGTGTTCAAAGTCTTCTTTTATGGTATGAAATGAGTTTCTAGCCGTTGGGGTTGAATTGGAGCCGTTGAAGATGATTTCTAAGCAAAATTTTTCGTCCTGGTGCTATCGGTACCGACACGTAAGTACTGTATCGGTACATCCCTGTTTTGGAAAATAACCGTTGCATGCTAAAAGAAAGGCAAAGGTTTCGAAATTACCATGTCTGTACTGGTACGACAGAAGCTATATCGGTACAAGTTTTGATTTTGAAAATATTTGATTGAGTCACGTATCAATACGGTATGATGGATATCGATACAAGACTTCAATTTTTTTTTTATAATTTTGCTATTTAAAAACATTTTAAAACCACCCAAAACCTTTTAAAAACTCCAACATATTTTCAAGTTGTTTGAACTTTAAATGATTTTTGCAATCTTTCAATCAAGTCCAAAAACATTTTTTTAAATTATTATATCAAAACAAAGATCTCAACAAATTACACTCTTAATTTCATTGCAATTTGTAATACTAAACATGACACATAAAATTAGTATGTAATTACACTACTGACTAAATATGTCAAATGAATTAGAATTCACTCACGTAAAATCAATAAAGTAATTATTACATTTTTCATGCAATATCCGAACACACCTTAAAATGTACTTTGAACCTCAGAATTTCATAAGAGGAATTTGATGCCGGGGTTCATAGAAGAAATATCGCAGAAGCAAACAGAATAACAATCAAATACATGTTATCAATTCAGCCTTCCTTCTCACCTATAATTTCAAAGGATAAATGTAAAGCCCCTGCCCTTGCCCTTCAATCTCAGGCTTTATTTAGCATCATTTCAATCAAATCGCCATATTACCAACATTTTACACCCCCCCCCCACCTCCAAAAAAAAAAAAACAGAAACTCGTGGAATAATCTCTAGCTCCTTCGGCAACTTGATTTTGTACCTCAAACCTACCCCATTTGGACAATCTTTGCATTGGTGCAGGTGCCCTGTGTAAATTAAATGTGAATCAAGAGGTACAGACATGGTCTCTACGAGGCTGACATACTGGAATAGATGAGAGTGAAGAAGAGCCCCACTTCCGGAACACTTTTTATGATTTGGATGAACTGGTTTTTGCTTGGTTCCTCGACCAAAGAAGGGCATATCTGTGCGATCCGTGGCAAGAGTCTAGCTAGAGGCATCCCATTTGTTAGACTGCCTCCTCCATATTGAAATCCCTTGTCCTCCACCAGGGCTTTCGCAACTGCTTTTAATGATAATTCAACCACATTTCCAAATTCAGCACTGCAACGCAAAAGAACAAATCTCAAACTTTGACACCACACAAAGTTATCTGCACGAGATCAAGATTTGGAGATAGTTCACAAATAACATTTATAGTTAAATTTTGCTTCTTGAAGTCTAAATGACAATTATTCCACATACTACAAGCAAGAAGGGAAAAGTTGTCAGGTTCACTATGCTGAATTCAAAATAAAAGAAAAATGGGATTATATAATAGTCATCAAAGTTCTCATCTACCCACCAGACCAACACAAAATACATGTTTTGCGGCAAGTATTCTCATTCAAAGCATTGTTCGAAGATCAGACGCCTTTCTGACTCAAATATGATGTGATCATTATGAAAACAGTATATTCTAGACAATCCAGACAAGACTTGACATCCGTGGGCTGGTTTCTTTTCACCTTGGTTATTAAAAACCTGTGTTTTATTGGCTAATTAACCTTTCATCTCACCATTTAGGAAACTAAAGCCTTTTTTTTTTTTTTTATCTTTTCAGAACATTCCCCTCTGCCTCATGACCCATAAAACCTTCCCAAATCCTCAGGATTTGAAGGTTTTTACTTTACGGGACAAGTTACTCATATTTTAAGGTTTTGTTTTAACTAGGATATAATTATACAAAAACATATCAAGTAATTGTCCCCATCTCTTCTCATCTTTTCCCTTTCCTTTTTTAAGGAATCTAAACAAGGGGGGAACTTTTATCTCTCTTCCCTCACTACTCCTTAAATGAAGAAAAAAGTTTTTTTTTTATTATTTTGGGTAAGGTACACCAAATGTCAACTAAACTATACTCAAATGATCGTTTTAGTAAACGAACGTTTAAAAAGTTACAAAATGGTCATTATATTTATTTAATTATAATAACAATAAGGTTTGATAAATTTAATGACCATTTTGTAGTAATTCGATAAAATTTAATGATATTTTGTAACAATTCGGTAAATTTGATTACCATTTTGTAGCGTCATGGTCACCATTTTGTAACCATTTAAAAAATTTAACTATTTTATAACTTTTGAAAGTCCAGTGATCAAAACGATCATTTGAGCATAGTTTAGTGACATCTAGTGTTTTTACCCTATTATTTTTAAGAATGATATATCTGATTGATTAGTCACTCATCCCCAAGAAACCCCTAACATGAAGCCTTAGGTTTGCCAAGCCCTACTATTTGTGGAGGTACCCCCACAAGGCCCTGTACTCTCCAAAATTCCACAATGTAGGTAGCCCTTCATTACATATTCTAGGTTACATAATCAATCATTACCCTGAAAAAAAACCTAAATTGTTGTATATCCCCCTTTTTTCCCATAAAAAGTTCAAAAAAAGAGAGGAAAAAGGTAGAAAAGAAAAACAATCGCAGTTATTTAAGACTTGAGTAACATCAATTTTATTTTATTTTGTTATTTATTTATGTTATTTCGTTCACCCAAGCAATGCTTACAATATAATTATTCAATAAGAATGGTTGGTGTTAACGCCTTTGTTGAGACAGAATGGAGCTATGCAATTGACCACATCACCCCTTGACCCTTGTTCACTTCTAAGACAGTAAATTGCTAAACAAAAAGAACAATAAAACAATATTTTCTGGGTCAATGTACTAATGATACCTTGAAATCACTTCTCGTGTCTCAACCATAAGTTGATCAAATTGTGTAAACTCGGGAGGATTTGTTTTATCACTGCTGGATGATTTGGCAAGTTTGTATAATCTTGGGTCCTCAGGCATCAAGCATTCCACCCAGTGATGAGGACTTCCCATGCTAAGGAACATTTCAAGTATCTGCATGATAGTTTGATGAAGTATTGCAGTATTGAAGAAGTCCCTCAACTGCTTTCTGCAAGAAAGTAACAAAATTCTAAAGATAATATTCATGGAGCATTTGAGTATATTGATTCAGGGGTAAACATGAAGTTTCATAGTAGAATCTTCTGAATAATAAGTGAAAGCATATAGAGCTTGTATGTTAGCAGGGAATGCCATATAGTTCAGGAGGTTTTCTCAAAGGACTATTCTGATGTATATTTCACTTTCAAGTCTTGCCTCCCAACCATTTTGAATTATATTCTCTCAGGATATAAGTATTTAGAAGATATATCTAATTACCCGAAAAGGGTAATAAAGTAAACTCAGGCAAGACTACATAATCACACGAGTGTTGTACAATATCATAAACCCATCTTTCAAATACATTAGGTTTGGCCATTAACTTTTGGGAATAGAAGCATCACGCATGTCACGATAGTCATCGCCATTACCTTTTTAAGTCCTTCAAAGTGCTTTATACCTCAGAAGTTTTTCTGTCACATACCCTACATGTAAATACTTGTTCTATTTATTTTAAATAATAATTATATAATAAATAAATAGTTGTATTTTGTACAAATATTTAAAATTAATACCATGTCCAAAAAAATAAATTTGAATTAATAAAATTCATATTACCATGTAAAGTTGCAATATAAAGTTGACTACTTCCAAATGATAATTATAGATCGAATATAGTCAATATTAGACCTGACAAACTTGACCCGAGACTCCAGAACTAAACCGAGACCTAAAAGCGACCCGAACCCGATGACCCAAATTTGATCTGAAACTTGAAATAAATCGAACCGAAACCGAATTTCAATTGACCCGAAAATGGACCCGAACAGATTGTCAACCGAATTGAATGGAACAGAACCGATTTCACCCGAACCGAAGGCAACCAAAAATAAAGAAAATATATTAAAATAAATAAATTAACATGAGATGTGAACTGTCGCACAACTCACCAAAAAGTCAAATATACATGCTATATAAAGTCATATATATATGGAAAAACCTAACTTGGCCTGAAAACCCAATTAAAACCGGTCGATCTCCTATTAACTCGATATTGACCCGATCCGAAATCAACTGACCTGACGTCCTGACCCGATACCCGAACCAAAATCACCATAGACTCGAACTAAAACCGAATGTAGTCAGACTCAAAATGACTCGAACCAAAACCGAAACCGAACCGAATAACCCGTTTGCAACCTCCAGTCAATATTATAGAAATTTGAAATTAAAAAATGAATTCTAAGTAACTTCAAAAAAATTTGTTCCGTATATATAATATATCACAATAAATGTAAAGCGTAGTTACTTCTTACATTAATAAAAAAATTAAAAACATTGAAGAAATATTTCCATGTAAATGTTAACTCACTTTATTTATAAAATAAATTTATTTAATTAAACTTGATTTCTTTTTTATAAATAGGATAAATCTTGCTAATATTTAAATGATAAAATCTTAAAGTGGCAATTTACAACCAAACTAAACAATAATGAAAATTTTTCAATAGAAGGAGTTTTTATTTTAATAAAAATTTCTTAAAATGGCAATTTACAAAATCTTATTAACAGTATAATACTTTAATGATGATTTTTTTTTTTAAATAATGAACAATCTATCCATCTTTGTCAGTTCAAAAGATTTTCCACGTCCATATTTTTATACGACATAGATTATACAGTACAGTGTATTCCATCTTGATTAGGAGAAGGAATGTCAATGGATTATTCCATAAACTGGAAGATCAAATTGACATATCATAACTTATCTAACTATGGATGATTGAAAATGCTAACCTCAAACAAGCCCTAACAAGAAGACCAATTTGGGTTGGCCATATAAATAATTTTCCTATACTTCACTCATTTATGGCTATGTTCTTTAGTAAAATATTAATATATCTAATTCTGCTCTAGCTTATTACTTATGAAAATGTTGATTCAAAGAATAATAAACCAAAAAGAAAAGATATAGAATTGGAGAACAACTTACGCTTTCAAAACTTCTGTTGCTGCTGTCTGCATACTTGAAATCAATTTTGGCAAGCCATGATTGGCAAGAAAATCAGCACTTGCCAGAAATTTTTGCTGGTCATCCCTGTCAATGAGGTCAGCATCCTCCTGCATGAAAGGAACAAAGACCGTATTCAGAGAATAAGATAAACAGAGGCGCCTGAAAGATCATAACTAATATTTATGGGGCCAAAAGATACTGGGTGTAATGACAGTTATCAACAATTAGATTATTCAGTGATATTGCCTACCGATAAGGTGATGGCTCAAACAATACAAAAGCAATGAACATTCACAATCACATATCGGGGGGGGGGGGGGGAGGGAGTGACGACTGACGAAGCTAAGAGGGTCAAGTCATGAATAGTTTAGTCTACAACAATCTCTGTTAACACATACAGGTACTATTTATTTATATGGTTGACATTGAGGCTAGAAGACTTGGCACCTAGTATGAATTGAAGTCTCAATACTATCTTAATATTTTAACAAACACTTCCAACGGGCTTAGGTCCAGGATTATAGAAAAATTAATTTCACATTTTAGCACCCAAATAACCATTCGAACTAGATTGAGTAAAGAATCATTGTAAGTACTAAATTCTTAATAAAAACCTCCTGTATGAGGTTATTAACTAACTAGAAATATAGAAATGTACCATCCTCATCCCTTTTAATTTCATTTTCTTAGTTGATAGTTGTATCATTCAATCTTGATGGAGCAGTTTAGTGTTTTCAGGCTTAAGAAGAAAATATATAAGATGAATATCAATTTAGGTCAAGTAATATGGCCTTCAACAATAAAAGGGCTCCGATATCAAACTTATAGAGCAATATGAAGGTTCAGATAAGCCTCCAGGTACTAATATACACGAAATCAAAACTATTATCATAGGTTTTGTGTCTGTAAACAGCTGGTTTTCTATATGTTGGCAAAATAACCTCTGTTATTATACCAAAATTTAAAGTTTAAAAACCTAGAAGGAAATGCGAGACAAGCCACCAGAAACTTTCTACGCGTGATGGGCATGATTTAGGTTTAAAAGGCATCTGAATTTACTTAAGCTCTTCCAAAGCCCTGAAAAATCCCCCAACCAATCCCTATATCTTTAACCACCACGTTGAGAGATTTTTCCAAAACTAACACGAGCAAGATGTGAATACATGACTGCATATCCCACAACTGTTTGGCTTCAACTAACATTTTCAGCTAATAAGCAATCAGCTAAGGGACAAAATGACTTGCAAAGCTACAAGTCCAAACTCCCAAGTTGGCATCACTATTCAGGGTTCAAACCCTATGGAACCTCTCCCAAATTGAATGTAAACATTCTCAAAAATAGAAGCCCAAGTCATGTATCATTCCACCTCAATAAACCAGCTTATTGTAAAATTGAAAAGAAAAAGAATCATCAAATGAAATCCTCTGTTTCTTAACAATAGAGGCAACTAAAACAAAGTCAGGCGGATACGGAAACTATAATTAAAAGTGAGAAATTTAGACTTAATTATATTCTCAGTGATTTCACCATATGAAGAGGTAAATCTGTGAGTTGATATGGTTTCACAAATCATCTGCAGTTAACAATTGATGAATTGAGCCTATTATCAAGCATTGTGGATAAAAATGTAGTGCGCTTACAAGTAAATGAGAGCTTCCAAGACCACGTGCAGTATCAATATATAAATGTCTTCCTAGAATGTTGACTTGAACTCTAATATATAAGCTAAGAATTGTTACTGCCCACATTGACACCACCATTCTTGTAAAACCTGGAAAAAGCCAAATCAAATATCAGTTAGAAATACTCGATACATCAACATGGCTTAAGAACTTGCAATTTATAAAACCCAGAGCAGCAAAACACTAAGGAAACAAAAGGAAAAAAAGCATCATACTTAAAATTTTGAGTCTATCCCATAATTCAAGTTTCTCTGAAGAAGACAAACTGTTGGGCTGATCCTTCCCTTTCTTCAGTCTACCTGTAAGATGTGAAAGGTTCAAATCTTCATCAATCCGGCAACTTAAATAGTGCATTGCATGAGGCAATGTCGTTGTATCAGCAATTCGTTGAATGTTCTCAAAATGGACTTGCATCCTGTCAATATTACAAAAGCCAGAAAATATAAGCGATTTGTTCCTCAAAGATCAAAACAGTTTTGATCAGTCTTACCGCGCTTTAATGAATTCATCATTTTCCCTCTCTCTTGCAAGTTGCCTTTCCAAATCAGAAAGCCTACGTTTGTGAGCATCATATAGCTTATGCAACAAATACCCACTTCCTAAAACACCTGCTGCAACCAAAACCTTCCTCCTATGCCTTCTCCAAAGATCCCTATATGCACAAAAATGTACCAATTCATTAAAAAAGCAATCCAAGCTCCAAAAGAAATGTTAAAAATATCTCGTAAACCCAATATTAAAACTGAAACAAAGCAAAGTATGAAGCAGCAATTAGATGAAAACCACAGAAAATTAGCAATCAACACATACTGAGCATAACATCAGCGAATGCAACTGACCCAAAAGCAAAAAAAAAAAGAAGCATGCAATTGACGCACAAAACAAGCTACGCATCAGGAAAAAAAAACCATAGATAAAATCGAATGAAACAAACAATTAAAAGCGGGGGAAGGAAATGAAAATTGAAAACTGACCTTAAATGGAGCATATTTGCTGCTATCAGCTATCGAAACGACACATCCATTTGGAACAAGTAAATATGAAAAGGGGAAGAACCCTAAAAGAAAAACAAACCCTACACTGGATATAAGATAAACAAAGGGTAATCTCTAACGATTAAAGACGAAATATAAAAAATCTTGTCGATGATGGGTGACAGGAAGTGGCATGCATAGAGATACCCACCCCTTAAAACATAAGAAAAATTAAAAAAAATTATGGATAATTAGACAAGGGATGAGGAATTTTGTCAACGAAGCTCAGCCAGAACGTTTATTATTTTGATTTCTGAAGAAATATTGGAATTTGCGGTGCCCAAGCCTAACTAATTAAGGGTGACTAGTTTCCAGAAAATTTCTTCAAATTGTGTAATGAATAAATAAAAAATAGGCTAAATTATTTCGGTAAACATCTAATTTATTAATAAAGTTTGGGTTTTGCTACTAAGGGCTATGTTTAAAATCTACTAAATTTATATAATTAATGTCTATTTTTTAATAAAATTTATTTAGATAGAGTTAATTGTAGATATAATTAATACTCAGTAAAAAATATATTATTTTGTTAATTATATTAAAACAAACATAAAATTTATAACATTTGAATACTGCTTTAAACCTTAAATATAAGCCTTAAAACCACAAAACCCTAAAACCTAACCCCTATAACCACCTAAATCATAAATCATAACCTTAAACCTTTTATGTGAGTATTAGTTATATTAAGCACCCTAAAATAAAGACGTGCAACTTTTTAGGAATGTATTTAATTTTATTTTAGTAGATTCTATTCATAAGTAAAATAAACATTAATGATAAGAATCTTGTTGGTTCTTATATGCAGTCACCAGAGCCGCGTATAGCAAAAATTATTTTTATCCATTACATGAAGTTATAAAACAGTGTTTAGTAAACTATTTTTAAATGTTTTTTTCCTTTTTATTTTTTTGAAGAATTTTTTCCTTTTTATTCCATAAAAAGTTTAACCAGTAGATTTAGGTCTTTTTGTATTTTTTAGGTTTAAGGGTATCGTAAGCCTTTAAGCTTTTGAAAAAAAATAATTAAGTCATTGAGTTTTTTTGCACTCAATTAAGCCATTATACTCTAAAATTTCATCAATTCACCCTTTGGACCAGCGTTGGCTGTTAAATCTAACTTTTTTTATCAATTGGTGCAATGTGTCGTATTACACTGATGTCACTTGGCATTTCCAAAAAAAATTATTTTATTTAAAAATTTCTTTAAAAGTTCTAAAAATTATAAAAAATATAAAAATAGTTTTCTAAAAAACTGTAAAAGTCACATAACAGAACTGTAATGTGTCACGAGACATTAATATCTCAAGAAAAAACCCATCAAAAATTGATGGTCAAAAACTCAAAATTGTCAAAGAGCTTAATTGATTAAATTTATTGGTTCGGGGCTTAATTAATTTTTTTTTCAAAAGTTCAAGGGCTTCAAGCATCCTTAAGCCTATTTTTTATTTTTAAATATTTTTTTTTTACAAATCCTAATCACAATTCTAATCCTAATCCTACCTAGAGGAAAAGAGGACATTATGAGAAGGAAGACGAGTGCTCCTAGTGGGTCTATAACCTATGGCCTAAGGGAATATGAGAGAACAAAGATAAACAGCTTGACTAATTGGCTAAATTTAAGTGCTTATTTTTTATATGTTTTTAAATCTTTATAATTATAACTAAATGGATATAATATATAATTATTAAAAAATAAACTTAGGGATGGTGAATGGGCGGGGCAAGTGCGGATACCCCCTCCCCATACGCATACCCATACCCACCTAAAATTTTCATATCCACCACCTACCCACCATCCACGACAGGTACAATTTTTAAATCCACACTCGCCTACATGGGTACATTTTCAAATCCACCCCCATGACCACTACCTGTCTATACCCACCAGCAAGCAACCACTAATATCGAATTATGTAAAAATAAACCATAGACTTTTTGTAAATAAGAGTAAAACTTCGCATACTCTATTGATTGATCAAGTGCATATATATAATACATTTACACCGGTATAAGTTTAGCTACATCTAACTAACTAACAATAGCTATCTTAACTAAAACTCATTTTTACCGGTATAAATTCTACTTAAATACAGCTAACTGGCTAACTTAACTAAAGTATATTTACACATGTATAAATTCTACTTAACCACACATATAACAAATTTACAACTTGATTAATTCAAGCTCGATCATAAACCATCATTTTTTCAAACTAAAATAATTGAGTTCAAAGTCTACAAACTTAAGTATTAACACAAATTTTAAAATAAACCAAGATCTTAATACATAAGACACCATAGTAAAAGGCATAATCAAAGTCTACAAACATAAACAATACAAAATTCATATGATGGGTAATTAGTGGGCGATTGGATACGGGCAGATATGGTGCGAGTAAAGTCTAAAATCCATCACCTACCCGCTACCCACAGCGGGTATGACTTTTTACATCCACACCCGCCCACTATCCACTAAACTCATACCTATCCCCGGTCCAACTTGGGCGGTGCAGTGCAAAATCTGCGAAACTGTACTCATCTGCCATCTCTATCTAAACTTTTTATTATACTGATCTTAAAATTTATCATATGAGGGATGTTTCCCATAGTTAAGATTGTCCTTATATTTATGTTGGGTATTTCCGTTGACTCTATCTAGGTATTATCATGTATACTTTTTTCTTCCGACTAGATTTAAGAATTTTTTAATGAGGCATGTGCTAATATATCTTGTGTATGATTGTTTTGAATGAAATCATACCATTTCAAATATATATATATATATCATATGATGTATCATGTGATCATTTACTGTTGGTGATAAAATAGACAAAACTAAAATTGTTAATGCCTATTTTTTTAATTTTTATAGTTGAATGGTTAAAAAGAGACATAATAATAATTGGATGATTACTGATATAGTTTAGCTAAAAAATGTATTCGGTGTATTTTAAGGGAATAAATCTAAAAATACAAAATATATAATACTATTTTGTTAATAAATATTGTAACGCCCCGGTTTTGGGCCTAGATGTTAATTAGATTAAATAGACGGTTCGAGGAACCGGATTAGAGAATTTGAGTCGGTTTCAAGATTAATTCACAATAAATATTTTTAAAGGAGTTAAAAATATGGAAAAATGTTTTAAAATATTTATTTAATATAAAAAGATAAATGGTGAAATTAATTTTGGAAAATGGGTTTTGTAAGTAGGACATTTTGTGGTAGTGACAAAATGTAAAGTTTGTAAAATCTATTTTTCTAGTGACTAAAATGTAAAGGGTCAAAACTTTGAATCTTTAAGGAGCTATTTACTCAAAGTATAATATCAGACTTTCTCCCTTAATTTGGCTATTTTAAGTGGTTTTAAAATGCAATAATTGGGCTTGGAGAATTAATTGGATAATTAAAGCTTAAAACAAATTTGACGTAACTAACTTTTCTCCAAAAAAATTTCTCTCTAATACTCTCCAGCCAAACACTATTTATTTCTTCGAAACCTTTATGTAAAATCTTATTTTAATTAATCTTTTGGTTTCAAGTGATTATACAATGATTTTCTTATCAAATCCTATCGTTTTCTCATTGTTTTCCTATGCAAATTCATCCAATTAAGGGGGAAAGCCATCAATTAGAGGTAAGGTTCGTCTTTCTCCTCTAATACAAGGTTCTTTACTGAAATTCTCAAGTTATTGGTCCTTTACATGTGTTTTCTAATGAGATTTTATAGTTATAATGGAATTAAATGGTTTAATTGAGGTTTAATTGTGGAAATTGATGAGATTTCTAATTGAATCTGATTTGCTGTGTTCTTGATTGAATTGGAATATGATTGTGATGTTTTATGATGTCAATAATTGGGTTTTGATAATGGAATCCCAAAACTATATAAATCTCTAATTTTCCAGGTTGTTAGTTATGAATTTTTGAGTAGTTGTGGGTGTTTAATGTTTGCTGGAGGCATGGTGTTGATGTTAATGTGTTTTTGGATGGTAATTGATGTTAATTGATATTTGAGATCCATAGGTGGTGGCTGGGTAAAGTTTGTGAGTTGTTTGGTGATGTTTTCGGTTAGTATGGAAGGGTAATTATTGAGTTTTGATGAGGATTATTGTAATTTGACGTTGTTGGGTTGTGAAGGTCTTTTGATGTGTTAGAACCTCTATTTTGTGATGGTTAAAACAGGGGAGGTCGGTCCTCAAGCTTGAACAAACATTTTGGAAGCTTTGGACCCGTATTTACTGTGTCGGCAAGCGAGGCCTTGCGTGTCGGTGAGTGAGAACGTGCTTTCAGCTTTTCAAAGGTTTGAGAATTGTGTTTGGGAGTTTAGATTGAGCTTGAAATGCTAATCTAAGCTCGGAAGTAAGTAAATGATGATTTCTCTTTTGAACTCGTTTTGGCAAATAATTTCTATGCACTTGTTTTAAAAGGTTTAAATTACTCATTGTATATGCATGTTTTGAGCATGGTTTAATGCTGGAAATTGATTATAGAAAGATGATGAAGCATTGTGAGGTAATGCAAATGTTGTTAATGTTTTTGAACATTGTTTAATGCTAGGTTGAATGCAATGGTTTAATGATTTTGATAATGCATATGAAAACAATGAGTAAATGATAAAGAAATGAATTATATTGGCAAGTGATGATATGAAAAACGGTTTGAAAATAAAATCAGATATAGTTGGTCGGCCATAGGATTTGATAGTGTATTATAAAAAGGCATTTGAGGGTTTATACGGTGTACCAAATACTCTATCCAAGTACCCTAGTGATTGAGGGGTTTATACGGTTTATCGAAGACTCTATTTAGTGGGTTATACAACTATCGATGAGTGGTGTTGAGGGGTTTATATGGTGTACCAAAAACTCCACCACGGGTATCACAACGGTGAAGGGGTTTATGTGTACTAAAAACTCCCGTTGGTGGGATTTTTAGATACCGGTAACTTGTATGTTAAGTGTTGGGTGAACACTTGTTAAATCTGTGTATCTGATGATATGTTATGATTTGTAAAGTGGAGTTATGGAGAAATGAACTGTAAAGTGGAGTTGAGGGGAAATGAATTGTAAAGTGGAGTTGAGAGGAAATGATTTGTAAAGTGGAGTTGTGGGAAAAGATCACTTGTGAGCCAATATAATTGATAATGTTCCATGAAATGGATGATATGATTTGATGTTAATTTAACATGTTTTACTCTTTAAGCCTAGCATTGGTAGTATGCTTGGGAAAGCTTAAATCGAGGTTATCAATTAGAATATTGCTATTAATTCATAAGATGGATTGCATGTGTTTTAATGTGGATGTTTTGGAAATGTTAAGTGTATGATTTTGTTAAGGCATGATGTTGAAATGATGTTTTAAAAGTGATTTGAAAAGTGGTTTGTGAAAAAGATTGTAAATGGTTATAAATGCATTGATTGCATTTTGTTTTAGAGCACTCCTTACTAAGCCTAGTGTGCTTACGCTCTCTTTTTCCATCAATGCAGAGAATAGAGGTTGGAGGCAGCGAGCAAGCTAAGGGACATCCAAGGACTTGAGTTTACAAAGTATGAATACAAAATAGACTTGTAGAGATAAGGGCAATAAGGTCGTTTAATATTTGGGAGGGTTGTTTGCTAGACTCCCGGTTTGTACAAGTTTTATATGTTGATTTAAACTTGTATGAGGATTAATATGCTTGAGATATGGATGGTTTTATGTTTTGAATGTTGAGTAGGAAGCATGCCTCTAGATTTGGTGTTTGTGTATGCTAGTTAAGCTTGGTTGGCTTTTATGGTTGAAATGTTAATGATCAAGTATGTTGTTGATGTTGTGTTATGACTAGATAAGTGTCGATGCTATTAGGAATAAGCCAAAGTGTCATATGTTGGATCTAGAGGTCATTACATGCCTCTGCGTACCGATACGGGTACCCCAAGGTTTGGTACACGGGGTCCTGTTGAGTCTCAAAACGTTGAAATTAGGCCTAACGTACCAGTACACCTAGCCATCATATCGGTACGCCTTAAGAGAAAACAGCCCTAGTGTCGATACACATGATTGTGTATCAAAACGAACCCTCGAGTTTAAGCTTGTCGTATCGATACGCAGGGTACCGTATCAGTACGGTCTTTAGCTACTAGAATATGAGTTTTTGAAATTGTAAAGAGGGGATCAATATGGATCAAAGCTGTATCGATACGAGATTGGTCAACAAACCGTATCGATACAGGCCTTAGTGTATCGTTACGCTATGTCGTTATATCTGTTATACCGTATCGGTACGAGACTCTCCTATATCGATATACCCTAATGAATCTGTGTTATTTTGTGCTAAAGTTTGAATATTTTGCAAATTAGTCCCTGAATTATATGAATGAAATTAATTGTGTTTGTGTGATTGTTTTATAATAGAAATTAACTTGTGAGCATGAAATTGAAATAATTAAGGGTTGGTAATCATAATTGTGTCTTAAACCCTAAAATTTGTGATATTTACGTTTTGATCCTTAATTAGAATCATTGAGTAGTCGGATCATGTTTTGTAGTCTGTTTCATTGTAATGTTTTTGCTGAGACATGTATACCTTAGGGGATTAATTAAATGCATTTAGACAAGATAAAAAGGAAAAAAATAGGCCGGTTTAGGTTATTAGTTCAGGTTTGCTTCGGCAAACTCAATGTGATCTTTTTGGTCGTGTTTCGACTAGGCTGGGTTAAGGGGGTTACAAATATTAAAACTAAACATACTTTTATAATTTTTGTTTTTTTGTTGCCCAACCAATTTTCCAAAACTTTGGCCTGATTAATCCGGTTAAACCATTGTTGCACATCTGATTTTGGTGGTTTAGTCTCTCGACAAAAATATTTTGTAACACCCTCGACCCGGATGTCACATTTGGGCCTCAAGCTCAAACCAAAATTATAAAATTTTTCAAACTGGGTTTAGCCCAACAAAGTATTTCTCATAAACATTGAAAGCCAACAATTGAAACTATAGATAAATAATCAAAACAAAACCAAGGAGCTCCAATTTAAATTTAAAATATTTGAACAATCGATTGATTAATACAATTTCAAAATAAGGATTATAGACTCCAACACGTAAGATCCTATGAATACACAGGCCACTAAACACAAGTATCGTACTTTGGAGGTCACCACATGCTAGAATCTCGTACCGATAGTGCTACTCGATCCTACGAACCAACAATTAACCTAGGCACAAAAACAACGATTCCGAGCGCTGAGCTTACAAAGCTCAGTGGTACACATATATTCTACTATACTTCATGCTAATCATAAACATAAGCATGCAAACTAGTACGAGCAACAAGGAGAGATAAATAAACACGTGGTGCAACCACTAGTCGCCTAAACACACACTCTCATCATAGCATCATCATATGTGGTACACAAGGCCCAACCATACTCATCCCATAGCAATATAACACTATATAGATATGAGGCTACCTCTAGCCGCCCAACCATATAGCATAGCAAGAAAGCATTATACCATAATATAGGAGTGATGCCCAATTTCACTAAGCATCGGGATCATACACTCTTTGAGGTGAGGCCTAGTACCACTAAGCGTCGAGATACATACACTCATGCTTGAAATATCTCATCAAGCATCTTCGAATGAGTTCATGTCCCATTAAGCATCAGGTTTATACATTTAGAAAATCTTTAACCATGGTGTTGCAACACTCACTCATTGGGCATCCGAATCCTATCAATCAAGGGTGACTCAACCAATACAAGTGTCTATATTAGCACACAACAAGGACACGTCTACCATACCGTGCACAGTATAACACGATCCACCAAGGATCTCCTAGTGTTGTTATTACCATAAATCACCCAATTAAGTTTACCAACATGTTAATACATTATGGAAGTATACATTAATCATCCTTATTAATTATCTTTATTAATCCCCATTATTTCATCGGTATTTCACATCAATTTCCATGTTTATTAGCATTATAGTTTATTCTATTTAGTGGGTACCGATACTCAAACCCAAGTATCGATACGGTACCCTTAGATATCGGTACTCATACGCGTACTGATACCGATATCGTTTACCGAAAATCTTTAATTTTTGCGAGTACTGGTACGACCAAAGCTTGTACCGATACCCTAATCACTGGTTCGTACCATTTTCTCAAATTACGATATTACCACACTTTATTCAACCCCTAAAGCTTATGAAAGTCATTATGGTTGGTTTACTAACGCATTCACTCAATTAATATTTATTACCGATTCTATAATCATTTACTCAATTATTACAATTATCAGTCCTTTAAGTGTAATTTCTATCGAACATGTCAAATTCACATTTCAAGCAACACAACATATAAATTAACCAATCAGATAATTATACGGATATTCAGATAACCCTACGCAGTCTCTAAAGCCTTTACAAGTCTCAAATATTCTCAAACTCATGATACATCTCATAAATATCAGTCACATGATTATCGGTCTCAGAACATACCTATTTATCGTCTACCTATTTTGTAGATACTAACACGCAAAATAATCATATTTATGATGTTCACGAAGCAATAGGAGTTCGACGTGTACTAACTTTAAGCCAATATCGCTTAAATCCTCATCCAAGCTTCCCCAATATTCCACTTAATCTGATATCCGATCCCAAATAATCCTCATATATCAATTAATATCATAAGTATCAATTAACCACATACTTTAATAAATTTAAAAGGTCAATTGTGTAAAAATAGCTTACCATGTTCGTTTGGCAAAACAGACTGCGTCAATGGATCCGAAACTTCGAGAAACCCCTTGGTAGGGTCCCCCCGAAAAAAGTCAGCGACCGATCAACGGTCGATCAACGGCGATCAAAATCTGGTCAACGGTTGGTCAAGGTCTAGTGATCCGGTATGGTGCAGGGTAACATTGGTGCACTTGCGGACAGTGATTCGGTGCAACATAATGCATGTACACCTAAGTGCAGGATCCAGTGCGGCGCGGTGCACTACAACAGTGTGCACCCGTCTAGCCAGGCACACGCCCACCCGCAAGGGCAGCGCGTGGTGGTGCATATGAGGCTCTCTAGTGGCCAGACAGTGGCGGCGAGTTTCAGCCTTGCTTTTCTTCGACCGTTGGTTTCGATGGTGGCCTCCGTTTGCGGCTATGACGGCTGTAACGTGTCGAATTAGCTTATTCGATTCTTCTTTACTCCAACGAATGACAACTCGGCCGACGATGCGACGACCACCGTTGGATTCGTCTCGACGAACCTTTTCAACATTGCAACTCTGACGGCCGTAGATCGAGGCTCAAAGCCTCTTCTCTTACTTTTTCTCTTTCTCTCATTTCTCTCTCTCTCTCTCTCTCTCAAAATATCTCTTTTTTCTTCTCTTTCCCATCAAATCATCAGCCACCTTTTTATTTGAAAACCTCCCACTTTTCTTTTCTTTTTAAATTATCCTTACACATATTATCTCCTTTAATTTATCACAAAGCCCAAATTTAACTATCCTTGATTTGGGCTTCCAAACATAAGGCCCAAATAAATTAGGCCTGAGGCCCAAATTTGCAAAGCCCAAAATTCGGATCATTACATTTTTTGCATACATAAGGGCTCGAACTTAAAATCTAATCACACGATACCAAGCTGCTTATCACTAGGACCAGCCCTTGTAGGTTATATAATTTTAGTTTTAACTTATATATATATATATGACCTCGTGTAATCAATGTTAATATATAAATATATATTTCTTTTAAGGAAAAAACTTTGATACACATGTCGTGTAAACTTTAGTTTGCACGTGCCTTTTAGTTTTAGGAGTTAGGGTTTTAGTTTAGAGGTAGGTTGTATGATTTAGAATTTAAGGTTAGTGTTATAATTTAAAGTTTATGATTTAGAGTTTAGTTTTTAGGGGGTTAGGATTAAAAATTTAGGTATTGTGTTTTATAGTGTAAATATAAAGTCTTGTGCAAAATAAATTTTAAACAAATTGTGTATCAAAAATTTACCCTTCTTTTAAAGCCAACAAATTATTATTATTATTATTATTATTATTATTATTATTATTATTATTATTATTATTATGGTCCTCGTGATAGGATACGAGGAGATTAACAATTCTCTAAACATAATAAAGTATGCATCGTGCTTTCCATATCAGAACAAAAAACAATGGTCAATTATCAATCATTTATGCTTCCTTATTCTTTACATATATAAGCATTCAGTTGAACAATAATTGTTGATTTTTTAACATGTATTTCTTATATTATACTATGTTAAAAGATCTTATATTTTATTAGAATATGTACCTCATTACATTTTTTATTTGAGTTTTGTTATTGACGGCCATAAGAGCAGTCAATAAAAACTAACAAAATTCTTATTATTAATGTTTAGTTTGTTTTTATAATGAAATCTATTAAAATATAATAATCACATTCTTAAAAAGTTGTATTTTTTATTAATTTAAGATGTTTATTATAATTAAACCAGAAAACCCTATAACACTAAAATTCTAAACTCTAAAACTTTAATCTTAAAACACTAAAACTTTGAACCATACACCATAAAACTCTAAAATCATAAATCATAACCTTAGAGTTTAGAGTTTATCACATAAACAACCTAAATTAATTAAATACAACTTTTTATAAATATAATTAATTACATTTTAGTATATTCCATTGAAAAGTAAAATATGCATTAATGATAAGAATATTGCTAGTTCTTATAAACTGCCTAAGGGTTGTCTATAACAAAAACTGTTTTTTTAAATCATATTCATTTTTTGTATCAACTGAAGTGAATCTGATGTCTAGTTTTTTTTATAAATATAATTAATTACATTCTAGTATATTTCATTAAAAGGTAAAATATGCATTAATGATAACAATCTTGTTAGTTCTTATAGATAGCCTAAGGGTTGTCTATAACAAAAACCATTTTTTAATTTTTCAAAGCATCAACCGAAGTGAATCTGATGTCTAATATTTGCATTATGTTGACATGTATTAGAAGTCGACAATGAAATCATATTCAACTTTAATTAGATACAATATATATTAATATATATATATGGTGTAATGAATTTATTTTTAAATAAGTTAATAGCCATAATATCAAAAAATGCACCTAACATTTGATTTGATAGTCACTTTGATTCTTTTTTGAAGTACTTTAACCCTCAACATTTTATTTAGGTCAAAATGGCCCCTCCGTGGACGAAGATTGATAGGGATAATATCAAAAAATGCACCTAACGTTTGATTTGATAGTCACTTTGATTCTTTTTTGAAGTACTTTAACCCTCAACATTTTATTTAGGCCAAAATGGCCCCTCCGTGGACGAAGATTGATAGTTAACTAACGAAAAATGGATTAAAATGACGTTGTAAACTTACATGACAGTACACGCTTGTATAACGGTGTCATATAGACAAAGATGACGACATAATGACATATTATTTAAAAAATAATTTTATAAAATATACAATTTTTTTATGACTTGCCATCATGTTTAGTCATTTCAAGCTCTTTATCATTGGTTGACTAACAGTTTTCATCCACGGATGAACATTTTGATTCAAAATGAAACGTTGAATGTTAAAGTGCTTCAAAAAAAATATGAATCAAAATGACTATCTAATCAAATGCTAGGGACATTTTTTTTGACATTATGTCAAGTTAAAATTGAATTATTAAGATCAAACTATACAAATTTTGAAATGAATTGAAAATAGCATAAAAATGGTTGATAATAATTAAAACATGTTTTGTCATAGAAAATAAAATAAACGTGTACAATGAAATATGCGAACATGTTAACATCTTTGGAAAAATAATTATTAACGTGAAAACAACCTAATGAAAAAAAATAAGGCGTAATGCCTAAATTGCCTCTAACGTTTATTTTTTTTGTCATTTTGGCCATAAAATCTTTTTTTAAGCACATAACCCCCAAGCTTTTATTTTCTGTGCAGAAATGCCTTTGGATGGACAAAACTGTTAAACTGATGGTAAACTATTTTTTCTCACCGAACAGGCTGACGTGGTTTGATTCTAATGATGTGGCACTTGGCGTCATCAAGCAAATTTATTTTAAAAATAAAAAAATAATTTTAAAATACTCATTCCAATCAGAGGTTGCCAACACAAGAACAGATGCTGAGGAAGACGTAATCTCCAAGGACATCAACGGCGGCGTCAAAAAAGTCAAAACCTGAGCTACAGTTGTTGGAGCAAAGGACTTAAAGGAGTTGAAGACGGGCTCCACCTCTGTAGTAGTGGCGGTGGAAAATAAGGCTTTGCATCGAAAAATGCATACTTTTTGGTTGCAGCTGATGAGATTTAGAGATGATTGAAATTGGAAGCAGATAACCATTTTTGGAAAATTAAGGTTTCAGTTAAAAAGATATATCGTAAGTGCTAGTGATTGGATTGGTGAGATTTCTTTTTGATGAAATATTGATTATATTAAAGGTTATATTATTAGAGCAATGGCGATTATGAATGTTTTAAATCCTTAAAATGGTAATTAAATTCTTTCTTGTTTTATTATTCGTTGCTGACGGCTATGGCACCTGTAGATTTTCTTTTGTCAGTCCACTACTCTGAATTTCTCTTATGTGGTGTGCTTCTGTTGTTTTGCTTAGATGGGTGCGGTCGGCAGCATGTCGCATGAAAGTGAGCGTGGATCCTGCGATTGCTGCTGTTGGTGATACAATGAGTTTTGTGCAGTGTTGTGCGGTGATGATGGTCGATTGTTTCCGCAAGTTTTTATTCATAACCAATCAGTGTACACTTGGAAACCTCTAATTGGTTGTGAGTAATTTAAAATTATATACTTTATTTTAAATAAAAAATTGATGACATCAAAAAATTGTCACGTCATCATAATTAAATCACGTCAACTTGTTAAATGAGTGCAAACGGTTGATCGTTAATTGATTAATAGTTCTGTCCATCTTAAAGCGTTTCTACACTAAAAATGAAAGCTTGAGAGATTAGGTGCTTGAAAAAAAAATTAAGGCCGAAATGATAAAATATATAAACATTAAGGCAAAACTTAGACATTACGCCAGAAATGAAATATCCAAACTTAGAGAACTTTAATTATAATATAATATTTTGAAAAAAAATGATTAACAGAGGAGGTAATAGATATATTGGAAGTTAAGTAATTTCTCTTGTGGGTTTTGATGTATTAATCTATGGATAGTGAATTTTTTTTGTTTTCACAAGTGCCTTAATTTTAAGGTTTATGAACTTAGTTTAGAATTTAGAGTTTAAGGTTTAGAGATTATAATTTAGGATTTATGGTTAGAATTTAGGGTTTAGAGGTTATGTTTTAAGGGTAATATGTTGGGATTTTAGGTTTTAACATATAAACCCTAAAATTTAACCATAGACCCTAAATTAAAATCACAATCCCTAAATTCTAAGCACATGAACCTAAACACTTAAACTATGAGCCCTAAAATGGATCTCTAACATCTAAAATTAAGACTTGTGAAAACAGAAAGTTTGTACCGCTAGTGCATGGTATAATTACCCTTAATCTATTTCATTATTTTCACGTTATTATTTGTTAAGTCTTTTATTTTTTTATTTTTTTAACTTCACAGTTGATTACATGATAAAATTTGTTATTTTTAAATTTTTTGTCATATACGTCCCAAGGACGGACGTAAAATTTTATATTAGGGGATGAACCTATAAAATTATAAGGGAGATAACTTATAAAATTTTAGGAGGGATAAAATAGATTTTCAATAAAAAATACATAGAAATTTTCTAAAAAATATCTAAATTGTATATGAATTTTCAATTTTAGAGAGACGACTGCCCCCTCTGGGCCCATCCCTGTATATGTTCATGTCCATCTCATATTTAATTTGTATTTATTTTTTCATTTATTTTTTTGAATAGACTTTTTCATTTATTTTTAAAATTCATGTTATGTTCAATAGTTTTCATACTATTACTGTGACCTTTATATTAATGTGCTAAAGGTAATAAAAATTTTAAAAATTTCATAATTCCCGCATGTTAACAATTTGCCATATATACATTTAGATCATTGTGTATGTGTCTCGTATTTATGTTATTTTTTATTGTATTTTAGGATAAAGTTTAAAAATAGTCACAAACTATCTCAAAGTTATTATTTTGGTCATTAAATTTTTAAAAATTACAAAATAAATATTAAACTTTTATTTTTTGTTATAGAATGGACACTACGTTGTTACCATCATTAACTGGGATGATGTGCAACTAAAATTTTATTTTAGTATTTTATTATTATTTTTAAGTAATAATTCCAAAAGATAAAAAATGTAAAAATATACAAAAAACATAACTTATTTTTAAAATTAATAGCTTGATTAATTTAAAAATGATAATTATTCGCTAGTCTGGGTGATGACAAATTAGTAGCATGTCAGGGATATGAGACCTTTTAGTCTAGAGACCCAATTATTTAAATTATGCAATATTATTTAAGGTATGCATTAATTATCAAAGCTTAATTTATAAGAAACGCGCTCAAAGCGTTAGATTTTTGGGTTGGAGTACGGTACAAGATTTTTCTTCTAGTAGACTTTGGTTCATAGTACAAAACTTAGTTTGAGTATACTTTTTGTTATGCAAGTTCCATTGTAATCAAGTACTTATAATTATAAATAAATAGTATTATAAATTGAGATTAGATATTAAGTCAATTCTGTAAAATCTCTTGTAATTATCCTTATTTCGACATCAGTGAAAATTTTCTAATGCCCATGACTTTTTCCGTTTATGTTTTTCCTGCAAAATTTTAATGTCTCTTTTATTGTGTAATCATTATAATTGTCGTTATCTTATAATATTTTTTTATTTTGTAAATAGTATTTATCCGTCATAGGTTTCTAATATCCATTGCAAAATAATTACTAATTTACAATATTATTATTGTTATTATTATTACTTTGGTTAATTTCATTCAACATCAAAATTGCTCATTTGCTACTAGTTAGTTGATTTGTTAGGTTAAATACTTAGTTTAATTTTAATAAGTGAAGGCTTTTTTTTGACTTGATAAGTCAAGTTGAATAGCTTTGATATTTTTATCAGTGGTAACACCTATTTATCTTTAGGTTCAGTCTTTGGAATACTTATTTCATCAACATTTATTCCATTGTAATCTATTAGGTTTTTTTTAATATGCTCGTGTAATTACAAGATAGTATCTGTTCAGTTTTGTTTAGCCCTTTAATAAGGCACACATACTGTGCATACATGGTGCTCGAACCCGGCTCACTTGAATGAAATACATCATCCTTTACCACTGGGATCACTCTACTGATTATTAGACAATGGTATAGTGTACTTGGTGAAATGGTGATTGATTTATGTACTTTGAAATTATTATTGATTTTTATTCACTACTATGGCGTAACCATATACAATTATCAATGTACACAAGTCATACATGTGAATACATGTATTTACTCGTAATTAAAGTTAAGCACAAAAATAAACATCACGAGTTAATTGATCTATAAATGAAATCAAGATCTTTTAAGTTATGTCTAGTCTAATGCGTCATAATTCATGAGCACTCATTGAACATTGGCAATGGTGTGTGAATTGGACTTCGTTAATTTTATATATAATAGAAAATTTATGACAAATCGACAATAGAGATATCTAACAACACTCCTTCTGCATGACATTTTGGCATTTGTTCATTGGAAGAAGTTATGGGCGATATTTGGAAAGCATGACGATGTTGTGGATGTGTTTATACTTGAGAAAAAAAGTAAACGCGATAAACGATTTGGTTTTGTGTTATATGTGAAGGAAGTTGATGCTTACAGAGCATCAACAGGTTGAATGATTTTATTGTAACATTTTAGACTCGACCCAAAAAATCAAACAGATCCAAGATGTCACATGAGTCATAAGAGTGACCCATAACTTAAAATTCCAACAATTTGATTTTAGTTAAGACAATTTGAAATCATAAGTATTAAATCAACTTAAATATAAACCAAATCAAAATATTTATAGAAGTTGAAAATCCAAAATATACATATACAGTAACAAAAGTCTAGACGATAAATAAGAGTTGCAGACTCGAATATAACTGTTGAAACTCTTGTATGGTACATTTGCTTGGTCGATGCTCAAAAACCTGCTAAGATGCGAGGAAAAAAAATTCAAACATTAAGATTTGAAAGCTCAATAATACACAACAACCCTAAAGAAGTTATATAAAGCAAGAAAATTCGATGAGCGGAACATTTTCCATTAGACTTCGTGTGTTAACACTCTTTCACAAAATAAAATCGCTGAAAGAAAAAATAGACATCTTCTTGAAACTTATAGAATTTTTTGTTTCAAATGCATGTTGCTAAATGTTTCTGTGTTGATGTTGTCTCTATTGCATGTTTCCTCCTTAATCTTATGCTTTCCTCTATTTTGTCTCGTAATAGCCCTTTTCATGTTCTTTTTCCAAATAAGAACTTGTTTTCTATCACACCTAATATATTTGGTTGCACTTGTTTTGTTCGAAATGTTCATCATCAACTTACGAACCTTGATCCTAAATTCTTAAAGTATGTATTTTTGGAGTATTCTCTTTCAAAAAGGTTATCGTTGTTATTGTCTAAGTCTTGCTAAGTATCCTGCGTCTGTTGATGCTATTTTTTTGGAGCAAACATCTATCCCTTTCAATTCAGGTTCTGTGCATCAGGGGGTGATTTGGTTAAGCCTCACATCAAATGCACCTTCTCACGTCACCCACATCCACCTAATTTTAAGACTCTAGAAACTTGTCTCGTTGATCAACTATGTCTATATAGTTTCTGATCATGTTCTCGGACTCCAGAATCATGTCATGATGAATCAATATCTTCGTCATCAAATCCGACTACCGTTGACGATTTGGATCTCCCTATTTCCCTTTAGAAAAGTAAATGTACTTGTAAATACCTAGTTTCTTATGATATTTCTTATAATCGTTTGTCTTCTTCTTCCTTTTGTGCATTTATTTTATCCTCAGATACGTTTCTGTTGCTAAAAACTATTCGTGGGCTATTATTAGCTCATCTTGGATGACGTACGGCTATGCTTAAGGAGATGACAGTTCTAGATGACAATGGAACCTGATATTTGGTTACTTTAAATGTAAATGGGTATTTACGCTCAAATTCAATTCTGATGACTGAATTGCTCGATTAAAAGCTAGGCTTGTTACTAAGGGATAAAGTCATACTTATGGAGTGGATTACGATGATACTTTATTTATGGTTGCTAATCTTGTTTCTATTCGATTATTTATCTCTCTTGTGGCAACTTTTGATTGGCCTTTGCACCAATTAGACTTCAAGAATGCTTTGCTCCATGGTGATCTTCAAAATGAGGTGTATATAGAGCAATCAATTGGTTTTGTTACTCATATGGAGTATGGAAGAGTTTATCGGTTGTAAAAAACTTTATAAGACATGGAATAGAGTCTTCGGGCTTGGTTTGAGAAGTTTAGTCAGACTACTAAGAAGTTCATGATGCAGAAAAGCAAGTCAGATCACTTGGTTTTCTACAAAAAAATCATGAAGACATTATTATGTTAGTTATATGTGGATGGTATTATAATCACAGGTAATGACTATAGTAAAATTTTATCTTTTCTCCATGCTTATTTTCATACCAAAGACATGGAGATGTTAAAATATTCTTGGGAGCTGTAGTTAGCATGAGTAAAAGATGCATCTTCTTATCCCAGAGAAAGTATGTGATTCATTTACTTTTTGAGTCAGGAAAATTAGGTGCTAAGCCATGCAATACTCTAATGGTTCTCAATTTGCAATTAACAAAAGAAAGTGAATTATATGCATATCCTGAGAGGTACAAAAGACTCATCAAAAAATTGAATTATCTTATTGTGACACATCTTGATATTGTTTATTTGGTGAATGTACTAAGTCTACATATGTCATCACAAATTGTTGATCATTGGAAGCCTGTAGAATAAATTTTGCATTATTTGAAGAATGCTCCTAGGCGTGGAATTATATATGACAATCATGTTCATACTAAGATGAAATGTTTTTCAAACTCGTATTGGGCAAGATGTAAAGACAATAAAAGATATACTTCAGGATATTATGTATTTGTTGGAAGAAACTTGATTCCATGAAGGAGTAAGAAATATAATGTGGTCTCACGATCTAGTACATAAATGAAGTATAGAGCTATGGCCAAATTAGTGTGTGAAATTGTATGGTTATGTCAGCTCCTCAATGAAGTAAGGATTAATGTTTCAGTACGTGCAAAGCTATAGTGTGATAATCAAGTTGCACTTCATATTGCTTATAATCCAATATTTTATGAACGAACAAAACACATCAAGATTGATTGCTATTTTATTCATGAAAAGATCTACCGAGTTTGATCCCTACCGTGCATGTGAAAATTAGAGAACAACTCTAAGATATTTTCACAAAGGCTCTTAATATCTACGCTCCAACTTGAGGTGGAGTTTTACGAAAGGGTAAACTACTAGAATGGTCACTTATATTCAGTAAGTGTACACTTTTGGTCACCAATTTTCAAAAGTAACCGTTATAGTCACTTACGTTTTTTATCTGTAAACTTATGGTCACTAGGACGTTTGTTGCCGTTAAACATTAAAGGAAGACTGGTCTGGTAGGGGTAAACTATCATAATGGTCACTTTTATTTAAGTTTTGTTCACTTTTGGACACTGATTTCAAAAAAACTAACGTTTTGGTCACTTACGTTTTCGTTTTTAAACTTGTGGGTACCCAAACGTTTATTATCGTTAAAACTTTAATGGGAAGCTGCCTTGGCAGGGGTAAAAATTAAAAAAGACCAGTCAAATACACGTATGACTATTTTACAGTGAATGAAGTCCTCAAAACCCATCGACCTATGAAAAAAGCTTTGAGTTTTTTCAACTGGGTTGATAACGTTAGACCGACCATTGGATCTTTCCATAGTTTGGGATCCCACCATATTTCTGCTACCGTGAAATTAATGGTGGCATTCTTGGGCACCAAGAAATCTCTTATAATTTTATCTTCTCTCATTGTATGAGGCAGAAGAAAATGGCCTGGTGGATGCCTTCTTAGCTCTTCCAAGATCACCGCTTTCAGTTATGGTAGCTTTTGCAAATCATCTTCCTTCACCTCTCCCTCTCTATTTTCCGCTACCCTTTGATTTCCATGAATTGTTTCTCTTGAACATGAAGATATTTTACCATGTTTGTCATAATCCACTACAAAGTCGTAGAAGTAGTGTCTGTTCCGGCGTTTAAAAACTTGAAACTCAAGTTGATGATTTCATTTTTCATTAGTTTCCTCTTTTCTTTTAAGAATTAAAGATCAAACAATGTATCGACGCACACCAAGGCATGTCTGATGGCAGCGGCTCAATTCTTATTCGATAACTATAATGACCCAAATTTCAAAATATGAGAGTCAGTTTGAATCAAAATGCGAGCTTGCTTTTGGACCGAGATGTTTGGGCCCTGAGAACCTTATTGGGCTTGCTCTTAGTTGTTCGAGCTTGAGTTGTTGTCTTGGGCTTTGGTTAGGTGATGAGTTGGGAGTATGAAGGAGGGGTAATGGGGTAATTACCTTTTTTTGAAGAGAGATTGAGGATGGCTTCTTTATTTCTCTGCAGAAAAAGCTTGTCGGTGATATCACCATGTCCATTTTCCTTCTCTCTTCATCCATGCTCATCTCTCTCCCAAGAACCAAAGTCTAAAGGTTGAACCTTTGAGTTCTAGAGTGTGAATCTCATTTTAGGTAAGGAAGAAAGATGGTTCAGCATCAAATGATCTTTATTTTGAGGTAAATATTGTTTGAAATGGTGGAATGAGATGTTTAGAGGAGTTTGGAGGAAGAAGAACGAGAATATATGCTTTGAAGGCTTCTTCATCAACTTTAATCCAAGGTTAGTACACTATTAACTCTTGTAGTTTCCTAGAAATCATAAAACTATAAATTGTTGCATGTTTTGATATTGTTGGTTGAGATTATGCTTGGATGCCCTTTAATGGTAACTTCAAGATTTGATGTTAATAAAGTGTTAAATTGCTAGAAATCCATTTAATATACTTCTCATAACTTGTAGACTTGATTTTGGGGTCAAACTTGATGATTTAGGTGAGTTGGAAATGATTTTTGAACTCTATAATGTAAGTTCTGGGTTTGCATACCGATACGGGCTGGTCGCGTATCGGTACCCCTTTGTAAAAATGGGCTCTTTTAGGCAAAATACAAGGGGCATATCGGTACGTATCCCCGTGTATCGATACCCCTATGATGAATAAAATTCTAGTAGCGTGTTAGCATACCGGTACGCAAAGGAGAGTATCAGTACCACTATTCTATTGAGTTTGAGGATCGGTACAAGGGGTAAGCGTACCAGTACTGGGTATCGATACGCGAAAGGGGGAGTATTGGTACGGGCTTAACACAAGTTCTTTCGAATATAAAATGAGTACTGGTACTCGAAGAGAGTACCGATACCTATAGGGGCATACTGATACCCATATAGGAGTACCGACACGCGCAGAATAATTTCCTCGAAAAAGTTGAGTTTGCATTCAGGGTTCTATAATTCTAGATAAAAGGCCTAATGGGTCTTCCAAAGTCTAAAATGAATTGTAAGACTAAGAAAATGATATTTAAACCCCTTATGTGAAATAAATGGCTAATAACTTGGAAAATATTGGACGAGTTGCTTGTGTTAGTACCCTATAGGGAGCCTAGGTGAATCAAATAATGTTATATGGTAATTAGAATCCTTGCTGTGTGCTGAAGGGACCTTTATGCAATTGTGTTGCTTTGAGTGATAATGGATCCTTGGGATCGCGTTGCTTGCATGCCGAATAGGCATTGGTTGGGTTATATATTGATGCGTCATGCCATGTAGGCACTTGATTGATGGGATTCAGATACCCAGTGAAGAGTGTTACAACACCACAACTTGAGATACCGAATAGAGGTTACCGATGCTATGTGACACGAGCCTCATTCGAAGGTACTTGGGGGAGCATTCTGAGTATGAGTGTATGTTTCGATGCTATGTGACCCAGCCTCACCTGGGGTGTATGTAACGACTCGAGTTTCTTGATTCAACGATGAGCGTTGACCCGTTTTTAGATTGACACGTCAGGTCAAATGTTCAGGTCATGTTGGGCCTTGTTGTTGGGCTTCATGGGCTTACATGTCTTGGTGGCTTGGGTACTGGGCTTGTGTTTGGATAAGGAATATTTAGTGAAGGGTAAATGGGTAATTACCCCTAAAGAGAGAGAAAGTTGATGCCTTGTTTATTTTGCTGCAAGGGAAAAAAAGAATGCGATCACCCATTGTCCCCTAACTATTCACATATCTCTCTTCAAAAACGCCCATCCAACTCAAGGTTAAAGGAGAAATCTTATTGTGGTGGAGTGTGAATCTCAGACTGGTCATCAAGAAAGAGTTTATCTGTATCAAAGGATCTCTATTTCGAGCTAAGCATATTTGGTACTGGTGGAGGTTGAGTTTGGAAGCTTGGATCAAGAAGGGTGGTGGTAAGAGCTTGGTTGGAGCTTTATTTCAGGTTTTGCTTGCTTAAGGTCAGTACATTTATGACTCCTACATTTCATGAGTCTCATAAAATGTAAGCTTTGCTTGGTGTTATGATTTGTGGGTGTGATATAGGTCTTTAGATCTTTAAACCCCTATTAATGGTAAATCAAAGATGAGATGTTAATAATGCGTAAAATCGATTGAAAACTATCTATTATACTCTAAATAACTTATAGGATTAATTTGGGACTTAACCATAGAGGTTAAGGGTGGGATTGAGGAAATCTCGAGCTCTAGATTTTGAAATTTGGGCTCGTATACCGGTACAAGGTGGCTGCGTATCGGTACTCCTTTGTATTGAGGAAGATGAATTGTGAGGGGCATACCGATATGCCTTCCTGTGTATCGATACCCCTCGCATAATGTGAATTTCAGTAACGCTTTGGCGTACCGGTATGTTAGAAGCGTATCGATACCTATTGTTCTATTTTCTAGGAAGGCTTTCGCATATCGGTACACTAGGATAGGGGTACCAGTACGGGTTGGGATCGGTACGGGGCAATCTGCGTACCGATATTGAGTACTGATACGAGGTAAGAACGTATCGGCACAGCTAGTCGTCCAATTCTTTCGAATCTAATTAACGTATCAGTACTCATGAGAGAGTATCGATACCAGTAGGGCAATACCGATACTTACCTTGAAGTATCGATACTCGCTAGGCAATCTGCCCAAGAAAGTTGAATTCGTATTGGGGTTCTATAATTTTAGGTAAAGGGCCCTAGGGGTCTGTTGGGGTGTAAAATGAATGCTAAAATTGAGAAATGTAGAGTTAAACCCTGTGTGTAAAATAAATGGCTTGGAAACTATTGAGTGGATCGCTTGTTTAATCACCCATAGAGATCCGTGGTGGACCAGTTAATGCTACGTGAAAGATCGGAGTCCTTTTATGTGCTGAAGGGACGCCCATATAGGCTAGTTACCACGAATAATAAGATAACCTAATGAGACAAGCTTAAATGAATCCTAAAGACATATATTAATTAGTGTAACAAATGAGTCATGCCTTGGGGCATTGGTAATGGTTGGCTAAATGCATTTTATCTCTCGGTGAGATATATTGATGCTCGGGGAGCATATTTTGACGTATGTGTCTTGGTTAGGAATTCAGATGTCCTAGATTCAGTGCAAAGGCACTTAAATAAGGGGATGGGTACTCCGGGTTATGTGATCGAGTACATCCGACGTATCCATAGGCTATGTGATCTGGATGCGGTTAGAAACTTATCCTTGGGCTATGTGATCAGGATATGAAAATACAACACAGGGGCTGTGTGTGCTCGAGTAACTCGAAGGGATATGTGATCTCGAGTAACCTGATTGGCTATGTGAACTCAGTAAAAAATTAATTGTGGCTATTGTGATCCAAGTATGTCTAGGACGTATCTGTGGCTACAGTGATCCGAATATGATCCTAACCCGACGGCTATGTGATCACGAGTAACTCGACGGCTCTGTGAGCATGGGAAAAATAGTAAGCTTCATTGGCCATAAGAAAATGTATGTTATTTACGTTGTTGATAGATAATAGATGTTGGCTTTTTTACCCTTGGGCTATGTGATCAGGGTAGGGTTGTTACTCGATAGGCTGTGTGAGCTCGAGTAACTCGATGGGCTGTGTGATCTCGAGTATATGCTAGATAACCCTTAGGATATGTGATCAGGGTATGAGACGTAACTCGATGGACAATGTGGCCTCGAGTAAGGTAAGCCTGGGATGGCTTGGTAGATTTCTTACATAATAGTGGTATTTTAAGACATGGTTATGAACACTAGCTAGGGTAGGCTAGACGATGAACCTTAGATGTTGAGAAGTCTTTCTGTGCACTCTTAATTATATTATCATGCATGCTTGTTTTATGATATTCATGAATTGCGGTAGAGTAGAAATGTACCACTGAGCTTTGTTAGCTCAGCATGCGAAATTATGGTTTTTCTGTGCGTAGGTTGATAGGTTGCTTTTGGAGGAGCACATCGAGGAGGATTTCTCAACACCAGGCCAGTTTCAGAGTACAATACTTGATGCTTAGTTTGGACTGATTGTATTTATAGGACCTTACCACAGTCGAATCTGTATCTTTATTTTGATTTACCAGTACATGATCAAACGGTGTATTTTTAATTTGAACTTATATTTTGTAAACCCTTTCAATATTATTATCTATGTGGATTTTATGGAAATGGGTCGTTTTGAAAATTGCCAACTTATGTTTTTAAATGAGAAATTTTGATAGGTCAGTTTTGGGTGACCCGAATGTGATGCTCTGGATCCGGGACGAGATTAGGGTATTACATTTAGTGGTATTAGAGCTTAGGTTTAGTCGATTCTAAGAAACCCCAAGATGGTATAGAGGTCTTGGTAAGGTGTCTAGTAAATACAAGTCCCTAAATTTAAGTGTAATTTATATGAATGGGAATCCTGATGTGCTACCTTGTTTGTTGTGTTTCAGAAAAGGATTGATGGAAGGTGGAACCGGTAGTGTAAAGGCGGGTCACTTTCATGACCTTACCTCTGCCCTCTTGCGTGTGGTGCAAGCTATTCTGAGGTAATCCGAGACACCTCACAAGACCCATGTAGAGAGGCTTCATCATTTTTGGCCTAAGAATTTTGAAGACTTGAGTGAGGATGACCTGATCAAGGCTGACCAGTGGTTACGCGACACATAAAGAATCTTGAGACACATGAAGGAAAGCCCGAAAAATGATCTTGATTGCATTGTTTCCCTTTTGAACGTCAATGCACACAAGTGGTGAGAGACCATATAGTTGGGTCTACAGCCTGTGCTCCCAACATGAGATATCTTTGTGGATGAGTTTCGGAAGAAGCACATTAGTGATGTACATATGGATGAGATGAGGGACCAGTTTTTGCATCTGGTACAAGGAGATCGAACGGTGTTTTCTTATGAGCAAGAGCTTTTGCGTTTGAGCCGTTATGCTCTAGAGTTGGTTACCACGGAAGAGTTGAGGTGCAAGAGGTTCAGGCAAGGCTTGAATGTTGACCTTCAGTTATATATGACAACGGGTCTGCTTAGGATATTCTCTGAGTTATCCAATAGTGCGAAGGCACTTGAGCGACTTCAGAGTTCAACATCCAATCAGTCTGAGGATTCTAGAGGTCATGATATAGAGACCCAGAATATCATGGGTCCTTCTCCCTATCTGCATGATAGGTTTTATGCTTCGATGAGTTTGAAGAGAGTTGCTTCTGACCAGCGACCGAGAGTCAGCTCAGGATCTAGATCAAGGGTTAGTAGAGGCCCTTTGATTTCTACTCTAGAAGAGAGTACTGATGGTTCTGTTGGAGTATCGTTTTCACCAGTGTACGAGCTTTGTGGGCGACATCACCTTGGAGTGTGTTTCTTGCTTTGGAGGGTTTGCTATAGGTGTCGAGCACCGGGACACATGGTAAATGACTGCCTAGTTGTGGATGAGAATATATCAGTTCAGTCTCAAAGGTAGGCTACTTCCCTTCATGATCAGAGTTTTTCTAGAGGCGGGGCTAGGATGCCATTAGGTTATCAAGGTGGAGGTCCTATGAGATCCACTGTCAGGGTTAGCGTGAGAGGCGTTACTAGATAGTCTGTTGCTCAGATTGGAGTTGACAACGTGACGATCGAGGATATGTCGAGTAAATAAGTTTTATGTAGGTTTCAGTTGTTTGTGTTATATGTTTAGCTCTTTGGTTATGTAATAGACTGGTTCTTGTAATGAGTATCTTGGTAAATCTTAGGCTTATTGTTGCTTTAGATAGCAATTAGAATTGCATCATTCGCTAGATAAGGTTTTATCGTAGATATTGTTGAAAGTGCATGTGTGCCGTAAGATGTGAGAGATAAGTTATAAAGTTTAGATTTCTTGAATCTAGTTGTTAGTGTTGGTTGTGTAGGATTCTAACCTCTCTAAGGTGGATGTTGTGCTCCATAGTGCTAGCTCAAGAAAGGTTCTATAGGTTGCAAGGTGTTTTTAGCTTGCGTTGTAGACGCGAAAGTTGAGAGTTCCTAGTCTTAGTGTTGTGGGTGTTTTGAGGGTATGAAGGTACCCTTGGTGAATGAGCAATCTTATCAGTTGATTGTGGTTTAGAACTGTGATAAAGGTAAGGTTGAGTTCATTGTTAGTGTCCATCGCTTCGTGGTATGGTACTTAATGAACTCTTTGCTGGAGGCACACTTGTGTAAGCTTCCATTTGGGTGTCGTTGCCAAGTGCTTTGCCGAGATCGTGTATGCGTGAGAGTAGCTTGTATGGTGGATTTGGATGTGTTGAGCTGTAGTGTAATAGTGGAAGATCGTTTCCGATTTCGTGAGATCGGTGACCTTGATTTGGCCATAAAATGTGAGAGCTTCGCATGTTGTTTGTCAGAGTAAAGGTACCGTAGAAAATGGTAAATGAAGGTTGTGATGTTCATGGTTGAGGTCTTAAGGGCGAATCATGAGGATAGTTGCTTGGCTTGTGCACCTGTTGAGCTAGATTTTGTGGGGTTAAAGGATTACCTAATTGAGTTCGACCAAAGTTGTTATCGGTTAAGGCAAGTAGTGCGAAAGTTATCAGAGTGGCACAGCGGAAATGTGGATCAATAGTAGTGTTGAGGGTAACCAGATGGTTGTTTTGTAAAGAAATATTTTTTGACGGACCAGCTGGCGATTCATGAGAACATTCAGATGGCTTTCCACATCTGATGGTTGGGACCGAGGCAAGGGTTAGGAAGAAGGTGTTTAGACCTTCGCAATTAGAATGGCTAAGTTTTGGGTTGCTTGTGTGATTTCCTATGTGACGGTGGTCATTTCTTGAAACTAAGTGGTTGGAATTGAGAGTGGTTGTTGACCCTGTTGAAAGTAGTTGGATAAAGCGAAGTTTAAATCTCGTCTTGGTGGCCCAAGTCTAGGGAAAATAGTTGTTGGATTCAAGGTAGATTGATGATAATGATCGGTTGTTAGGGTTTTGCTTGTCCTTTAATGGTTTGACCGAGACATGGCTGTTTGGAGTGATGCATTCCTGGCAGTGCCTTGTGGAAGTGATGCAGAGTTTTAGATAAAGATGAAGTCTAAGTTTAGATTTTTGGTTGGCAGACGCTAGTTAGGAGAGCCGCTATCCGGGTTAGCACTCAATGAAGTTGAGTTCCTTAGAATCGATGTTTGAACAACGTGGTTCGAGGTTGGTTATGTTACCATGCTTAGCGGTTCGCCATAAGTGTCGTTGGTTGCTGAAAACGAGTCGTGGGAACCTCAAGAGAAGTGTTGAGAGTGTGTGGTTTTATGCTATAGTTCTGCTTAAGGTAGATCGAGGAAGAACTCTCCCTAATCAAGGTGATCATGTTTGAATGGTGAAGTAGGGTGAAGTGATTAAAGCTGTTTTGGTTACATCTCCCTTTTATCCATCTAAATTTTGAGGAAAAAATTTCTTGAAAGAGGGGAGAGTTGTAACGACCCGAATTTCTCGAGTCAACGATGAGCGTTGACCCATTTTTGGATCGACACGTCGGGTCATGTTGGGCTTTGTTGTTGGGATTCATGGGCTTCCATGTCTTGTTGGCTTGGGTGTTGGGCTTGTGTTTGGTTGAAGAATGTTTAGTGAAGGGTAAATGGGTAATTATCCCCTCAAGGGAGACAAAGGCCAATGTCTTGTTTATTTTGCTGCAGGGGAAAAAGGGAATGAGATCACCCATTGTCCCCCAACTATCATCACCTCTCTCTTCAAAAACACCAATCCAGCTCAAGGTTAAAGGAAAAATCTTATTGTGGTGGAGTGTAAATCTCGGATTGGTCATCAATGAAGAGTTTATCTACATCAAAAGATCTCTATTTCGAGCTAAGCATCTTTGGTATTAGTGGAGGTTGAGTTTGGAAGCTTGGATCAAGAAGGGTGGTGGTAAGAGCTTGGTGGGAGCTTCATTTAGGGTTTTGCTTGCTTAAGGTCAGTGCATTTCTAACTCCTACATTTCATGAGCCTCATAAAATGTATGCTTTGCTTGGTGTTATGATTTGCGAGTGTGAGATAGGTCTTTAGAGCTTTAAACCCCCATTAATGGTAAATCAAAGATGAGATGTTGATAATACGGAAAATTGATAGAAAATCACCTATTATACTCTAAATAACTTGTAGGGTCGATTTGGGACTTAACCATGGAGGTTAAGGGTGGGATTAAAGAAATCTTGACCTCTAGATTTTGAAATCTGGGCTCGAGTATCGGTATAGGGTGGCTGCGTATCGGTACTCCTTTGTATTGAGAAAGATGAATTGTAAATGGCGTACTGGTACGCCTTCCCGTGTATCGGTACCTCTCGCGTAATGTGAATTCTAGTAACGTTTTGGCGTATCGGTACGTTAGGGGCGTATCGGTACCCACTATTCTATTGCTTGAGGAGGCTTTCGCGTATCGGTACACTAGGATAGGGGTATCGGTACAGGGTGATCCGCGTATTGATGCTGAGTACCGATACGGTGTAAGAGCGTATCGATACGGTTAGTCATCCAATTTCTTCGAATCTAATTAACGTATTGGTACTCACGGGGGAATATCGATACCAGGAGGGCAGTACCGATACTCACCTTGGAGTATCGATACTCATTGGGCAATCTGCCCAAGAAAGTTGAGTTCGTATTTAGAGGTTCTATAATTCGAGGTAAAGGGCCCTAGGGGTCTGTTAGGGTGTAAAATGAATGCTAAAATTGAGAAATATAGAGTTAAACCCTATGTGTGAAATAAATAGCTAATGGCTTGGTAATTATTGAGTGGATCGCTTGTTTAATCACCCATAGAGATATGTGGTGGAACGGTTAATGCTACGTGGAAGGTCGGGGTCCTTGTTGTGTGCTAAAGGGACACCCATATAGGCTGGTTGCCGCGAATAATAAGATAACCTAACGAGAAAAGCGTAAATGAATCCTAAAGACATATATTAATTAGTGTAACAAATGAGTCATGCCTTGGGGAATTGCTAATGGTTGGCTAAATGCATTTTATCTCTCGGTGAGATATATTGATGCTCGGGGAGCATGTTTTAACGTATGTGTCTTGGTTAGGAATTCAGATGTCCTAGAGTCAGTGGAAGGGCACTTAAATAAGGGGATGGGTAGTCCGGGCTATGTGATCGAGTACATCTGACGTATCCATGGGCTATGTGATCTAGATGCGGTTAGAAACCTATCTTTGGGATATGTGATCAAGATATAAAAATACAACTCGGGGGCTGTGTGGGCTCGAGTAACTCGAAGGGCTATATGATCTCGAGTAACCTGATTGGCTATGTGTCCTTACGAAAAGACTGCTTGTGGCTATTGTGATCCAAGTATGTCTAGGACATATATGTGGCTATAGTGATCCGGATATGATCCTAACCCGACGGCTATGTGATTACTGGTAACTCGACAGCTGTGTGAGCACAGGAAAATAGTAGAGCTTCGTTGGCCATTAGGAAATGTATGTTATATACGTTGTTGTATGGATAACAGATGTTAGCTATTTTACCCTTGGGCTATGTGATCAGGGTGTGGTTGTTACTCGACGGGCTGTGTGAGCTCGAGTAACTCGATGGGCTGTGTGATCTCGAGTATGGGCTAGATAACCTTTGGGCTATGTGATCAGGGTATGAGACGTAACTCAATGGACGATGTGACCTCGAGTAAGGTAAGCCTGGGATGGCTTGGTAGATTTCTTACATAATTGTGGTATTTTGAGACATGGTTATGAACTCTAGCTAGGGTAGGCTAGACGATGATCCTTAGATGTTGAGAAGCCTTTCTGTGCACTCTTAATTATATTATCATGCATGCTTGTTTTATGATATTCATGAATTATAGTGAGTAGAAATGTACCACTGAGCTTTGTTAGCTCAGTGTGCGGAATTGTGGTTTTTTCGTGCATAGGTTGACATGTTGCTTTTGGAGGAGTACATCGAGGAGGATTTTCCAGCACCGAGCCAGTTTCAAATTACAGTACTTGATGTTTAGTTTGGACTGATTGTATTCATAAGACCTTACCACATTCGAGTCTGTATCTTTATTTTGATTTACTAATACGTGATCAAACGATGTATTTTTAATTTGAACTTATTTTTGTAAACCCTTTTAATCTTATTATCTATATGGATTTTATGGAAATGGATCATTTTGAGAATTGCCAACTTGTGGTTTTAAATGAGAAATTTTGATGGGTCGGTTTTGGGTGACCCGAATGTGATGCTCTGGATCCGGGACGAGATTTACAGTGTATGATCCGATGCTAAGTGACCCAGCCTCACCTAGAGTGTATGTACCGATACTTTATGATCTGGCCTCACTCTAGAGTTGTTGTTGTTATTGCTTAAGTAATATGTTGAGATCTCGGGCTTGGTTGGGCCTTGTGTGCCATGATTGATGATTGCTTTATTGAGGCATGTGTTTAGGCGACTAGTGGTAGCGCCATTTTTATCTTGCCATGATATCATATCTTGTAGCATCGTTTTTATTTATGACTTACATGAAGCATGCTTGAGTGTTTGTGTATCCACTGAGCTTTGTTAGCTCTGCGTTCAAAATCGTTGTTTTCGTTCGCAGGTAGTAGGTTTGACACATTCTTGAAGGGGCACCATCAGTGAAGGATTCCAGGGCCTCGCTTTTTCAGAGTGCAATACTTAGGTCATTGGGCTATTTATTCATAGGAATCTATTGTACATTGTAAATTGTATTTGAATTTTCAAGCGATCGAGTCATAAGTATTATAATGTAATTTTAAAAGGAGCTCCACTGTATATGTTTCAAATATTACTTGTACTTTATTGGATTGAAATAAAATGGGTTTTTGGAAATTTATTATGGATTGGGCTAAACTAGGTTGGAAATTTCATAGTTAGGTTTCAAGCTTAGGACCCAAATGTGACATCCGGGTCGAGGGTGTTATATTTAGTGGTATCAGAGACTAGGTTTAGCCGGTTCTAGAAAAACCCCAGAGTGGTTATGAGTCGTGGATAAGTGTCTAGAGAATACGAGCCCTTGTGTTTAAGTTGTAGTCTTTTAATACTGGAATCTAGATGGTGTGCCTTGTGTTCGCATGTGTCGCTGGTTGTGACATTAAGATAGATTCAATCGGGATCGTGAGGGCCGTAGTGATGGCTGATTTCTTTGGGATGATTATGAAATCAGAGTTATCTCAGACGTTAAGCTTGGGTTCATGAAGGAATGGAAGAGTTGAAGGCGTTCCCTCCTCGCATCACTCGAACAGTAATTATGGCCATGTGCCATAAGCTACTTTGAAGACTTGAGTTCATAGTGAGAACCTCCACTGGCGAGATTCCTCGAGTTGGTGGGCGACCCTCGTAGAACGGATAAGAGGACTTGATTTTGATCGACTTGTAACGCCCTAAAAATGGGCTTAGATGTGAATCAGGTTGGACTGGAGGATCGAGAGAACCAGTTTAGGTAATTCGAATAGTTTCACGAAAATAATTTATAAAATTATTTTTAGGGTAAAATAAAATATGGAAAAATAGTCTAAATTACTTAAATAATATTTGAAGTGAATTGGCGGAGTCAATTTGAGGTAATTAAATATGATTTTAAGACATTTTATTCTAGTGACTAAGTGGAAAGTTTTCAAAACTGTTTTGGTGACTAAATCAAAAAAAGGATCAAAACTTAGAATTTTTAAGGAGCTCTTTGACCATTATTTTTCAACATATTTCTTTTTTAATTTTGGCTATTTTAAAGTAATTTTTAAATGATTTTATAATTAAATAAAGGTGGATTTATTAAAAAGGATTTTAATTGTCAGAAACATTTTCTCATGTAACTATTTTTCTCAAAACCTTTTCTCTCAATTTTCTCAGTAACCAAACTGAGGTTTCTACCTCTAAATCACCAGGAATCAATCCTCATTGATTTCTATTTGATTTCTTCAACTACCTTTGCAAAATCTCTTTGGATTTCATAAAAGCTTGGCCAATTAAGAAGAAATCGGCAATTAGAGGTGATTTTTGTTTCTCTCATCTAATTAAAGGTTCTTTAATAAAATTCCTAAGTTCTTGATCCTTTGTTGTTGATTTATATTGTGGAATTATGTTTTAAACATTGATTTGTTAATTAAATTGAGATTTCTTGATAAATTGATGGAAATTAAATTAGATCTATTTTGGTGATGGATTTAATTGATTTCCATCTTAATTTAGACGTGTTTTAACGTTGAAAGGATTGATTAATCAATGGAATCCCGAAACTATATAGATTGTTAGTTTTAGGTTGTTTATAGTTGGTTATTGAATATATTGGCAAGTGGTTGTGCTTAAAATGTTATCGGATATAGTTGATCGGTCATAGGATTGAAAGTGCACCATAAAAAGTCGCCTCATGTATGTCGAGGGGTGTTAAAGTGTCCGTAATCTCCATCATGAGAACCGCAGCGGTTGAGGTGGGTAAATGTTTCTCTTTCTTCCGCTGGTGGATTTATACATCCAAACCGTAGAGGTAGATAAGTGCTCCGTTACTCCGTGTGAACCGTTGAGGTAGGAAGTGTGCAGTTACTCTGGTTGAGGTATGTATGTGAAGTGGTTGTATGAACCACTTGAGAATCTGTGTATCCGATGTGTTTTATGAAACGTAAGGTTGCTGGTTCTGAATCACTTGAAAGCCAATATATGAGATAATGTATCATGAGAAATGAATTATGTTTGTATAATGTGATTTATACGTGTGTTGCTCTTTAAGAATGTTATAAAGGTGTTGTGGAGTGAAGCTTAAATTGAGGTAAAGATTGAATCCATGATACATGTGTTGAAAATGATTTAATTGTGTATATTTTTGAGATGACATGAGAAGCATGAGATGTTTTACCATGAGATGTTTATTTGTGATTTGAACTAAATGGTTTTAAGTGCATTGATGAGTGTTTTTGCAGTTTCCCTCACTAAGCTTATTGCTTACGCTCTTTTATCCTCATCAATGCAGAGAAATAGCTTTCTTGGGTAGCACGTGAGTGAGGAAGGATCCAAGGATTTGATACATTTCAAAGTATGGTTTTAATACGTTCTAAGTAGTAATAAGAAAGCAATGTGACTGGGTTGATTTGGGAGATGTGTTTTGAGATACTCCCTGATGTAATAGTTTGGATTTATTGCTTTAGACTTGTATGATGCTTATTACTTGTGTTTGAGGGCTTTGGGAAGCATTAAGCATGCTTGGGTCGAGATCATGCCCTTATGTGAATGTTTTAGTATGCCATGCTAGGTTCGACCTCTTGTTATGTTGCTATGGTTGATGGATGAATGTCTATGATGCTATATGATGTTTAGAGGTTGAAATAAGGGAGTTAGATTGGGCCAAAGTGTCATTTTGGACCTAGAGGTCATTACAAGTCTCACCGTACCGGTACAACCCCTCAGGTGTCGGTACGCGGGGACTTGCCACGGCTCAAATCGTGCAATTTTTCCTAGCCGTACCGATACACCTATTAACTGAATCAATAGCGTAGTTAAAAAACAGAGAGGGTTTCGGTACGCGAGTCACTGTTCCGGTACGATTCTTAGCCTCTGGAATTCGGTCTTTCAAATTAAACAAGCCGTACCAATACGTCTGAGGACTGTATCGGTATGCAATTGCTCTTTGGTACCGTATCAATATGGTGGACACCTGTACCGAAACACTAGACGTTATATTAGTTGGGAATGCAGTCAGATATTTGAATGCAATTAAATGAGTATGAATGATCATTTTGAGTTGTGATTTAACATGAAAGCATTTAATATGACTAATTGAAGATTGATAACTTTAATTTCATGAAAGCTCGTATAAATATAAAAAATTATGTTTTAGTCTCTAGAATGTAGATTCGAGCAATTAGATGTCGAAATGATGCCCGGTTGAGTTGATATTTTAATCATGACTTGTATGTTCACCTTTGGGCCTAAAAATGCATTTAGAAAAGATAAAAGAAAAAAATGGATCGATTTGAATGTAATTTTATCAGGGTTTATCTCGGTAAACCCTAATATAGCTCGTTTAGTTCAGTCTTGTGACTAGACCAAGTTAAGGGGGTTATAGTTGGTGGTATCAGAGCCAGGTTATGATTTTTTGGAGCCGTGCTATGGTTTTTTGTATGATTAAACATGTTGTTAGATATGCACGGTGGTTGAATTTGTGAAATTGTATCCGATATATGTATGTTTGGGAGTTAAACCTTGGGACACATTGTCTTATTACTACTTGAGTCAAATGATTTTGTTTTTAAATAAGAGTGACTTGGATTCTTGCTGTGAGCTGGCCTAATTGTTTTGTTTTGTCACATTATCATGTTTAGACTCATATTATCGAGTATGGGACCGAGACGAGAGACTATAGATCATATGGGTAGTGTTGTGGATACCCATGATGAAGAGTTGCCTCCTCCTCCACCAATTCCTCTTGCAGGAGCAAGAGTAGAGGGAGATGCACCTCAGGCACCACAAGTACCTGTTTTTGGTGATGTAGCACCATTGGTACAAGCAATGATATGAGCTTTCCAGGCGGCCATGGCTGGAGTGTATGTACCTGCACCGACATCTAAAACTATTAACACCGGGTTACCTCTAGAGCGTTTGCGTAGCCTAGGTGGTGTTGAGTTTCGAGGTTTGGCTCTTGATGCAGCCGAGGAATGGTTTTCTAGTACCGAAAGGATCCATGGCCAAATGGAGTGTACCGATGTACGCAAGCTGGGATATGTTGTGTCGTTGCTCTAGGGTGATGCGTACAGTTAGTGGACAACTGTGATCGCGGGTGTAGAACCTGCCAATGTTACCTGGGATTTCTTCTGTAAGGTTTTCAAGAAGAAATATTTGGGAACTCGATACAAGGCTGCGAAGAAGAGAGAGTTCATGGCTTTGGAGTAAGGAAACATGTCTGTTTTTGAGTATAGGATCCAGTTTGTTCAGGTGAGTAAGTATGCTCCTGAGTTGGTTCTGGACGAACGGGAGAGGTGTGATCAGTTCCATTACGGGTTGATCAAGGAAGTGAAGACGTACATGTTGGCCATCGAGTATACATAGTTTGATATTTTGGTGTCACGGGCGAAGAACATAAAATAGAATATGGGTTTGTCTGTTTGATTTAGGGGTTCTTCATCTGGTAAGAGAAGTGCATAGTCTGATACTGGCTGAGATCGTTTAAGAGGCATAGAGATCGAAGGTATCATTCGGATCAAAGGAGGGGATGATATGGTACTGGGCATGGTTTTAAGGGTTAGAATACTTATGCTGGAGTTTCTGCTTGTAGAAGATGTGGTCAGAGGCATTCGGGAGAGTGCTATGGTGCTATAGACACTTGTTGGAGTTGTGGAACGAGGGATCATCTCCGGAGGGATTGTCCGCAATTAGCCAGAGAGGACCAGGCTAATACACCAGTTGCTGAAGTGTAGAGAGGTCGTAAGTTTGGGCGTGAACATTTCCAGCACAGGTATGATGGGCAGAGAGTGGTAGCGCATACCGTGGGGATTCAGCCAAAGGATGGTAGACCAATGAGAGTTTTTTTCTCACCGTGTTAGGTGGAATGATACCTACGTGATCGCAGGTACCTTTACCTTGCAGTAAATACCTTTGTTATCTTTGATTGATTCCAGTTCTACGCATTCCTACATTTTGCACGAGCATGCATGTTTGTTGGATTTACCTATTCAGTTGTTAGATGTTGGTATGCAGGTAACCAGTTTCTTTGGTAAGACTGTTGTGGCTAGAAAGTTGTATAAGAGTTGTCCCTTGATGGTTCAAGGGCATGTGTTTGAGGCTGATCTGATGGAGTTACCGTTTTACAGTTTTGACGTGATTTTGGGTATAGATTGGTTGTCTCAACACAAGGCTGTAGTGGATTTTGAGGCCAAGCGAGTTTCATTGAAACTTGCCAAAGATTACGAAGTTGTAGTTATGGGATAGAATGTCAAGTTCATGTCAAACAATGTTTCAGCGTTAGAGGCGCGAAGGTTGTTAGAGTTTGGTGGTGAAGCATACCTAGTTTATATGATGAATCCGAATATAAAGGAAGCACGTGCCCATGATATTCGCACGATTTGTGGCTTTCCAAGATTATTTTTGAAAGAGTTACCTGGTTTACCGTCGGATAGAGAGGTTAAGTTTTGCATAGAGACGTATGGGGATACGATTTTGGTGTCTATTGCTCTGTACCAGGGATTTAAATCTCGAAACATTACCGAGATCGCGGACGATATATTGCGGTATCGCCACCCTCCGAAATTGATATTTCTGATCTTAACGGTGTGAAACAGAATCACACCGATTGCAATGGATAGCGGCCGCAATCGCGGCGGTAACAACCAATCGCGGTGGTAACGACCAATCGCGGTGGTAACGGCCCGTTATTCACCCAAAACTAAAAAATGAGAGATTTTAAGAAGAGGACCTTCAGATTTTTTCTGATTCCTTGATCTTCGGCAGTCGGTTGGACAATCCCAACGGTGAAAAAAAAGATAACGAGGAGAGGAAACACATATTCCGAACTTGTCTCGATCCGACGGTGAAAAAGTGAGATAGGCGAGGGGGAAGTCGAGAAATTCAAGACCACTTTTGAGGCTTTAGAGACATTTTTTTTGAAAAATATATTCCGATAGAATAAAAGAGGACGTTGAAGGGAGTCAATTGGTGCCTAGATCGACGACGGAAAGCAACTGGAGCGGCGGCGGCGACTGATTGAAGGTGACGACGGTGGAAGAGTGGTTTATTTGCAGTGAAATAAAAGGGAATATGAATGGACGGAGAAGAGAGACTTAAAATTTTACTTTTATTACTTAAAATATTATTAATATTATTATTAATTATTAAACTTAATATTGCTTTGGAAATGAAAACAAATCGAAATAGGGAAAAACAAAGCATTTAATGTTTCAATATTATTTATTAGTAATATCATTAATTATTTAATTTTTTATAATACACTTATTCTTTATTAATATTATTATAATGTATTTATTTTATTGCAAATAAACTGCACTATTTAATTTTTAAAAAAAATACTGTTTTGTTTATTTACATGTTTAGTATAATTATTTATTAATATTATTAATTTATTATACTAAAATTATTTTATTGTTTATTAATATTTTTATAATGTTTATTAATATTTTAATAAAACTCAAATTATTTAATTTTTTAGTTTTAAATTTTTAATAAATTTAATTATTATTTTTTATAAGTTTATTCACATGTTTAGTTCTTTTATTGATGCACATTATTTAATTTAATCATATTCATATAATTTTATTATCCAAACTTTAAACTAAACAAAATCACAAGACAATCTAAGGATTCTTTAAACAAAATTTCTCTTTCACTTTAAATTTATATTAATAAAATTTCGTAATTGTTAGAAAACACTTTAAAAATCATTAGAAGTTATCTATTACGTTTAAAATTATAATTAGTATGTTTTACAATAAATTGTGCAAATTTTAAAACAATTCACGATCGCGATACCCGCAGTGACCGCAATAGCCTCCGCTATATACGAAAATACGATAACCGCGACGCAACCGTGACTAAGATTTAAATCTCTGCTTTGTACCGTATGACACCGAAGAAGCTAAAAGAGTTGAAGAAGCAGTTGCATGAGTTACTTGATCGCGGGTTCATTAGGCCAAGTGTGTCACCGTGAGGTGCACTGGTGTTGTTTGTGAAGAAGAAGGATGGCACGATGAGAATGTGCATTAATTATCGACAGCTGAACAAGTTGACGATCAAGAACAAGTATCCTTTGCTGAGGATTGATGATTTGTTTGATCAGTTCTGGGGTGCTACGGTGTTTTCCAAAATTGATCTGTGGTCGGGGTATTATCAGTTGAAGGTGAAGGATAGGGATATATCGAAGACAACTTTTCATACACGTTACGGGCATTACGAGTTTCTAATGATGCCGTTTAGGTTAACAAATGCGTCGACAACGTTCATGGATATGATGAATAGGGTATTCCATGAATTTCTAGACCAATTCGTGGTAGTATTCATCAATGATATTCTTGTATACTCTCGTACCGAGGAACATCACGATCGACATCTTCGAATTGTGTTACAGGTTCTGTTGGACAACAAGCTTTATCCCAAGTTAAATAAATGTGAGTTTTGGATCAGGCAGGTGGTTTTCCTTGGTCATGTTGTTTTGGCCGAGGGTATTCACGTGGATCCATAGAAAGTCGAGGCCATTGTATATTAAAAGCCACCGAAATTTGTCTTAGAGGTTCATAGTTTTCTGGGGTTGGCTGAATATTATCGACGATTTATGGATGGGTTTTCGAGGATCGTAGCCCATTTGACGAAGTTGTTACAGAAAGATGTGAGTTTTGAGTGGACGGAAGTTAGGCAGCAAGCTTTCGATAAACTGAAAGAGGCTTTGACACACGTTCTAATCTTGGTCCAACCAGAGTCAGGGAAAGAGTTTGTTGTATATAGTGATGCATCCTACGTGGGTTTGGGATATGTGTTGATGCAGGAAGGAAGGGTTATTGCCTATGCATCTAGGCAGTTGAAGGTGCATGAGCACAATTACCCTAATCACTATCTTGAGTTGGCTGCGGTGGTGTTTGCTTTGAAGATTTGGTGACACTATCTTTACGGTGAAAAGTGTATTGTATACACTGACCATAAAAGTTTGAAATACTTGATGTCTCAAAAAGAGTTGAACTTTAGGGAACGAAGATGGTTGTAATTGCGTAAGGATTACGATCGGACCATTGAGTTCCATCCAAGGAAAGCAAATGTGGTAGTTGATGCTTTGAGTAGAAAAGTCACTGTGGAGTTGAGGGCGATGCTTGCGCTGTTGAGTGTGTCACGAGATTGAGGGTTGTTAGCGGAGTTGCAAGTGAAACATTCAATGTTGCAGTTGATTATAGAAAAGCAACCATATGATGATGCGTTAGTACCACATGTTAAGGATATCTTGGATGGGAATCAAACGGATTTTGGTTTCAATGAGGACAAAGTTTTGTGCTTTAAGATTCGGGTGGTGGTGCCGAATGATGAAGAGTTGAGGCACACTATCTTGACTGAAGCGCATTCGAGTCATTTTCAATGTATCTGGGTAGTACGAAGATGTATCAGGGTCTGAAGAAAGAGTATTTATGGGTTGGTTTGAAAAAAGATTTTGTGGAGTTTGTGGCTCGTTGTATGGTTTGCCAACGTGTTAAGGCAGAGCATCAGTTTTCTTTGGGGCTGTTGCAACCGTTGAGGGTTTTCGAGTGGAAATATGAGATGATCACCATGGATTTTATGTCCTGGTTGCCTTTGACACCATCAAAAAAGAATTCTGCTTGGGTGACCGTGGATAGATTTACGAAGTGTGCATATTTCCTGGATATGCATATGACGTATACTCTGGATAAGTTGGAAGAGTTGCATATGGCTGAGATCGTGAGGTTGTATGGGGTCCCGAAGTCCATTGTGTCTGATAGAGATCTACGTTTCATCGCGAGGTTCTGGAATGTTTACATAGAGCCTTGGTTATACGGTTGAACTTCAGTACCTCGTATCATCCATAAACGGATGGTCAGTCGGAATGTGTTATCCAAGTGTTGGAGGATATGTTGCGGTGTTGTATCATAGATTTTCAAGGGTCGTGGGAGAAGCAGTTTCCATTTGTGGAGTTTGCTTATAATAAGAGTTATCAAGCTAGTATCCAGATGGCTCAATACGAGGCTTTGTATGGTAGAAGATGTCGTACGCCACTTTGTTGGGCGAAGGTAGGAGAGAAATATATTTCTTTGCCGGATATGTTGAAAGATACCAATAGAAAAGTGAAGTTTATTAATGATCGTTTGAAGGCAGCTTCGGATCAGCAAAAGTCCTATGCTGATTTGAAGCGAAGGGAGATTGAGTATGTGGTTGGTGATCATATTTTTTTGAAGGTTTCGTCTTGGAAAAAGGTGATGAGATTTGGGCGGAAGGGTTGAGCCCTAGGTTCGTTGGACCGTATGATGAGTTAAAGAGTGTTGGTCATGTTACGTATAGATTGAGGCTGCCAGTTGAGTTAGAAAAGATACATGATGTTTTCTATGTATCTATGCTACGGAGGCATAGATCGGATCCTACACTTGTTATGCTTGTCGAGGAGATTGAGTTGAATTTGGACTTGACCTATGATGAGGAGCAGATGAGGATTCTAGATTCGAGTCGCAAAATTCTCTGCGGAAAGACCATAGAGTTGGTAAAGGTGTTGTGGCGGCACCACGATGTAGAAGAAGCTACTTGAGAGAGCAAAAATGATATGTTGAAGTAGTTCCCTCATCTTTTTTCGCCAGGTAAATTTTGAGGACGAAATTTCTTAAGAGGTGGAGAGTTGTAACGCCCTAACAATGGGTCTAGATGTGAATCGGGTTAGACCGGAGGTTCGAAAGAATCGATTTAGGCAATTTGAATAGTTTTGGGAAAATAATTTATAAAATTGATTTTTAGGGTAAAGTAAAATATGAAAAAATAGTCTAAATTACTTAATTAATATTTTAAGTAAATTGGTGGAGTCAATTTGAGGTAATTAAATATGATTTTAAGACATTTTAGTCTAGTGACTAAATTGAATGTTTTCAAAATGTTTTGGTGACTAAATTAAAAAGAATCAAAACTTAGAATCTTTAAGGAGCTATTTGACCATTCATTTTCAACAGATTTCTCTTTTAATTTTGGCTATTTTAAAGTAATATTTAAATAATTTTATAATTAAATAAACGTGGATTTCTTAAAAAAAGATTTTAATTGTCAAAAATATTTTCTCACGTAACTACTTTTCTCAAAACTCTTTCTCTCAACTTTTTCAGTAACCAAACTGAGGTTTCTACCTCTAAATCACCAAGAATCAATCCTCGTTGATTTCCTTTTTGATTTCTATTTGATTTCTTCAACTACCTTTGCAAAATCTCTTTAGATTTCATCAAAGCTTGGCCAATTAAGGAGAAATCAACAATTAGAAATGATTTTCATTTCTCTCCTCTAATTAAAGGTTCTTTAATGAAATTCCCAAGTTCTTGATCCTTTATTGTTGATTTATATTGTGTAATTATGTTTTAAACATTGATTTGTTAATTAAATTGAGATTTCTTGATAAATTGATGAAAATTGAATTGGATATGTTTTGGTGATGGATTTAATTGATTTACATCTTAATTTAGATGTGTTTTAATGTTGAAAGGATTGATTAATCAATGGAATCCCAAAACTACATGGATTGCTAGTTTTAGGTTGTTTATAGTTGGTTTTTGGTGTGATCTGGTTGTTGTGGTGTTGATGTAGGTATAAGGACGTGATTAGGTTGTTGTTGGATGTTAATTGATGTTAGTAATGTGTTAGAATCGTTAGATGTTGGCTGAGCTTTGTTTGAGTAAGGTTTGGTGGTGTTCTTGCTGGTTTTAGGAATGTGTTAAATGGATTGTTGAGAGGTGTTGTTGAGTTTGTTGGTTGCTGGAGGGTTTTGATATAGAGATGTATTCATAATCCTCTATTTTGATTGGGTAAAGCAGGGGATATGAATCCTTTACCTATCGAGGAAGGCGCGTGAGTTGCGGAGGCTTAATTCGCGCATCGAAAATCGAACGTTGGTCTGTTGGTGAGTGGAAAAGTATTTTACTGCTGTTAAAAAGTTTGAAAAGGAGTTGTGGGAGTTTAGATAAGGTTTGATACACCATCTAAGCTCAAAAGTAAGTATTGGTTGAGCTTTCTCTCAATTTTGATTTTTGTAAAGTGAAATCTCATGCACATGTTTATGGTTTTATTACTCACTGTATTATGCATGTTTTGAAAGTGAAAGATGATGCAAATAATCTTTGATGATGACTTTTGAGAATAACATATGATTTATGCAAGTATTTTGATAATATGAAAATACATGGTTTAATGTACTTGTGTTGGAGTGATTTGATGCATATGTAAAACAGTGAGGTAATGTTGGTTATTGAATATATTGGCAAGTGTTTAAAATGTTATCGGATATAGTTGACCGGTCATAGGATTGAAAGTGCACTATAAAAAGTCGCCTCATGTGTGTCAAGGGGTGTTAAAGTGTTTGTAATCTCCACCATGAAAATTGCAGTGGTTGAGGTGGGTAAATGTTTCTTTTTCTCCCATGGTGTATTTATCCATCCAAACCGTAGAGGTGGGCAAGTGTGCCTTTACTCCGGTTGAGGTATGTATGTGAAGTGGTTGTGTGAACCACTTGAGAATCCGTGTATCCGATGTGTTTTATGAAACGTAAGGGTGCTAGTTTTGAGTCACTTGAAAGTCAATATATGAGATAATGTATAATGAGAAATGGATTATGTTTGTATAATGTGATTTATATGTGTGTTACTTTTTAAGCTTGTTATAAAAGTGTTGTGGAGTGAAGCTTAAATTGAGGTAAAGATTGAATCCATGGTACATGTGCTGAAAATGATTTAATTGTGTATATTTTTTAGATGACATGAGAAGCAGAAGATGTTTTACCATGAGATGTTTACTTGTGATTTGAACTAAATGGTTTTAAGTGCATTGATGAGTGTTTTTGCGGTTTTCCTCATTAAGCTTATTGCTTACGCTCTCTTTTCCTCATCAATGCATAGAAATGGCTTTCTTGGGCAGCACATGAGCGAGGAAGGATCCAAGGATTTGGTACATTTCAAAGTATGGTTTTAATATGTTATAAGTAGTAATAAGAAGGCAATGTGATTGGGTTGCTTTGGGAGATGTGTTTTGAGATACTCCATGATGCAATAGTTTGGATTTATTGCTTTGGACTTGTATGATTCTTATTACTTGTGTTTGGGGGCTTTGGGAAACATTAAGCATGCTTGGGTAGAGATCATGCCCTTATATGAATGTTTGAGTATGCCATGCTAGGTGTGACATCTTGTTATGTTGCTATGGTTGATGGATGAATGTCTATGGTGCTATATGATGTTTATAGGTTGAAATAAAGGAGTTAGATTGGGCCAAATTGTCATATGTTGGACCTAGAGGTCATTACAGGTCTCACCGTACCGATACAACCCTTCAGGTGTTAGTACGCAGGGACTTGCCACGGCTCAAATGGTGTAATTCTGCCTAGCCATACTGATATGCCTGTTAACTGTATCAGTACGCGTAGTTATGAAACAAAGAGGGTTTCAGTACGCGAGTCACTGTTTTGGTACGATTCTTAGCCTTTGGAATTTGGTCTTTCAAATTAAACAAGTCGTACCGATACGCTTGAGGAACGTATTAGCACACAATTGCTCTTTGGTACCGTATCGATACGGTGGACACCTGTACCGAAACACTGGACGTTATTTCAGTTGGGAATGCAGTCTGATGTTTGAAAGCTTTACATTTCGGTCCTTGTTTCTTATTTATGCAATTAAATGAGTATGAATGATCATTTTGAGTTGTGATTTAACATGAAGGCATGTAATATGACTAATTGATGATTGGTAACTTTAATTTCATGAAAGCTCATATAAATATAAAAAATTATGTTTTAGTCCCTAAAATGTGGCTTCGAGTAATTGGATGTCGAAATGACGCCCGATTGAGTTGATATTTTAATCACGACTTGTATGTTCACCTTAGGTCCTAAAAATGCATTTAGAAAGGATAAAAGAAAAAATGGACCAATTCGAATGTAATTTCTTCAGGGTTTATCTTCGTAAACCCTAATGTAGCTCGCTCAGTTCGGTCTTACGACTAGACCGGGTCAAGGGGTTATACGGCTAGTGGTAGACTGTTAATTGAGGTCCCTTCATCCATAGTAAGTGATCATTGATGGTAGGGTGCCTTATGATGGGGATGTAGTACACCTGGCAAATATGTATTTTCGTTTAATGTTGAGAGGTACTTTATGACTATGAGGTCCCAAGTGTGCTCCTTGGAAGTTGATTGCTTGGAGGTTCGAGTAGTGTACACTTGTTATGAATTGTGTATACTAGTAGCTGAAAGGTATCGTTGGATTTGCGCAAGGCAATACTCGAGTAAGGCTTGAGGATATGTGGTTGACAAACTCAGTGGAGTTGTTTTTTTTAAATGAGCTGATATGATCTTGGCCATTGAATTGTTTGTTTAGACGAGCTAGCTTGAGATGTCAAGCTTTGTGTTGGAAGCTTCAAGGTTTAAAAAGAACCAAACCCTTGGTTGAGAAAGATGAACTACCACCTTCTTAATGCGGCTCAGACTAGTTTGGGTCAGATGAAGCGGGACACAACCAGAAAACTTGCAAAAAGAGCCATGTCTCTCAAATGAGAGAGATATCGTTGTTATGGACCTAAGGATATTGAAAGGTCAGGAGAGGATAACCCAATCAAGCGAATCAGCAATTAAAAGACACTCAGATATGAGGTATGCGTAAGGTAGTTCTAAAAGTGATCTTGATTGTATCATTTTTTTCTTAAAGGCAATGCATACGAATGGTGAGAGACCGTTGAGTTGGGCCCCATATCCTATACTCTCAACATGGGATGTTTCCTTGAATGAGTCAGGAAAAAGTATTTTAGCAAAGCTTTTATGAAGAAGATGAGAGATCAATTCTTACAGCCGATTCAAGGTGTTAGAACAAAGTGAGTATGAGTAAGATTTTCTACGGTTGAGTCGTTATGACCAAAGCTTGTTGTTATCGAAGAGTAAGGGTGGTTGAGGTTTAGACTTGGATACAAGGCTGGCATATTGATGCAGGTGATAGCTGTTTCACTTAGGATATTTTTGAGTTAGTCGATAGTACAAAGGCACTCGAATGACTTTAGAGCCAACATTGAGTCAGTTTAAGGATTTTATAGGTCGTGTTGTAGGGACCCAAGACATCATGAGTTATTCTCAGGCTCTGTTAAGGGATTTTGTGCTTTGAGGGGAATCAAAGAGAGATGTTTTGGATCGGCTACCGAGGGTTGGTTGAAGACCTAGATTGAAGGTTGTGGGGGCTTTTTGATTTCTACGTTAGTATGAAGTATTGATCGTTTGGCCAGAGCGTCTTTTCCACCATATCGTGAGTATTGTGAGTGACATCACCTTGGGGTGTGCTTCTTGCTTGGAGGAATGGTTAGAGGTGTCGGGCACCAGGCCTTATGGCGAGGGATTGCCCAGTTATAGATGTTAATGTACTGGTTAAGTCTTAGAGGTTGACTTTTTCCTAGCATGGTCAGGGTTCTACGAGAGGTGGTACTAGAGCGTCGTCAGGGCATCAGGGTAGAGGTCCCATGAGATCCACCATCAGAGTCGACAATCGAGCTATTGCTAGGCATTTTACCGTTTCAGGCCAGAGATGACATCTTTGCCACTGATGATATGTCAAGTACATGTGATTGCTTTGGGTTTTAGTCGTTATATTGATAGAATTTGATCTCTCGTTCATATAATGATTTTGGCTTTTGTTGGATAAGTGTTGTGGCATGTTGGATTGATTAATCTATCAGTTTTGCAAGTTCTTGTAAGTAATGCTATTACCGTGGGTAGTAAGTGGGGATTGAGAGTAATAGTCCTCGTGGACTTGTTAGATTTACTTTCTTCATAGTTGGTAGATGTTATCTTTCGAGAAGATTGAGTGTATGAGTTTGAGGTATGCCTTGGTTTTCGAGCTAGAGCCTCAAAGTTGTAAGTTTAAGGTGAACCAGGTTGTTGGAAATGGACGCAATGAACCATTGCCACTTTAGCACGAAGGTTATTCTCTTGTGATGGTTGTTTAAGAGGGTCTTGTGAGTTGCAAGACGTTCTTAGCCCACGTTGGATACGATGGTTAAGAGTCTAAATCTTTAGAGTTACAGACGTTTAAGACCACGTTAGAGTGCTCTTCGAAGAAAGAGCAGGCTTACCTCTTAATTATGAAATAGAACCCACTATAGAGGTGTCGTCGAGTTTGGTGTTTGTGTCCCTCACCCTGTGGTATGGCACAGACTGAACTTTTAGAGTAGGGACTCATATGCAAAAGTGAGTGAATACGGGTGTCATCGCCAAGCGGTTCAGCTTAGGGCATACCCATGTTGGTATAGCAAGAGTGATGGCATTGGATATGGTGAGTTAATATGTAATGATGGAGGACCATTACTCGTTCCTTGGGGATTGATAATCTTGTAAATGGTTGAAGAGTTTCGAGTTTGCCTTATGATCATTCAAGGATCGAGTATCGTAAGTTGAAGGTTAAGAGAGGTTGTGATAAAGATTGTGTTTGAGATGACGTTTGGACCTTAAGGACGAGTCGTGAGATGGTTTGGTCCTACGAGTGTGTCGATATAATCATAAGCTTGATGTTTTAAGAGTTGCTTTATTGTGTTTGAGATGGATTATTTTCATGCATGGTAACAGTGTTAAGATCGTCCAAATGGTTTAGTAGAGATGTGGGTTTTTGGCTAAAGTTGTGTGGAATTGAATTCTTGTGCTGTAATAAGTTTTGTTGGAAGAACCATTAGGAAATCCTTGAGGACTTGCTAAATTTTCGGCACAATTGTTAGTTAGAATTAGGTGGTTGAAATGGAACCTTTGAGGATAGTTCAGTGGGTTTGATCCATAGTAGAGCTTGTTAGTGGTAACAATTTTCCTTTGGAATCAAAGTGGCTTGGCTAGTGTAATCGCTTGATCGTGGATTCGTATCTGTTTATGTCATAGTGGGTTCAAGTAAATGAGGTGTTAAGATTTGTCTTAGTTGACCAAGTCGAGAGAGAAAATTATGATTTTAAGATAGTTTGGCGGTAATGCTTGATTGAAAGAGTTTGTTTCTTCTTGAACACGTGGGTCATGATGTTGTTAATAGACGAAGAAGTGCCTATAAAGTGTACCCTTGAAGAAATGTCATGTTCTGGGCATAAAAAGATATCGATAATCGAGACGTGATTCATCTTAAGTATGTTTAGAGGGTTGATGTTTGACAACATTGTTGATGTTATCCTCTGTTGATCAGCTTCTAGGTTCGATGTGAGTGTTGTTCTGGACGTTGGGAATGAATCATCGAGGAGTCTTGTACAGAGTTGAGAATTTATGATAAAAGTGTTGGCTAAGAAAGTTTTGTGGAGAAGCCCTAGGGCCGTGTGGCATATGTGGTTGAGAGAATGGTGGAAGCTTCAGCAATGAAATGTCATTCCCTTGTTTAAATTTCAAGAACAAAATTTTTTAAGGAGGAGAGAGTTGTAATGACCCAGATTTTAAAATCTGAGAGTCGGTTTGAATCAAAATGTGAGCTTGCTTTTGGACCGAGATGTTTGGGCCCCAAGAACCTTATTAGGCTTGCTCTTAGTTGTTCAGGCTTGAGTTGTTGGCTTGGGCTTTGGTTGGGTGTATGAAAGAGGGGTAATGGGGTAATTACCTCTTTTGAAGAGTGATTAAGGAAGGCTTCTTTATTTCTCTGCAGAAAAAACTTCTTGGTGATATCACCATGTCCTTTTGTCTTCTCTCTTCATCCATGCTCATCTCTCTCCCAAGAACCAAAGTCTAAAGGTTGAACCTTTGAGTTATAGAGTGTGAATCTCGTTTGGGTAATGAGGAAAGATGGTTCAACATCAAAGGATCTTTATTTTGAGGTAAATATTGTTTGAAATGGTGGAAGGAGATGTTTTTAGGAGTTTGGAGGAGGAAGAACGGGAATAGATGCTTTGAAGGCTCCTTTATCAGATTTAATCCAAGGTTAGTACACTACTATCTCTCATAGTTTCCTGAAAATCATAAAACTAGAAATTGTTGCATGTTCTGATATTGTTGGTTGAGATTAAGCTTGGATGCCCTTTAATGGTAACTTCAAGAGTTGATGTTAATAAAGTGTAAAATTGGTAGAAATCCATTTAATATACTTCTCATAACTTGTATACTTGATTTCGGGGTCAAACTTGATGATTTAGGTGAGTTGGAAGCGATTTCTGAACTCCAAAATGTAAGTTCTGGGTTTGCGTACCGATACGGGCTGGTCGCGTATCGATACCCTTTTGTAAAAAAGGGTTATTTTTAGACAAAATACAAGGGGCGTATTGGTACGCGTCATCGCATACCGATACCCTTGTGATGAATAAATTCCACTAGCTTGTTAGCGTACCGGTATGCAAAAGAGCATATCGGTACCACTATTCTATTGAGTTCGAGGATCGGTACGGGGGGTAAGCGTACCAGTACTGGGTATCGATACGCGAAGAGGGCATATCGGTACTGGCTTAACACAAGTTCTTTCGAATATAAAATGAGTACCAGTACTCAAGGAGAGTATCGATACCTATAGGGGCGTACCGATACCCATATAGAAGTACCAGTATGCACAGAACAATCTGCATGAGAAAGTTGAGTTTACGTTCGAGGGTTCTATAATTCGAGATAAAAGGCCTAATGGGTCTTCAAAAGTATAAAATGAATTGTAAAACTAAGAAATTGAGATTTAAACCCTGAATGTGAAATAAATAGCTAATAACTTGGTAAATATTGGATGAGGTGCTTGTGTTAGTACCCTATAGGGAGCCTGAGTGAATCAAATAATGTTATATGGTAATTAGAATCATTGTTGTGCACTCAAGGGACGCTTATACAGTTGAGTTGCCTTGAGTAATAGGACAATATGGATTAATGAGTCAAATAATGAGATTAATTGAATACTCCTCCATAATGTACTAACAACTCAGTAATGTAAAAGTTGATGTGATGTCGCTTAGCAACAATAAGGGATCCTTAGGATTGCGTTGCTTGCATGCCTAATAGGCAATGGTTGGTTTATATGTTCATGTGTCGTACCATGTGGGCACTTGATTGATGGGATTCGGATACCTAGTGAAGAGTTTTGCAAGACCACAGCTTGAGATACTGAATAGAGGTTACCGATACTATGTGACATGGGCCTCATGAAGGTACTCGAGGGAGAATTCTGAGTATGGGTGTATGTTTCGATGCTACATAACCTGGCCTCACCCAGAGTGTATGATCCGATGCTACATGACGTAACCTCACCCGGAGTGTATGTACTGATGCTTTGTGACCCGGCCTCACTCCATAGTTGTTGTTGATATTGTTATTGCCTAGGTGATCTGTTAACATCTCGGGTTTGGTTGGGCCTTGTGTGCCATGATTGATGATTGCTTTGTTGAGGCATGTGTTTAGGCGACTAGTGGTAGCACCAATTTTATCTTTCCATGATATCATATCTTGTAGCATCGTTCTTATTTATGACTTGCATAAAGCATGGTTGAGTAGTTGTGTATCCGCTAAGCTTTGTTAGCTCAATGTTTAGAATTGTTGTTTCCATTCGCATGTTAGTAGGTTTGGCACATTCTTGGAGGGGCACCATCAGTGAAGGATTCCAAGGCCTCGCTTCTTCAGAGTATAGTACTTAGGTCATTGGGCTATGTATTCGTAGGAACCTATTGTACATTGTAAATTGTATTTGAATTTTTAAATGATCGAGTCAAAAGTTTTATAATGTAATTTTAAAAGGAGCTCCACTGTATATGTTTCAAATATTACTTGTACTTTATTGGATTGAAATAAAATGGGTTTTGGAAAATTATTTTGGATTGGGATAAACTAGGTTGGAAATTTCATGGTTGGGTTTCAAGCTTGGGGCCTAAATGTGACATCCGGGTCGAGGGTGTTACAATAATATTCTGTTAACTTTTTCTTTCTTTTGTGCTCTTATCAAACGAACCAACAAATTCTCTTGGTCTTCAACGAGCTTAAAGAACTCATTCCAACGTTTCTGAAGCAAAACCCTCGTCACCTTGGGCCATAGATTGAGTATATTGAATCTCCCACCTGAGTCTACCAGCAAACATCGTTGCACAGTTTCGATATCTTTGATATGTTCTTGATTAAGCTTGTCACTGAAACACAACAACGCTAATAAGTCGAACATGGCATGTTGAAAATTATCAACAACATGAATCTATTCTCCAATTTTTGAGGTAGACATGAAAGAATATAATAGAATTCGAATAACCCATTTGCAAGCATGAGAGTAATATTTGACATGCGAAAAGTGGATGAATTTGGTTGAGAGTTTGGGAATATGTTTTGGAGGTGGAAGAGTGGATGTTGAAAAGAGCTCAAAGAAGAAAAGAAACGATGATGGGTTTTGAGGATTTAGTTCACTGTAAAGAGTCTCACGTGTATTTTAGTGGTATTTTTTTATTTTTACCACCGTCAAGTCAACTTTCTGTTAAAGTTTAACGGTAAAAAACATTTGAGTGACCAAAAGTTTAAAAAATAAAAACGTAAGTGACCAAAATATTAGTTTTTTTTTGAAATCGGTGACACAAAGTGAACAAAACTAAAATGAAAGTGATCATTACTGTAGTTTACCCTTTATGTTTTTCCGTTGTCAGATCAGCCTCCCATTAACGTTTAACGGCAACAAATGCCCCAATGACCTTAAGTTTACAGATTGAAAACGTATGTGACCATAACGGTCAATTTTGAAAATTGGTGGCCAAAAGTGTACACTTACTAAACATAAGTGACCATTCCAGTAGTTTACCCTTTACAAAATTATACCCTAAATATTAGGTTAATATATATTGTATTTAATGTGTTATATTATGTAGTTAATGTAAGAGATTAGTTTACATATTATAGAACCTTTGTACTTGGATATATACCCATTATGTTTATGAATAATATACAAAGGAAATGCTCTTTCTACAAGCATAAATATGACATAACTTTCACTGCAGAATAATAACTAAAATATGAAAGTATAATTATGAAATTCAAGCCTAGCATGCTTCACATATGAAGTACTAGAGAGCTGCTTAATAAAGGTATGAGCAAAAGTTAAAATATCTAGTTCCTTAAGGCAAAGTAAGCTGTTCAATCCAAACTCAAATTTAACATACATACCATAATATTGGTATATATGCATACATGCGTGTATTTATAATGTACTAGTTATTTGAGCGGTAGAGCATGCTTACATTAATTGATCAGAATTATATACTAGAGTCAGTGCTAATACGCTACAACTGAGAACATATCCGTTTCATTTGATATATTCGTGTACGTGCGCAATTCATAACAACAAAATCAACCAAGAGTCGTATAGACTTATCAAGCATTTATATCATTGCATAACCACAAAATTTACACAAAGTTCCATCGAATAACCAAGCAGATCACGTATATGTGATTACTTACCAAGTACCCAGACTTTAGACGGTATAATCATACATTAAGTTCACATATCAATATCATAATTTGTCTTAAGATTTTCATTGAGTAGTCAGACATATCATTGTATGGTGCTCCTTTAATCTTTTCGCATATTCAGAAGTGATTCGAACTATAATAATTTAGCTTTATAAGTCTTAGGCTCCGTTTTTGGTTGCGTTCCGCAACCTAAACGGGTGTTGCCATGATTTTCTCGCTAAACAGGTGCCGATTACGCACCTAACGAGCGTTTGCCCACTATTTTCTTCGATTAAACGGTCGTTTGCCCACTAGATTTTCCAACTTCTGGCAACGGGCTTTAAGCCCCAATGACTATTTGCCAAAGCAGCAAAAAACGAAGCCTTAGAGGTATCATGGTCATTTAAACCCTAAAGGGTATCTTTGTAATTTATCACTCCAACTTTTTTTTCATAATTCCATGCGTACTGACATTTTAGTCTTTTAACTTATGTTAGTAATTTAACTACATAAGGATAAATTGGTAATTAGATCTCACAAAGGTGATTTAATAATTTATAAGCTAAAAATAACTCAATAGGTGTTTTCCAATGGGTAAAGAAGTTAACTTATAAGTCTAAGGGGGTTATTGGATCAAAAGGTCCTAAACATGCTTGAATTAGTCAGCCCAAAACAAGGGTTTCGATACTAGTGGTCAGATTTCGATATCTAACTCTAAACACCAAAAGCCAAAGGCTACTGGAATGTTTAGTTTCGATGCCCTTACTTCTGGTATCGAAATTCAGGCCTTAAAAATTAAAATTTTGACTCAAAAATTACCTTTCAAGGCTTCAAAATTGACTCCAATGGTCATTAACATTTCCTAAACATCAAAGGAGACTAATATATTCTTTAAACAACCAATTACTATATCAAAATTATTTTCACCATTGAGGGTTCTAGGCATAATGACATGAACGACAATCAACATATATCCATCGACCAAAATGTTATACATGATTCATATAGCATCACAAAGGTAACGAGAGTATTATTTCAACTCAAAACAAACAAAGAGATCTTCCAAAAAGCTTCTCCAAACTTCCAAAAATATTAAAAAATTAAAGCGATTTCAACATATTAATGGAGAAATGCATGGTTTTGTGAAGGGTTCTTGGCAGAAGCTCAGTCGCTTGTAAAATACATTCCGTGACAGCCTCGTAACTTTGGCACAGAATTTGCCTCCAAACTTATGACATTTCACAAATGTTCCCGCCAGTTTCTCCTACCATACCATAGACGCCATGGCCCTATGTTTAACCAAATGCCTACCCCCTCCCAAAAAAAAAAAACTTAATCCCAAAACCCAGCAACATAGTATAAACAATGGGAATCAAATATCTGCTCAGATTCATGAAACCCTTCATTGAACCGGTTCACATCAAGAAATACGCTGGCAAGCGGGTATTTTATTTCATCTCTTTAGATTCTTCCCTTTTCCCTCATTTTCTATTTTTTCCCTTCCTCAAAATATATGCTTTTTTGCAAGTTCTGCAGGTGGGTATTGATGCTTATTCATGGTTACATAAAGGAGGTATTTTTGGTTCAGTTTTATTTATTTTATATATTTATTTAAATTGTAAGTGAATATGGAATGGATAAGGATGGATTGGTTCATGCAAAAATTGCAGCTTATTCATGTAGCATGGAGATTTGTTTGGATTCAAACAGTGAAAAGAAATCGCGTTACATTGCTTACTTCATGCACAGAGTCAATCTTCTTCGTTATCATAAGATAACCCCAGTTGTTGTTTTTGACGGTGCAAGTTGTTAGGAATTTGGTATGCGGCAAAATAACCAAAGCGATAACGACATAGATCAAGACATGCACAAGAGACAAGATTTAACGTGGTTCAGTATAGCCTACCTCCACGGACGAGAAAAACGAACAATCCACTAATAACGTAGAGAACTCGAAGAATACAAATACATGATAACTCATGTAATCTCAAAACGCGGTGTACAAATCTCATGACCCGGTGGAACTAAAACACTCTTCCCAACATCCCTACAATACCCATCTCTACAACGTATGCACAATAGTTGTAGAGATCCTAAAAGTAGTTACATCTCTCCAGAGTAATTCCTCATCTTTCTCATTCTCTTGGTCTCTCATAATTCAAAAGGTTAAACTTAGTCTATATTTATAGACCCAAATACTTGGTCACCAACAAACCTTATTCAATAAGACCTCTACCTAAATAGATATTTACTCATTAAAGTAAATCCTAATTACCAAGTAATCTTCAACCACTAGAATTACAATAAAACTCAACTTAATTACCAATTAGAATTTGAGTCAAAATATAACAAATCTCCCCTTGACCCAAATTCTATTCGAGCATTAGTCTTTAAGTCTTCAACAGCTTCAATTTTTACGTAAGCCAAATATCCGTTGAAACACCACCGCCAAGTCTTCAACAACTCTAATTCTTACGTAGTATCCATTGAAGCACCGTTGAATTTTGAGAATTACCCCTGCAACTGAAAGCTCGTTGCAGCAATACTCCTCTAGCATTTCTCTAACATCGCACCGCAAAATTCGTAGCAAAAATTCCTCCACAATTGCGTAGCTCGAACCATGGCTCATGATACTATTTGTTAGAACCAAACCATAATAGATATGAAATCTAAACCCAAGATCTGTCATGTCAAATCATCAAGAACAATACTTTAAATAAACTGAATGAGGAAGCGTATCTGAACTAATCGATAGATAAAACCTTGAATCCTTTGATGAAGATCGCCTAAAAGGTGGTTGTGATCTTCCAAAAAGATAGGTTAGCCATTGCCGTAAAAACTCTCTGACGGGGACAAGAGTAATACAGGTTAACCTATTTCTTGAGGGCCACTACTCTTTATATAGTTGACTATTAAATTAACTATTAAATATTTATAACTCTTCCCCTCATTGAATTATAAATATATCTTAGGGTATCTACACTTTTATTTCCATGACACTTTAATACCTATGACACGCCTAAAATAATTGGTCACTTGATTTTGTGTCATACTTTATAATAGCATCATACATTTTACATATCTGCCCGCAATTGCAGATTTTAATCCAACAATCTCCCACTTGGACAACATATGTTTCTTGACAAATGTACAACCTTATGAGCTTAAAAATTGCTATTATATAATAGGTATTTGATAACAATCTCGTCCATCAACTATATTCGTATAGGATCAAAGCAGCCTTTGCCATATTTATCATGACTAGACTCATCAATGGTCACATATACAAATATAGTCAAATGACATAGATCAATCATGGATGTGTAGCATGGAAAATTACATGAAATGTGAACAGAACATGTATATTTCCAACTGGTCCTCCTAAACCTTAATGAGATCATACTTTATTGAATTCAGAGTGCACATAAACCAAAATAACTTTATTTCTGCAGAAAATAATCTTAAAATATCCTTAAACTAAAGTAACCGAAATTGTGTCTAAACCGAATGGGCATTTTTTTTAAATTACAAACTCCCACTAAAACCGAGTATCTTTAAATAACATTACACCCACATGAGTAGTGTGCTCATGAAAGACCTAGGGTGATAATTTCTTAATAAGCGCGCAATTATGGAGTTTGTACCAGCATGCTCGATAGACACACAACCACTATGAATTTTCTTTAACAACTAGGAACTTAATATTTATGTGCTTCAAATTTTAAGTGTTCCTATTGTTTATAGAATAAATGAATGCATATTTATTGTCACAAAATAACCAAAGTGGTCTTTCTATTCAATATATAATTAGCAGCCCATGTGACAAAATTCTTTTGCATCACTATTCTAATATAATCGAAGTCTGTAAATTTAATGATCTTTAACTTACTAGAACTCCGATATGTGAGCATGTAATTTTTTGTTCTCTAAACATATCTCATAACCCTATTGGCTGATATCCAATGGTTCAAACTAGAATTGCTTAAATATTTGTCTAACATTCCAACAATGTACAGCAATATCCGAACGTATACATACTTGAGCATAAATTAAATTCTCAATAGATTATGCACATGGAATCTTTTGTATTTTTTTAAAATTTTAAGGTTACTTTTAGGCCATTGAGTAAGACTAAATTTGTCTTCTTTAGCAATATGAGTATCACTTGGTTTACTCCCACTGAACTGTAGTATTTACAATTGTGAACCAAATTTATCTCAAAACCAAATGAGATAAACAATATGAAATTTATAATTTCGTTAATGAGAGTCCAACTTAAGCTCATAGATGAATTTCTTTAATTTACATATCATTGATTTTGTATCATTAGACACAAATCTATGATTGTACCATATAATTTGTTTCTTCAATGTCACCATTGAAAAACACAGGCTTAACATTCATCTTATGTAGCTCAAGATTAAAATAAGCAACAAGCGTTATGATTATCTTGAAAGAGTCTTTCAATAAAACTTTAGAGAAAGTCTCCACAAAATCAATGTCTTCTTTTAGAGTATATCTTTTAGATACAAGATGTGCCTTATACTTATCCACATTACCATTTCCATCCATATTTGTTTTAAATATCCATTTACAACCAATTGGTTTGCACCTTAAGGTAATGAGACAAGTTCCTAAACTTTATTGTTTTGCATAAAATTATACTCTTCTTGAATGACATCAATCCACTTTTGAGAGTTAGAAATTTTTTGGCCTGATAAAAAATAATTGAGTCACTTTCTATCATTCTATTGTTATCCTTATTTTCTTGAGAAAATACAATATAATAATCTCGAATAGTATTTCTCCTTCCTCTCGTGGATCTCTGTAATGACACTTTTTTTGAGGTTGTTGAGTTTGTTTTTTTGAAACAATTATCTTATCATGAATGAGAGTTGTTCAATATTGTTTTGCTGAAGTACTTGATTCACTTCTTGATAATGATAGGTGTGAAAACCTAAACATTGTCAAAAGTGATAGTAGGAATTAAATTATAATCCAATTCCTCCTCAATAGCAATGCATCTAACCTTATTTCTCCCGTGAAACTCAACATCCTAAAAAAGTTATAAATTTCTCCTTAAAATAATCTTAATTGTGGGATCGTAAAATTTACAGCCTATGGATCACTCAAAATAACTGAAGTAGTTGCTCACTTTTGAAGTTTAATTACTTCACATGTGTCCTAACTTGTTACAAAAGAAATCAACCATTTGTAACTTATTGTTATTTCTTTTGAGTTGGACCTTAGCAACTTTATTCTAATATTCTTTTATTGCCTTTATTCTTAAAGACACTAACTAAATAAGCACTGACCAAATGATTATTTTACACTTATAATGCTTCAACCTTTCTTCCTATTAAATACAATGAGAAATGAGCCCAAATAGAGTTCATTTCTCTCTTTGACAATTGTAACTTGAATTGGTTTAAACTGTATAGAAAGCGGTGCCAAAACCATAAGAACAAACAATTGTTAGAAAGTTCGATCTTATGCGCCTTAAATTTTGAAGCAATATTAAACATTTTCATAATGTACTCCCTCACATTTTCTTGACCCTTATACTTCATAGACATCAAAGAATGCATAAGTGATGTCATCGTAACCTTAATGTTTTGGGTAAAACATTTCTTAATTTCGTCAAGAAAACCCTTAATATGAGTAATATCTTTAGATTTTTTTACTCCTAAAGACTTATAGAATGTTATTCATTATAATCATTAGACTCGTGCGATTTGAACAATCTCACCTCTCAAAATCCCTTTTATGGGTGCTTACCGCGGTGAGAGGTGCAAGTTATTCTTCCCTTAGTGCAAAGTCTATGTTTATACAACCAAATACTATATGTAAGCGTCTTTTCTATTCCTTGAAACTAGTTTCACTAAACATGAGTGTAGAATGTATTTAACAAATATTGTGACAGCAAAGATAAATTACCTAAATATAGAACAAAAATATGTAAATAAAATAAAAACAAACTCACATAAATATTCATAAGTAAACAAATAAGTTAAAAATAATGGTTAGTTTCCCTCAAGATACCAAGCATAACATTAATATCAAGTCTTTGGACAATAATATTAACTGTAAGCGGTACTCTTGTTGTAGCAATCAAACATTGATAATAAACTATGTCAAACAATAGATTAATCTTTGGACTAACGTATTGCTTACATGAAATGCCTTATAATTGTCACACATTCATCGCCACAGTTGTCGTTGTAATTCTGCCAAATATTAACTTTCCTTTGGGCCAATTAATAAACGCATGAATTACAAAAACTCATAATTATCTTAATATTTTGAATAAACTAATCTACACAAAAACGGTCACTTTGGTGACATTATGTTTTAATTAATCCATTAAAATATTAGACATCCGAAGCCAAAATATGAATTTAATTGTTTTAAAATATTTGTCTTAATTTTATCTTTCGATCAAATTAAAATATAACCAAAATAATAATAAATTTGAATAAAGGTAAACCTCATATCAAGATACCGAACACTCCATTAATATTTCATCTTTGGACAAAACATTAACTTGCAAGTGATATCTTGGTACAGTAATCAAACATTGATAATAAGAACATGTCAAACAGAAATCTTCCTTTGGGCCGATTTATTGTTCACATATAAAACTGAATAATTATCACATGTTTATTACCACAGTTGCACATATAATAATGTTAATTATTAACCTTCCTTTGGGCTGATTAATACTAACATAATCCGACTTACATGCACAAAACATTCTATATATTAAAATAAAATAATTTATACAATAGAGGTCACTTTGGTGACTTAATGGTTCAATTAATTTATCTTAAAATATATAATATAAATATACCGATATTCAAATTTAAAATTTTGTAATAGTCAAAACTAAAATTTCTAATAACATTTAAGTTTCTGAAATAACCTGAAATAAGGTTGTCTATATGGGGCTATCAGAAACCGAAAAAACCGAAATCTTTGACTGTTTCTCAAAAAAATTCCTTAAGCATGCATTTACCAAAATAAAACTTGAATTCAAAACAACCAATCTTTAACTTAAATTAAAAAAGGAAACATCATGTAAATGAATAATTCATATATTGATGATATGAAACTTTAATATGCATACTAACCTAACGATCAAAAAAATAAAATTCTTGATCGAACCGAATCAAATATGTACCAATTCCAACTATATGTTCTAAAATTCATAGCATTAACAACATATAACTAAACTAGTAACAAGCTGTAATTAAAGAACTTAGCATGAAATTGCAAGAACAATATGCCATACAGAATAATATAGGACAATAAAATAATAAAAAAACTAAATGCCCCAAAAGCCAAATAACTTACTGTTACTTTAATCCAACTTGCTCTTTATTTTAAATAAAACTTTATCACATGCAATCAAATACCATAAGATACTTAACAAACTTTAACATATTGTACAACCTAATTAATTGAATACCAAATTCACATAAATGAATAGTGATGAATACGCATTCAAAGTACAACACGCCGGTCGACTAATTGACATTGGAACTAAATTGTATAAACCATAAATTAGTTCAGGCCAAAAATAGAATTAATTAAATAAATAAGGGACTAATATGAATGAAATGAGAATAGAAAGAATTAAAGGTAGGATTATCCCTTTCCTCAAAATAGGCACACACGCGCCTGGCATCTTCTGTATTTTTTATTTTAATAAAATTAATATCTCAATTGTGCAGCAAATATGAACTGCTTTGAAAGTTCCACAATAAACCAGATCGATATATATATTTTTCAATAAATTCAAGAGGCGGGTTATCTTAATATAAACTTCAAATAGGGTTAATTACCTAGTAACTGTAATCGAGAATTAAAACAAAACCTTAAATGCCCAAATAATAAATTAAAAAGCAGAAACAATCCAAGATTCATAAAAACCATATGACAAGATTCATAAAAGCCATACGGCAATCCATAATGATTCAATATCATATATAAGGGTTCATAAAAAAAAACCCTTAAAAATAACGTAATTTCGTAATCGAAACACCAAATAAATATATCAAATTCAGAAAATTATATGAATGAATTAATCCGAAAACAATAGAAATTAATGGGTTCCTAATGATTTAATATGACGAGACTCTGATGCCGCTCGTTAGAACCAAACCATAATAGATATGAAATCTAAACCCAAGATCTATCATGTCAAATCATTAAGAACAATACTCTAAATAAACTGAATGCGGTTGTGATATTCCAAGAAGATAGGGTAGCCATTGCCGTAAAAACTCTTTGACAATGACAATGACAAGAGTAATACAAGTTAACATATTTCTTGGGGACCACTACTTTTTATATAGTTGATTATTAAATCAACTATTAAATATTTATAACTATACCCTTCATTGAATTATAAATATATCTTACGGTATCTATACTTTTATTTTCATGACACTTTAATACCTATGGCACGCCTAAAATAATTGGCCACTTGATATTTTGTCATACTTTATAATAGCATCATACATTTTACATATGTGCCTACAATTGCGGATTTTAATCAACACAAGTATCCCTGCAATGCTGCCACTGAAAATGAAAGTACAGTTTTTTTCAACTTTTTGTTTACTTTACATGGTTGTTTTTATTTTTTTAAAAAGCTTGCATTATATTGAATGTATCGCTATTTCAAGTTCTTTGGCATAATAGTAACACGGTTTTGACTTAAGGAGGCAAGAAGAGAACCGGGAACTGGCAATTGCTAAGCTTAAAGAGGGGGATGTTAAAGCTGCAACTGAACTTTTCTAGGTTTCATTTTAGCTTCCTTGTGCCTTTAATCCAATGTTTGAGCTACTCACTAGCATTTTTAATTTGGGTCTCTTATTTAATTATGCATATGTATTGCTGATGTTTGGAGATGCACCCTTTTCTTGGGATTTATGGTTATGATGATAACTAAGGAATCATTCTTTCAGCTTGTTTTTATTCTTTTCTTCTAGTGTATGGGGATACAAAAGTGCTACGATTTTGTTAGATTTTCCTTCAAGTTTATAGGATGAACCATTGCTTATACTTTTGGATTGAATTTAGTTCACCTTAATACTAAATGCTACTCCTGGAAATTTTACTGAGAAATATTAAGAACTTCTGAAGATCACAAGCAAGGATGAAGTAAATTTCAGTACTGACTAGCCTCTCCAAATATAATTTACTTATTTAGACTTCTCCTAGGATTGTACCCGAGCATGAACTATGTTTTTTTATCATAATTTCATCCTGTCCAAGTTTGATCCGGTTTTGAACTGCATAACTAGGACATTTTGAATGGTTCACCGATCACCTAAGTACTTTAAAGTTCTTCATCTTCAGCATCATTTCTGCTAACATCAAAGGACATTTTTATTTGTGTTGTCTTCTTAATTTTGCATGATTTTTTATCTTTGTTGTTGACTCTGACATCTATATGGATTTGTTAGCTATTCTTATATAAAATTGCGGTCACTTTATTCTTTCATTTTCTATATTGTAGAGAGCAGTGAGAATCACTCCAGCAATGGCACATCAATTAATTCAGGTATGACATTTTTCTATGATTTTTGCTCATCATGGAAATATATAATATTTCTCATTCATGTTCCATTAATATCCTTTACAAACTTATATTGCTACTTTTTAGATCCTGAAATCAGAGAAAGTTGAATTTGTGGTAGCTCCACATGAGGCTGATGCACAACTAGCATATTTGGCCACCCTTGAGGCTGAAAAAGGAGTTGCGGCAGTGATTACAGAAGATAGTGATTTAATAGCATATGGTTGCCCAGCTGTAAGAACTCCAAAATTATGACATGGTGTGCTGATGGTGGTCTTCTGCACTCCGGATGTAACGACCCGAATTTTTGAGTCAACAATGGGCGTTGACCCGGGTCTTGGACCGACGCGTTGGGTCAGATGTTCGGGTCATGTTAGGCCTTGGTGTTGGGCTTTATGGGCTTCCATGTCTTGTTGGGTTTGGGTGTTGGTCTTGCGGTTGGATGAGGAAGGTTAATAAAGGGGTAAAAGGATAATTTTCTCTCAAGAGAAGGCAAAAGGCTGTTGTCTTCTTTATTCTCTCTATCATTCTCTCCTTCAAACACCCACTCAACTCAAGGTAAAGATTATATTTTGTTAATGTGGAGTAAGAATCCCGGATTGTGCCTAGAGGAGGAGTTGTTCAACACCCAAAGATCTATCTTTCAAGAGGAATATCTCCAGCATTGGTGGGAGTTGAGTTTGGAAGCTTGCACCAAGAGGAGAGGTGGTAAGAGCTTGGTGGGAGCTTCATTTCGGGTTTGCTTGCTAAAGGTTAGTACACTACTAACTCCTATAGTTTCCTGCAACTCATAAAGATAGGTTTTGTGCATGTTTTGGTGTTATGGTTTGATAAAGCTTTGGTTGACCCCCCATTTTTAAGGGTGAATTGGAGATTTGTTGTTGCTATGGCTTAAAATTGGTAGAAACCCACTTAATACCTTCATAATAACTTGTAGGATCAATTTGAGGTTTAACTATGGGGGTTAAACAAGGTTTCTAAGTGAAACCCACACCTAGAGTTCGAAACTCGGGATCACGTACCGATACCGGGGGCTAGGGTATCGGTACGCCTTAGTGTAAATGGGGAAAAGTTGTGAGAGGAGTACCGGTACACGTCCCCGTATATCGTTACCCCTTGCAAGGCAAGAATTCCAGTAGCGCTTTGGCGTAGCGGTACACAAGGGGACGTATCGGTACCCACGTTACATTGCTTGGATAGGCTTAGCGTACCGGTACGAGTATGTGGGAGTACCGGTATGGGGTGGATCGGTACAGGGCGATCCTAGTATCAATGATGAGTATCAGTACAGTACGTAGCGTATCGGTACGACCTGGAGTTTAATTATTTCGAGCCTAATTAGAGTATCGGTACTCATGGTGGAGTATCGATACCTAGAGGAGTGTATCGATACTCACCTCAGAGTATTGATACTCGCTGGGCAATCTGCCCAATAACTTCGAGGTTGCGTTCGAGGGCGCTATAATTCGAGGCAAAGGGCCCTAGGGGTCCGTTAAGGTGTAAAATGAACATTAAAACTGAGAAATGGAGATTTTAACCCCGAATGCGAATAATAGGCTAATAACGTGGTAAATATCAGGTAAACTGTGTGTGATGGAAACCCATAGAGATCCTAGGTGGGTCGTTGATGCTGTATGGTAATCTAGGCCCTTGTTGTGTGCGGAAAGGGGCACCTATAAGGTTGAGTCTTGTCGTATAATAAGATAAATTAATGAGAATGGCTAATGTTCACCTTATAAACATGTTAATGAATGGATAATGCAACGGGATGATATAATAACTGATAAAAACCATAAGGCTATGGTAAAGGTGTTAGAGCTATGTGCGGTAAGACCCTTGCATCGAGGTCTAGAGCTGTGTGTTACTAGGGTCCCTTGCTATGTGCTGATGAAACACCTAGACAGTCGAGTCATCCCTTGTGGTTGGGATTTGGATACCTAAGTGTGTTGCAACACCTTGAAGACTCTCGAATGGAGGATCCTGATGCTTAGTAGATGCGGGCCTCATTCGAAGATGCTTGATGAGAGATTCCAGGCATGGATGCAGGATTCCGATGCTTAGTGGACGCAGGCCTCATCCTTTGAGTATAGGATCCCGATGCTTAGTGGACGCGGGCCTTGCTTAGAGTATAGGATCTCGATGCTTAGTGGACGTAGGCATTTCTCATAATGAGGGATCCCAATGCTTAGTGAAGGCGGGCCCCATTCTATATATATATAATTATGGTTATCTGTGTGATGCTGGGTAAATGCATGAGGTACTTGTATGAGCTGTGTGCGTGATCATACATTCATAATGCTATGTGTTTAGGCGGATATGGTAGTGCCATTGTTATATTGCCATGATGTCATTCATGTTGCATTGCTTTATTTATGATTTGCATGAAGCATGGTTGAGTGGCGGTGTATCCACTGAGCTTTGTTAGCTCAGCGTTCAGAATCGTTGTTTCCGTTCGTAGGTTGTACGTTGGGCTTGTTCTTGGAGGAGCACCATCAGAGAAGAATTCCAGCGCCTCGTCTCATAAGAGTACAGTGTTTAGGTCATTGGGCTATGTATTCGTAGGAGCCTATTATATTTTGAAATTTGTGTTTGGATTTTTAAACGATCGAGTTAAATGTGTATAATGTAATTTTAAAAAGGAGCTCAACTGTATATGTTTTCAAATATTTATTATATTTTATTGGATTGTAAGTAGATGGATTTTCATAATAGAATTGCGGATTGGGATAAACTAGGTCAAATTTTATAGTAATGGTTTTGGGCTTAAGGCCCAATTGTGACATCTGGGTCGAGGGTGTTACATTTTGGTATCAGATCCTAGGTTTAGCCGGTTCTAGGAAAACCCAGGGTGGTTGGGAGTCGAGAATAGGTGTCTAGCAAATACGAGCCCGTGTGTCTAAGTTGTACTCTTCAAGACTGGAATCTGGATGGTGTGTCATGTGTTCGTGCGTGTCGCTGGTTGCGATATTAAGATAGATTCAATCGCAGTCGTGAGGGCCGTGATGTTGGCTGATTCCTTTGGGAATGATTCTGAGATTGGAGTCATCTCAGACGTTAAGCTTGGGTTTATGGGAGAATAGAGGAGTTGAGGGTCTGCTCTCCTCCCGCTTGAGAAGTAATCTTGGTAGTGAGGATCGTGTTAATGGCTAATCTCTTGAAAGATGATTCTGAGGCCAGGGTGGTCTCAGACATTGAGCTTTGGATGGCATAAGGGATTTAAGAGTTGATGGTGTGTCCTCCTTTCATCATGGAGTAATAATCGTGGCCATGTGCCATAAGCTACCTTGAAGCCTTGAGTTCATGGTGAGAACCTCATGTGGTGAGATTCCACATGTTGGTGGACGACCCTTATAAGACGAAATTAAGAGGGCCTACTTTTGATCGACTAGTGGTGGGATGTTAATCGATGGTCCCTCTATCCAAGGAAAAATGGGTTCTTGATAATAGGGTACCGTGTGACGGGGATGTAGCATGCCTATGCATTTTTATCTAATGTAGAGAAGTACATGATGGCTGTGAGGTCTCGAGTATGATCTTAGTAGGCTGAATTGCCTTGAGGTCTCGAGCAAGGTATGTTTGTTACGGTTGCTTATAGTAGTGGTCGGAAGGACATCGTGGGTTGTCCACGAGGCGATGCGTGAGTAAAGCTTGAGAATACGTGGTGACAGATACAACGGAGTTGCCTCCTAAATGAGTTGATGTGATCTTGGCCACCGGTTGTTGTCCGGTCATAAGCCAGCTTGAGATGACAAGTATGGTGTTGGAAGATTCGAGGTTTTGGGGGAACCAAACCCAGGGTAATGAGAAAGAAAAGCTACTATCTTCTGAATGTAGTTCATACTAGTTGGGTCGACGGCACAAGGTTTACCAAGGAGAGTCGTAAAAGGGGGCCATGTTCCTTTAAAGGGATGAGCATTATTGTTACGAATCTAAGTATAGAAAAAGGAGTTAAGAAAGAATAACCTGATCAATCAGATTGATGGTTAAGAAACACTCAGATGGAATTGGGGATGATGTGGAATAGACTTAAAGGAATCCTAGCTGTATCGTCTTTTTCTTAAAGATAATGCATACGAATGGTAAGAGACCGAGAGTCAGGTCTACAGCATGCGCTCCCGACATGGGATATCTCCATGGGTGAGTTTCAGAAAAAATACATCAGTGAGGTACGTATAGATAAGATGATGACCAGTTTCTGTATCTGGTTTAGGGAGATCAAACGGTGTTGCTTATAAGCAAGAGTTTTTGTGTTGAGCCATAATGCCCCAGAGTTTGTTGCCATGAAAGAATTGAGGTGCAAGAGGTTCAGACAAGGCTTGAATGTTGACCTTCAGTGGCATGTGACAGCGAGTCCGCTTGGGACATTCTCTGAGTTAGCCAATAGTGCGAATGCGCTTGAGCGACTTCAGAGTTCAGCATCTAATCGGTTTGAGGGTTCTAGAGATCATGATGTGGAGACCCAGAATATCTTAGATTCCTCTCCCTATCTGCACGAAAGGTTTTGTACTTCGAAAAGTTCGAAGAGAGTTGCTTCGGGTCAGATACCAAGAGTCAGTTTAGGATCTAAATCGAATGATCATTGAGGCTCTTTGATTCCTACTTCAGAAGGGAGTATTGATGGTTCTGTTAGAGTCTCGCTTCCATCGGCATGTGAGCATTGTGACCGACATCACCTTGGGTATACTTTTTGCTTCGGAGGGTTTACTATCGGTGTCGGGCACCAGGGCATATGGCAAGGGGATTGCCCAGTCGTGGATGAGGATACATCAGTTCAGTCTCAGAGGTTGGTTACTTTCTGACATGATTGGAGTTTTGCTAAAGGCGGGGCTGGGGCACCCTTAGATCATTAAGGTAGAAGTCATGTGAGATCCATTGCTAGGGTTGGCGCGAGAGGTGTTGCTAGGCAGTCTGCTGCTCAGATTGGAGTTGACAGCATTGCAACCGGGGATATGTCAGGTAATCAAGTTTTGCGTTGGCTTTGGCTGTTGTGTTAGCCTTATAGCTCTTCGGTTGCGTAATATACCGGTTCTTGTGAGGTACATCTTAGTGAATCTTGGGTTTATTGTTGTTTTAGATGGTAAATAGAATTGCATCCTTTGCTAGATAAGGTTTATCGTAGACAGTTGTTGAGAGTGTATGGGTGCCGTATGATGTGAGTGAGAAGTCAAGAAGTTTTAGATTGCTTGAATCCAGCTATTAGCGTTAGATGAGAAGAATCATAACCTCTCTAGAGTGGATGTTGTACTCTGTGGTAGTAGCTCGAGGAAGGTTATGTATGTTGCAAGATGTTCTTAGCTTGCATTGTAGACGCAAGGGTTGAGAGTTCCTGGTCTTAGAGTTGTGGGTGTTTTGAGGGTATGGAGGTACCCTCGGTGAGCGAGCAATTATATCGGTTGATTGTGGTTTAAAATGGCGGTAAAGGTAAGATTGAGTTCGTTGTTAGTGTCCGTCGCCCTGTGGTATGGTACTTAATGAACTCTTCGTTGGAGACACACTTGTGCAAGCGATCGATTGAATGTTGTTGCCAAGTGCTTCACCGGGAATCGTGTCTGTGTGAGAGTATCATGTAGGGTGGCTTTATGTGTGTTGAACCGTAGTGCAATAGCGGAAGATCGTTGCCAGTTTCACATGAGTTTGGAGACCTTGTGGTGGCCATAGAATATGAGAGCTTCGTGGGTTGTTTGTCGGAGTAAGTACCGTAGAAAAAAGTAAATGAAGGTTGTGCCGGACATGGCTAAGGCCTTAAGGGCAAATCGCAATGATAGTTGTTCAGCTTGTGCACCTGTTGAGCTAGATCTCGGGGAGTTAGAGGATTTCCCAATCAAGTTCGACCAAGGTTATTATCGGTTAAGACAAACAAGGTGGAAGTTATCAGAGTAGCGCAACGGAAACGTGGATTAATAGCTGTGTTAAGGGTAATCGAATGGTTGTGGTGCAAATAAATGTTTTTAGACGGGCCATTCAGAGATCTTTGAGGACAGACAGATGGCTCTTCGCGTCTGATTGTTTGGACTGAGTCAAGGGTTAGAATGTGTTGAGATCTTCGCAAATAGAATGGTTAGTTTTGGGTTGCTTTTGCAAGTTCCTATGTGACGGTGGTCATTGCCCGGAACCAAGTAGTTAAAATTGAAAATTGGGTTTTAATTGTGTGAAAGCAAGTTTGGATCAAGAGAAGTTTTAAGTTCCGACTTGGTGGGTAAAGTCTGGAGAAAATAGTTGTTAGTTCAAGGTAGATTGATGGTAATGATCGGTTGTTAGGGTTTTGCTTGCCCTTTAATGGTTTGACCGGGATATGGTTGTTAGTCGTGATGCGTTCCTAACAATGTTTTGTGGATGTGGTGCAGTTTCTTTTAGACATAGACAAACTCTAAGTTTAGTTTTGGCTAGCGGATGCTAGTAGGAAGGTTGGTTAACCGAGATGGAATCCTTTAGAGGTGAGCTCCTTAAGTTGATATTCGAACAACGTGGCTCGAGGTTGGTTATGTTACCATGCTTAGTGGTTTGCCATAAGTGTTGTTGGTTGCTGAAAAAGAGTTGTGGAAAATCTTAAGAGAAGTGTTGAGAGCGTGTGGTTTCATTACTATGGTTCTGTTTAAGGTAGATTGAGGGAGAACTCTCCCTAATCTAGGAGATCTTGTTCAGATAGTGAGGTGGTTAGATCCATTTTGTTTGTATTTCCCTTTCTTCCATCTAAATTTCGAGGACGGAATTTTTTAAAGGATGAGGGAGTTATAACGGCCCAAATTTTTGAGTCAACAATGGGCGTTGACCTGAGTCTTGGACCGGCGCGTTGGGTCAGATGTTTGAATCATGTTAGGCCTTGGGGTTAGGCTTTATAGGCTCTCATGTCTTGTTGGGTTTGGGTGTTGGGCTTGCGGTTGGATGAGGAAGGGTTAATAAAGGGGTAAAAGGGTAATTTTCTCTCAAGAGAAGACAAAGGGCTGATGCCTTCTTTATTTTCTGCATTGGGGGATAGAGAATGATGTCATCATGTCTCCTCCTTCTCTCTATCATTCTCTCCTTCAAACACCCACTTAACTCAAGGTAAATATGATATTTAGTTAATGTGGAGTAAGAATCCCGGATTGTGCCTAAAGGAGGAGTTGTTCAGCACCCAAATATTTATCTTTCAAGATGAATATCTCCATCATTGGTGGGAGTTGAGTTTGGAATCTTGCACCAAGATGAGAGGTAGTAAGAGCTTGGTGGGAGCTTTATTTCGGGTTTGCTTGCTAAAGGTTAGTACACTACTAACTCCTATAGTTTCCTGCAACTCATAAAGATAGGTTTTGTGCATGTTTTGGTGTTATGGTTTGATAAAGCTTTGGTTGACCCCTCCTTTTTAATGGTGAATTGGAGATTTGTTTCTGCTATGGCTTAAAATTGGTAGAAACCCACTTAATACCTTCATAATAACTTGAATGATCGATTTAGGGTTTAACTATAGGGGTTAAACAGGGTTTCTAAGTGAAACCCACACCCAGAGTTCGAAACTAGGGATCGCGTAGATACCGGGGGCTAAGGTATCGGTACGCCTTAGTGTAAATGGGGAAGAGTTGTGAGGGGAGTACCGGTACACGTCCTCGTGTATCGGTACCCCTTGCAAGGCAAGAATTCCAGTAGCGCTTTGGCGTACCGGTACGCAAGGGGACGTATCGGTACCCACTGTTACATTGCCTGGATAGGCTTAGCGTACCGGTACGAGTATGTGGGAGTACATGTACGGGGTGGATCGGTACGGGGCGATCCTAGTATCGATGATGAATATCTGTACGGTACGTAGCGTATCGGTACGGCCTGGAGTTTAATTCTTTCGAGCCTAATTAGAGTATCGGTACTCATGGTGGAATATCGATACCTAGAGGAAAGTACCGATACTCGCCTTGGAGTATCGATACTCGCTGGGCAATCTGCCCAATAACTTTGAGGTTGCGTTCGGGGGCGCTATAATTCGAGGCAAAGGGCCTTAGGGGTTCGTTAAGGTGTAAAATAAACATTAAAACTGAGAAATGGAGATTTTAACCCCGAATGAGAATAATGGGCTAATAACGTGGTAAATATCGGGTAAATTGTGTGTGATGGAGACCCATAGAGATCCTAGGTGGATCGTTGATGCTGTGTGGTAATCTAGGCCCTTGCTGTGTGCGGAAAGGGGCACCTATAAGGTTGAGTCTTGTCGGATAATAAGATAAATTAATGAGAATGGCTAATGTGCACCTTATAAACATGTTAATGAATGGATAATGCAACGGGGTGATGTAATAACTGATAAAAACCATAAGGCTATGGTAAAGGTGTTAGAGCTGTGTGCGGTAAGACCCTTACGTCGAGGTCTAGAGTTGTGTGTTACTAGGGTCCTTGCTGTGTGCTGATGGGACGCCTAGACAGTCGAGTCATCCCTTGTGGTTGGGATTTGGATACCTAAGTGTGTTGCAACACCTTGAAGACTCTCGAATGGAGAATCCCGATGCTTAGTGGACGCGGGCCTTGCTCAAAATGAGGGATCCCGATGCTTAGTGGACACGGGCCCCATTCTATATATATATATATATATATATATATAATTATGGTTATCTGTGTAATGCTGGGTAAACGCATGAGGTACTTGTATGAGTAGTGTACGTGATCATACATTCATAATGCTATGTGTTTAGGAGAATATGGTAGCACCATTGTTATCTTGCCATGATTTCATTCATGTTGCATTGCTTTATTTATGATTTGCATGAAGCATGGTTGAGTGGCGGTGTATCCACTGAGCTTTGTTAGCTCAGCGTTCGGAATCGTTGTTTCCGTTCGTAGGTTGTAGGTTGGGTTTGTTCTTGGAGGAGCACCATCAGAGAAGAATTCTAGCGCCTCGTCTCATAAGAGTACAGTGTTTAGGCCATTTGGCTATGTATTCGTAGGAGCCTATTGTATTTTGTAATTCGTATTTGGATTTTTAAACGATCGAGTCAAAGGTGTATAATGTAATTTTAAAAAGGAGCTCAACTGTATATGTTTTCAAATATTTATTATGTTTTATTGGGTTGTAAGTAAATGGATTTTCATAATGGAATTGCGGATTGGGCTAAACTAGGTCAAATCTTATGGTAATGGTTTTGGGCTTGAGGCCCAAGTGTGACATCCGGGTCGAGGGTGTTACACCGGATGACTTGTTTTCTTTGTTGATTACCCGAGTTATTGGTTTTGTCTTGTTTTGATTCATTTTCTGTTAACAGATCACATTTAAAATGGACCGTTATGGCAGTGGAGAAGAACTAGTTCTGTCAAAAGTTTTTGATTCGTTAACTAGTAAACCTTCCTTCAGAAATTTTGATAGAGTTGTTTACAGGTAATCTTGTTTTGCCACATCAAGAGCTATGCTCTTGTTGTGTACATTTTGTTCGGAAGCTAGGCTGTCTTCAATACAACTTTCACTATAATCAAATTAAAAACATTTGATGAACTCAAATCAAGAACCCTAGAGATCTATCTTCATTTAGTTGAGCTATTTATGCTTGTTGTTACAAGCTGATTCTTTTAATCAGTTGAGCTGGTTGAACTTCTCCGTGATGTACTTCCATAAAATTGTAAAACTGGAAAAATATGTTTACCATTTTTGTTGAAATAAACATATGTTCTCATCATTTGACTATATATGTGCATTTGGACTCAAATTTACGCTACCTCTTGACATTTTACAGGTATGTGTGTCCTAGCTGGATGTGATTTCCTTCCATCTGTTCCTGGAATTGGGATTGTAAAGGCACATTCCTTGGTTACCAAGTACCGGAACTTAGACCGTGTAAGTAGTTTTCTAAATACTTATAACCAGCAGCTTCTGTGCTAATGAGTATTTCAATGCGACTCACATTTGATATTCGACTGATTCATAGAATTTAAATCATGTTAAATGAGGTAAATTTGTAATATTTTTCTGATGGTGGAAATTGAACCTTGTTTTTGGATAATGAGATCATTTTCTTAAATCAAGAAATCAAAGATCTCTAAGCTTAGGTGAAAGTTGCATCTTATCCATTAAGCATGAGGGAAACAAAATTTGGAATGACTAATTATCTATGGAATTTCATTCCGTGCAACCACTAACCAGTCATTTAAATAGAAATCTTTTTGAAGAATGACAATGCTATCATAGAATTTTTTCTTGAGGTAATTAGTCGCATACCTTGATGTACTTGGCCAGTATGCAGAACTTTTTGCGGGTAACACATAGAACAGGGAGCTTTTATTGTCAAAGGTAGGGCTGTAAACGAACCGAACATTCAGTGAACCATTCGTGAACCGTTTGGCGGGAAGTTCGTTTATGTACGTTTATTTATTAAACGAACGAACATGAACAAGATTTTTTGTTCGTTCAATTAAATGAACGAACACGAACAAAGGGCTTGTTCGTTCATTTATGTTCGTGAACGTTTGATAATCTGTTCGTTTATGTTCGTTCGATTATGTTCATTTTCGTTTATGTACGTTTATTTATTAAACGTGCCGAACATTCAGTGAACCGTTCGACGGGAAGTTCGTTTATGTACATTTATTTATTAAACGAACGAACATGAACAAGATTTTTTATTCGTTCAATTAAATGAACGAACACGAACAAAGGGCTTGTTCGTTCATTTATGTTCGTGAACGTTCGATAATCTGTTCGTTTATGTTCATTCGATTATGTTCATTTATGTTCGTTCGTTTATGTTCATTTAAATATATTCACATTTGTCTATGGGTGTTTATTGTTTGGTTAAACCGAACTAACCGACCGAACCAAAATAAAATTGGTTAATCTATTAGATAATTTTGGGTTTCGGCTAATTATTAAGAGTTTTTTCAAATTTCAATTATCAATTAATTCAGTTTAAAATCGGTTAATTAACTGAATTAATCGAACTAACCCAAAATATTAAATATTTAACACATTATATATGTTTGTTTGTGTTCGTTTATCATTTTAACGAACGAACATGAACAAGCTACATTCCTTAATGAACGAACACGAACTAGAAATTTTTTGTTCGTTTATGTTTGTGTTCGTTCGTTTGTTCGATTAAAATTAAACGAACGAATATGAACACACATTCATTCGTGTTTTTTCGGTTCGTTTACAGGGCCTAGTCAAAGGATGTCTATGCAAGTGCTTATGTTAGGAAGCATATGCAAGAGAAATCAGTGAACAAGGAAGAAAGTAATTGACTACTCAATCTACTGGCCGTTCATCTAGAAAAAAAATTAAGCCGAAAATACATGAAAGTGTTTTCTCTGTCTCTACTCTCTAGATCATTAAGCTAGCATGTCTCTACTCTCTAGATCATTAAGCTAGCATGTCATTTACTTGTTTAAAATGTTGAAAACAAATGGCATGCTCCCATTAATAGCAGCTATGGGAGCTTTTGTTTTTAAAAATCTAGATGATGTATATGATTATTCTAGTCATGTCATTACCATTTAAAAGTCCATATTTTGTTGATATATATATATGCGTGTATGTGTGTATACAGGTTTTATCGGTTTTGAAGATTGAGAAGGGCATTAAAATGCCAGAAGATTACTCCAAATCTTTCAAAGAAGCATTTGCAGTATTTCAGCATGCAAGAATGTTCGTATGACGGAAATAGAATTACTTCATTGATCCATGGCCTGATTTTATTAACTTATACTGTTGCTTTCAACTTTCTTTTGCAGATATGATGCTGAAATCAAGCAGTTGAAACATCTGAAACCTCTTACAGAACAGCCTCTACAATATCCAGATGAAGGGCTTGATTTCCTGGGACCGTATCCTTTTCTCTCTTTTCCCCCCCATTTTTTACCTCATTCTCAAGTTACAATGATAACTTCAAGTGATGCAACCAAGAGTTGATTACCAGGTATGAGGAAGAAATAGAGTAAATTGAGAAAGAAAGTGTTGCATCCATAAGGTGAAATTATTTTGATAATATTTAATAAACAAATTTCAATTACCCATAAAGTGAAATCATGTACTTGATGTTGGTAATATGTAACAAATATATTTGAGTGCATGGCATGTAATTTTTCATTTGACCAAGTGAAAATGGTACCAGAGAAATTCCTCCATCGGTAGCAGCTGCGATTGCTGAAGGAGAGTTAGACCCCACTACAATGCAGGCCTTTCACTGTAGTAAACTAGAGCCTGCTAATTTTCAAACTTCTGTTGAAACTGTTGATAATACCAGACAAACAAGCTGCTTCACGGTATTTTCTTCCATAAAACCAGAAAGAAAAAGAAGATGGGCAAGTTTGTTAAACCCACTTGACATCTAATGCTAAAGAAAGGTGTTCATAAATGTCATACAAACTTTTTATTATACAAATTTTCTTGCTTCAGTGGATTAATTTTGATATACCTATATTTCGAGAGTTCTCATACTATTTTACATAATATATTTGTAATTTGGTATTATATGCCGACTGAATTTTAAATTGGTTGGTAGCAGTGCCGTTAACCTCAGTTGAATTATAAAGTAAATATGATGTTGTTGAATTTTTTTTTAATCCATCTAGAAAGTCGGCAGATAATTTCCGCCTACATCATAGTTCCGTTAAGAGGTTAACGGCAGTTCGAGTAATCAGAACACAAATTGATTACCTTAGTGAGCATTTTATAACTTTTCATAGAACTTATTAATAGTGTAGGGAACTCTGGTGTAGTTTACCTTTTATTTTAAGGCTTAGTTTATTTGTTGATATCACCGGTACTTAAAACTTGCTTGTGCTTGCAGAATGTTGTGTAGTTTTCCTTTTCTTTTAAGGCTTAGTTTATTTATCGATATAACCTATACCTAAAATTTGCTTGTGCATGCAGAACGTCGAGTTTACTGTGGCAAATCTTATGTGACAAGCTTGTGCATGTATAAATATCTGTACATAGTGGTAGCTAGAAAATTAGAAAGCTTTTACTTATGTTCTTTGTGCTGGTATGATGCACTGGTAGTAGGTACAATGAGCATGAAGCAAGTTGCAGTTTCAACTAAAAGCAAGTATTTTCACGATACTGGACTGGAGAAATTAGCATTTCCAGTAAGAACTCGCTCGAAAAAGGAGAATGTGGTATCAGAGGAACTCCATTGAAAGTTCCGAATAACAATCCTTTCAAGAAAAGAAAACTTGAAGGCATGACTAAACTAGTTTCATCAAAAGGCGAGGATGAGAAGTTGGAAATGTCGTGTGTTTTTCAGGATAATAGTCAATTGACATTTTCTGAGAATAATTGTTCAAGTGATAGGAAACTCGAAATCTCCAGTCAGATAGAGAGCATTGCTGAACAGATTTCAATGGTGACTGAGGTAGAATGCATTGAGACCTTGCGCATCGACGTGGAATCCCAAGAAAGTGTGAGTTCTAGTTCTAGACCAAAGAGAGCGTTTAATGACAAGTTGAATCGAAGTAATCGCAACAGCTCAGAGTCTAAGAACAGTATTCTGAACTTCTTTTCTCGTGTGTGAGCTTCCCATTTGTTTAATTTATAATTTTCTTGCAATTTTTTGTTGCTTTAGACCCAAGAAAGTTAAAGGAAGAAATCTTCCATCTTTATTTACATTATGCTGATAACTTATTAGGGATTACTAGAAAAATTAACTAAAAGCATTAGTATGCTTTTATTACTTAGTCCAGGAAGAAAAGAACCTTCCTCCACATGAGCGAAACTTAAACAAACTCTGCCAGCTTAATGTTTTTTTCGAGTAAGAAGCTGTTTGAACCAGTATGCTGACATCTTCGGGTACCTCTTGAGGGTGGAGTAATCAACGTACACAATGCCAAACCTTGAAGTGTAGCCTAATCTCCATTCGAAATTGTCCAGCAGTGACCAAGCAAAGTAGCCTTCAACGTTTGCCCCATTGTCGACTGCCTTTTTCAGTTGAGTCAAGTAACCCTTGTAGTAGTTGATCCTAGTAGTGTCATGCAATCCTTGGGCAAGTGTCACGTTCCCTGGGTCATCCATGCCTACAGAAAAAAGAAAACGTTAATATGAGATTTAAACCGCTATTATTCTATGAAATTTGATTAAGTTAGACTAAGCCATACCATTTTCAGACAAAAGTACAGTTGGATTCCCATACTTCTCCTTTATATACATCAAACACTTGTACAATCCCCAAGGCACATTGTAGAGCCAATAAGAATATGCCTGCAAGCAATAAGATAACCATATATGATGCAAATGAATTCAACAGTTATTCGAACGGAGCCAATGTGATTGTCCTAGACTTACTCTTGGACCAACCGGCACTCCTTTTTGCGCATCTGCACGGGTGAAAAAGATACAACAGTTCAAACTTTAGCGTAAACGAATTAAGATAGAATAATCGCATTTCTGAATCACGAAGTAGTGTCTTACAAGCAAATCCGGCATTCCAATCTTGCTGATAGCCTGGAACTTTTGGTTTAGGCTGATGTGGATCATAAATATAGTAAGTGGTATACTGGTTAATGCCCACAAAATCAAATGATCCTTTCACCATCTGCACCTCTTGTTTTGTGAACTTGGGTAGCCTATTTCCCACAATCACCTGCATTGTCCTCGGATACTCTCCATATACAAGGGGATGGATAAACCTAAACAATTTTGCAAAAAAAAAAGCAGTAAGTTTATTAACCAGTGCATCACCAGGAAATTATCTTTGGTGGGGAGATGAATATGCATCTATTGCAGTTAAATCCCTTACCATCCAACATGGAAGTCTATTGCTCTTTGAGCAGCATATCTATCAGCTTTTGATCTAGTAAGAGGCTCGTACCATACGAAATCCAAGAGGATTCCGATTCTTCCCTTTTGTTTTTGCTGAAAAATGCATGCTTTTGTCAGTTAAGATTAAGCTTTTGATATGCTCTGATGGTTTCAAAGTAGATACCATACCATTCATCATATCTCATTAGCAAAGCTATGGATCTTACCTGGTACTTTTCGCGGTATCTTTGAGCTGCAGCTCCATGGGCTAAAATCAGATGATGTGCTACAATGTAAGGCTCGGTCCCGGAATTGCCTGCAGTACAATTTCCATATGGTTTGGAGCATCTCCCTGGAGCAAAGAAGCCGTTATCGTACCCGAGTGCAGCAACAACTCTCGGTTCGTTGAATGTCGTCCACTGCTTCACTCTGTCTCCATATGTCTTGAAACAAAAGTCCGCAAAATCGGCAAAATCTTTCCTGAAAATTGAAACATTCATCAAAATCTTAGTCACAGGTTTTATCAGGTGTGCATACATGACCGCAATGGTACTCACACAGACTGGTAACTCAGCCATCCAGTGTATTTCTTCTCAAGTGCTTCAGGAAAATCATAGTGGTTAAGATTGACATATGGAGTGATGCCTGCAAAGTAAGTCCAAACAATTTAGATTTATAATCTAACCTGAAAAATACTAAAAAAATCTTATAATTTTGTTTAATAAAAAGTTACCTCTTTCTAACAAGTAGTTGATTAACCTGTTGTAGTATGCAACTCCCTTCCAATTCACTTTCCCAGTCCCATCTAAGTAAAACAGTTGAACAAAACTAGTTTAGGAGCTGTGTTATTAAAGCCAAACCCGATCCACTGATTGGCCGAGTGGCCAAAGACGCTTATGTTGTCCCATCGTGTATGGATTTGAATTCCGGCATTCGCCTTAGGAATATAAATATCTCTCTGCTTAATAAAAAAAGCCAAACAAATCCATGAAGCAAGTACCTGGGAAAATTCTGGTCCATGAGATGGAGAACCTATATGCATCGAAGTTCAGTTTTACCATAAGATCCACATCATCCTGTAACAAAATCAATTGGTAACTCCAGAGCATTTCACCTTCAAAGTCGGTGCATAATTATGATATATATTAAAGTTTCAAATTTACCTTGTACCGATGGTATTGGTCCACGGTCACATCAGCGTTGCCATTGTTAGCAACAATCCCTGTTTTAATTAAACATATAGTACATGATTAATTATTTATTTATGAAGTACCCTAAGATGGAGTTATATTTTAAATCACGTATTTAACAGTAACGAAGTTGATGTCATGTCACTGTAAGTTTTCACCACATTATCGACAGTAAAGCCATTACCGGGAGTTTTAATGAAGACGTCCCAGATGCTGGGGCCGCGACCATCTTCGTGAGTCATGCCTTCAACCTGAAAAGCCGACGCCGCTGTTCCGAATAGAAATCCCTTTGGGAAGGCCTCTCTGCTCAGACCTCCGGTGTCGAACTTCACCGTCTCCGGCTGCGTTTGAGAGGGCCGATTCACAGCTTCGCCTGCTACGCAGTAGATTAAGCCCGCCCACAGTAACAGCAAACACATTTGGACCCTCATTTTATGGAGGTGGTGAAGAGTAATGAGTGAGGAGTGTGAGGAGGAGTGACGTTTATTTATAGATAAAAACGAGGTATGAAATTAAGGGAATCTCCATTCTCCACTGTTTTTCTGAGGTAAGTTTGGCGTTACTTCTTCAGTGATGGCTACCGGACAATTTCTTTCTTCACTGTCATTCTGCTTTTTTTTTTTGGCATATTGTCAAAAATTTTGGTTTATAATTTTTTTAAGCAATTTAACTCTAAGGAGAGAAAAGAAAATTGAACATATAAAAAATTGAAGTGATAAAAAAATGGAAGGATGAAAAATATAGTTTCTAAAATTTGGTTGAGAGGATAGAAAATTAGAAGAGAAATAAGTTTCTTTTCTATTTATTGCTTGGTATAATAGAAAACTGAGAGGAAAGAAAATTAAGCTTTGAAAATTATAATTTATTTTTTTATAATTTAGTCTAATATTTTTATATGATTATTTTATTCAATTTAGTTTCTAAATTTTTTTATTTCATCTAAAATTGACCCCTATTTGTTTCTAATTTTTATAATTTAATATAATATTTTTAATATAGTTTATTTTTGTTCAATTTAATCCCTAAATTTTTTCTTTAATTCAAAATTGACCTATATGTATTTTATTTTTTTATAATTGAATCTAATATTTTTAATATGGTTTTATTTTTGTCCACATTAGTCCATAAAATTTTTATTTAATCCGAAGTTGACCTCTATTTATTTCTAATTTTTATAATTTAGTCTAATATTTTTATAATTTAATCTCGAGAGTTTCATTATCAATGTAACACCGAATACTCGGTACAAACGAATCCAACCCAAATATCGAATGCTACAAATGACCCATTTATGGCCTAAAAACAGATTTTAAGGAACAAGCATATTCGATCACATGAAAGTAAACAATCAACATGAACATAAAAAGAAAACAATTAACTAAAGACACCCGAGAAAATAAACCTTTAAAAACTTTAGAAAAATAAAAGATTTAACATAAATGCATTTTGGTAATTTTACAAGATTTAAACCCAAAAAAAATTCAAAACTTAAATACAAGTTTAATATAAGTAGAAACATCTTATATCTCTGTTTTTCTAATAAAAAGAAGTTCAAATCAAAGTAAATTTAACCGAATCGAGATTTAGGGACTAAAATATAAATAATTCATAAGTTGGATTTTAAATTAAAAACTCAGTTTCAGGTCCGTTATGGAATCATTAATTCCAATTAGACTTAATGGTAAATTCTTGTTGAAATCGATTTTGAAATAGTGTTAATTGCAAAAATAAGTAGTTTATGGGTCATTTTGAAAACATTCACAAAAAGGGTCCATTTTTAAAAAAAGTGAAATTAAACCTTTTTTATGAAATCGGTATCATCATTAACATATAGACCAAGTTCCAGGTTAATACGAGCTAAAATGAGTCTTTAATTGCAATTAGTGACTAAAACGTAAAGTTTGAAATTATAAGGTATTGCATTAAATTATAAAATAGAAATAAATAGAGGTCAATCCAAATTAAATAAAATTTTAGGGATTAAATTGAACAAAAATAAAACCATAGTAAAAATATTAGATAAAATTATAAAAATTAGAAATAAATATGAGTCAATTTTGGATTAAATAATATTTTAGGGACTAAAGTGAACAAAATAGTATTATATTAATAATATTGAATTTAATAATAAAATTTAAACAAATAAGGGTAAATTTTAGATTAAATAAAAATTTTAGGGACTAAATTGATTAAAAATAAAATCATAATAAAAAAATATTGGATGAAACTATTTTAAATATAATTTGAAAATTTTATTATTAAAGTATGATAGGTTCTACTTTTCTTTCCTATTTTACACCCAATTTTGGAGAGAAAATTATTTGTATAGGAGCAAGGAAAACTACCTCCCCTGATATTTTCTTTCCCTCCAATTTTTCTAAGACTTTACTTTCTTTCCTATTATTAAAGTATGATAGGTTCTACTTTTCTTTCTTATTTTACACTCTTTCTAAGACTTTACTTGGTTGGTGAAAAAGTGGAATGGAGAAAGGAAGAAAGAAAAATTGGGATGAAAATGAATTTAATAGTTGCTTGGTAGAGTGAAAGATTAGAAGGAAAGAAAATATGAGGAGAGGTAGTTTTTTTTTTCCTAATCAAATAGATTTCTCTCCAAAATTGGGTGGGAAATAGGAAAGAAAAGTGAAAGCTATCATACTATAATAATAAAGCCAACAAATTATATTTAAAAATTTCTAATTTTATTTTCACCATATTTATACATAATTTTTATAATTTCATCCCTAAAATTTTTACTATGGTTTTACTTTTGTTCAATTTAATCTCTCAATTTTTTTGGAATTGACCACTATTTATTTTTATTTTATAATTTTGTCCAATATCTTATAATTGCAATTACGTTTCAGCCACTAATTTTATAATTGCAATTAAGGACTTGTTTTAGCTCGGGTTAACATGAAACCTGGTTTATACGTCAATGATGATATTGATTTCATAAAGTAAGGTTTAATTTTATTGTTTGAAAAATTGGTCCATGTATTTTATGAATGTTTTCAAAATGCTCATAAACTACTTATTTTTTGTAATTAACACTCTATTTCAAATCTGATTTTAACATGAATTTACCATTAAGTCTAATTAGAATTAATGAGTCTAAAACGGACTTGAAATTGAGTTTTTAACTTAAAATCTAACTTATGAATTATTTACATTTTAGTCTCCAAACCTCGATTAGGATAAATTTACTTCGATAATAACTTCTAGTTTTAGCAAAACATAGGTATAAGATGTTTCTACTTATATTAAACTAGCATTTAAGTTTTGAATGTTTTTTGGATTTAAATTTTGTAAAATTACCAAAATACCTTTTGTTAAATCGTTTATTTTTCTAAAGTTCTAAAGGTTTATTTTCTCGGGTGACTTTAGTTAATTGTTCCTGCTTTAATTTCATGTTGGTTGTTTACTTTCATATAATCGAATATGCGTGTTTTTCAAATTTTATGCCACAATGGGTCATTTGTAACATTCGATATTTGGGTTGAATTCGTCTGGATCGGGTATTAGATGTTATATTGTCAGTCAAACTCTCGAGATAAAATTATACAAATATTATACTAAGTTATAAAAATTAAAAAAATAGAGTCAATTTTGAATTAAATAAAAAAATTTATAGACTCAACTGGACAAAAATAAAAACATATTAAAAATATTGGACTCAATTATAAGAAAATTAGAAATACATATGGCCTAATTTTGAATTAAAGAAAAATTTTAGGGATTATATTGAACAAATATAAAACTATATTAAAAAATATTAGATTAAATTATAAAAATTAGAAGAAAAAAATATGGGTTAATTTAAAATTAAATAAAAATTTTAAGAACTAAATTGAATAAAAATAATCATATTAAAATATTAGACTAAATCATAAAAATAAAAAATAAATTATAATTTTCAAAACTTATTTTTTTTCCTCTCACTTTTCCATTGTACCAAGAAATAGAGAGAAAAGAAACTTATTTTGCTTCTAGTTTTCCATCTTCTCAACCAAGCATACCGATGGAAAGAAAGAAATATATTTTTCATCCTTACAATTTTTCATCACTTTAATTTTCTATCCTTCTAATTTTCTTTCTTCTTTACCATTATATGTCTTAACTTTAGGCATATAAACTATTCTTTTATTAATTTCCACCCGTAATTTGAAAAAAATATAATAAATAAAAAATATAAAAAATAAAAATCTTAAAATTTTTTATAAATATATTCAATATTTTTTAAATGTATATATTGTCACGGGTCAAGAGTTTCGACCTAGCGATTCGTGCAGCCTTAGGCAATGTTCTCTAGACGAACACTTAAGTAAGCCTAAGTTCTCACTCCGGAAGATCAAACTCTTCCAATGCACTCGAACGCAAGATCGTTCTAAGCGAAAACAAACTATAAAGAATGGCTTCGCAAACCAAATTAAGAGAACTCAAGAACGCTTAAGAACAACATAGGGGATTTAAAGTAAATGTCTTAATTGCTCAGAAGATGAATGATACAAAATGAGGTGGGGATGACCTTCATTTATAGTTGAGTCCCTTTACATCCAACGGTCCCAAATGATTTACATCGACAGTTGAGATTGATATTATCTATACAAAATCTCTTAATTATGTTTGACCAAGTGATCTTCTAGAATCTTCCATGGACCGGGCTAAGTCTGGTGGTCTCTTCAAGCCCAAAATATAACATCCCAAAAACCGGCCTAGTCGGAATTCAATTTTTAGTGATCAAAAAATTTGTTTCCGATTGAGTAAGAAAGATATTAAAATGCGAGTAATAGATTGGAATTGATTAAGATTAATTATTGGCTCATAGTCAAGTATTGGGATTAAATCGTAAAATTGGAAATATGTAGTTATTAATTAAAATTTAGAAATGAAGCATAAAATGACATAGATTTAAGTCATGGTTAAAAGAAAAGACTAGGGATGTAATTAGGTCACCTAGTGACTAATTTGAAAGGAATGGAAGTATGATTAGTGACTAAATTGGAAAGATTCAAAGTTAAGGTGCCATATTGTAAAAGTTAAGAAATACAAGGGCTTAAAGTGTAATTTGACGATGACTTTTCTTCATAGGAAGGAAAGGTTCTTGGAGGACTAAAAACTTAATTTTCTCATTGTCATAAGAGTGCACATGTGGCATATGGTGGCACAATTATAAGAAAAAATGAAAAGAATTGAATGATGATGTCTTGGATATTTTGTAATTGAAAAGTAAATTAAAATGGGGAGAAGTCTTAATATATTTCATCGGGAAGCATAAGGCAAATAAAGGAATTGCTATCTCATCTTTATCTTCTTCAAACCTTTGAACAAGCAAGCACCTCCCCAAGTATAAGCACACACCTCCATTGATGAAGTTTTAAAAAAAGCTTAGAATTTCCATTGAATCCTTATTCCTGTTCCACTCTAATCTTATTCAAGGTAAGTCTTTGGTGCAAAAGTTCACCTTTACCTTTAAGAAACATGGAAATTCTTATATCGATTCCATATGATTAAATATGGAAAATCATTGAAATCATGTCATTGTCTTTGTCTTGTAAACAAGGTAAAAGTGGGAACCTATCCATCTCTTCAAGAAGTCTAAGTCAAGGAACAAGGGAATTCACATACGTGACTATACATAGCTTTGGAAAGTTTGGTGACTGTAGTTAAAGGTTAGGATGGCTAGCTGTCATCCTTGTTGTATTATCTTTTTTATTTTATTGTATGATTGCGGTTGAGTTGTTTATTGGCTCATATAGAGTATTTGGTGGTAATACTCATATCATTGGAAAGCATTGGTAAGTTCTTTTGTGTTGTCTTGCATTATGTTGCATTGACAAAGGATCATTCCATTGGAAAGTTCATCGTATCGGCAAGTTCATAGCATTGTGTAAATCGTTGCATTGAAGAAAGCATAGTATTGACAAGATCACCGTATTGATAAAGATGTTATATTGGCCAGGATATTGTATTGAAGAAACTATTATATTGACAAGGATTATTGGAGCTAAGGCTCAACTATCGAATAAGAATAACTTCCTATTGTTAAATCATAAGGCATGTAAGTTGCCTTGCAATGGAAGCCTTTAGACACTTTGGTAGATACATGGTATATTTGGACTACGTTCCATGAGCTACGGCTCAAGGGTAATGACCCTATATTGGCGATGTTATAGGTTAGGGGGAGATGATGGATGATGATGGAGGAAGTATTATTGTTATTACATTGAGACAAGCCATTGCTTTTTTCTTTGAGCTTGCTTAAACACGGACCAATGCTACCTATGTCCAAATGTGTTCTAAGGCAAACAATGTTAAAAGACAAGTAAAGTTATGTATAAGATTATTGTATAAATAGACAAGAACAAGCATGAAAACGGATTCACGATATTGAGCATTATTCATGTATATGTATTCATCAAGTCCACCATAATCATTTATTGCATTATTATCATAAAATCTACTATTGGATTCGTATAGGCACGGAATTTGATATGCAACTAGATTTGATGTTTATAAACTTGTTGGTAAAATTTGGTAAGCATTGAACAAGGTTAAGGTCACTATTTTGATTAAAAACCAGACTAAATCCGTCATTACTGGTTTGTCCGTACCGATACGGGTGATGGCGTATCGGTATGGGTATGCAATTTGGGCCGTAAGTATAAAGGGTGAACTGATTCATCTATTAAAGTATCGGTACAGATTTTTGAATCTGGAAAATTACTGTAGCATCGTATCGATACCGTATCGATCCCTGAGGTTGACATCACTTGCGTTAACCACACGTACTGATACCCAATACCGGTACGAGCTTAATGGAATTAACTATTTTAACGGTCATGAAGGGCGTACCGATACGACCTTAAGCGTATCGGTACGGCCAGTCTTCACTAGAATTTGAGACCAACATAGCGTACCGATACGAATGTACCCGTACCGGTACAATCCTTAATGTTTGTAACTGATTTAACGATCATGACATAAGTGTATTGATACAACCTCTTTGAGTATTAGTACTGAGGTACGTAAGTTAGTTAAAAAAGGATTTAATGAAGTTCCTAAATGTTGTAATTTGGTCACTAAAGGTCATAAGGCTTAATTGATTTCACAGTTAATAAAAATTTGCAGGCAAGATATTCATGTATTGAATTCCACATTGGTAACTCTAATTTAGTTAAGACCCGATAATTTATTGATTTTATAGTTTAGTCACTAAACTTGAATAAGTCATCATTTGGTCCCAAATCACAAATCGAGTAATTTTATTTATTAAAAATGACCACATATTGTTTAATATAATGTATTGTTTAATATTGAATCAAGATCTTTAGTTTATTGAGACATAAGTTATTTTATTTATTAAAAATGTCCCAAATCACAAATTGTGTAACACCCCTTTCCTGGTCTGGTAGGAATCCGGGTCGGAAGGCGTTACCAGCAAACATACGTATTGTTTAATATCGAATCAAGATCTTTAGTTTAATTGATAATTTTAGTTTTTTATTAAATATTTTAATTCATTTATTATATATTAAAATATATATTTAATAAAAATAACTTAATCAAAAAATTTAATTTTTAATATAATATATAACAACCATTTTTTAATATAATGTATAATCAATGAATTAAGAATGGAGTTTTTTTTTCTGGTATAAAGTTTGGCACATGTTTGAGGAATAAGAAGTTACAGGCCCAAGTTAGAATCCTATTAGTTATCTCTTATTCTCTATAATTTTCACCAACAAATTAATCCTTTAATAAAAATATATTATCATCCCATATCATATAAATGGAGTTAGCCTAGTGGTCGGGGCTTAAACCCTCTCCGGTCTTAGGTGTGGGTTTGATTCTCACTGCTTGCATTTGCCTCCCATTTTATTTGCTTTATTTGATTATGTCCAATTAGATGTTAACACGTATCACCATCTGATTGGTTGATTAAATCTATTAAACTAAATAAATTAAAATTAAAAAAAGATAAAACATGTGTCGTCATCTGGTTAGTTGGTAATTTTATTTAATTAAATTGAAATTAGAACCAAATTGATATAATAGGTAAATAATAATGACTAATTGTATAATTTTATAAATTTCCGTTAACCGCCACATTACCACTCCGTTAGTTTTTTAACGGCGGTAGTCAAAATATGACCAGTTTAAAATTTTGATGGCCTGATTGGCGAGTTACTTAGTTGGGTAGTCAAAATAGGTTCGCCCTCATATTTTGGTGTTTACCTGAGTAGTTTACAATTATAAAAGAATTACAAAACTGTTTTCATTTTGGATTATCACATATATTTTAAAAATATAATCATTAAAATATTAATTTTAATTGACTGAATTCTTACGATAGATAAAATATTAATTTTTAGCAGAATTTCCAGGTTGAGTGATATTCTTGAAGGCTCAAATTCAAGTTTTATGATGTATGAATTATATATGGAATTTATTAAGTTTGAAGATATTTGAAAGCGTTTCAAAATCCATGAAACTAAAGAAAGCGTTTCAAAATCTAATTTTAACCCAAAAAATTGTAAAAAACTGGGCATGATTATTTTTTTATATTAATAAATATTTTATAATTTTATATAAATTAAATATATAACATCGTGCATAGTTAATTGCATCTCACATTTCCAAACTATAAGTTTTTAAATTAAACCCTAAATTTTGGAATATTTCAATTTTATTCGTAAACTATGGCTCCCAATCTAAATTGGTCATCAAACTTTACATGTTTCGGTTTCAATCTCAACTATGACTCTCATTCTAAATAGGTATCTAAACTTTTGAACATTTCAATTTCATCCTCAAATTATTATTTATGACACATCATATTATTACATAATACACATCAGTGTTTACAACAATTAATATTATTTGTTATCTTATTATTAACATGGGATATGATTAGTATGTATTGATAATTTGGAGATAAAATTACAATGTTTGAAAGTTTGGGGCTAATTTAAAATAAGACTTATCGTTTAGATATGAAATTGAAATGTTTAAAAATTTAGGTACTAATTTAAAATAAGATTATAACTTAGAAACGCTCGGTGCAACTAGAAAGCTTAGAGGTTGTTTGATTTGTGATTGTTGGCTCATTTGTGAGTGATACTTGGTGGTAGGGGTGTATGCGGTTTGGTTTAATTCGGTAAGCTATTTTAATAATTATCGGTTTTCGGTTCGGTTAACCTCGGTTTTTAAGTTTTTTCATATTAACGTTAGTTTTTGAAATTTTGTATTTTATTTTGACAAAATAGCTTTATTTGATGACTTTTAAACATTAAAAGTTAGAATTTTAAAGTATTTTTCATAAATATTTATTAAAAACCTAATTTTTTAAGTAAAAAATAATAATTAAAAATGCATCTATAGTATTGTAAGTATAAAATACTTGTTTTTACATTATGAAAATAACTATAAATTAAATAAAAAATCAAATTCGGTTCAATTTGATTAATCACGGTTCGTAAACTTATGAACCATAAACCGTCCAAACGCCTCGGCTTGAATTGGTTTTCGGTTTTGCGGTTAACCATGCTCAACCCTACTTGGTGGTGGTGATGACCTGGGAATTGCTGCAGTTTTGTTGTCATATTATTTAGGTGTTGTTTGTTTTTATTTTTGTTCAGTTGTTGTGATGGCTTTTTTTATGTGAAGAATTTTTTTAACAAAACACGTAATAATATTTACTTTGTATGATTTTGGGTGTTTAATAATGAGAGCAGTGATAAGGAAAAGCAAATTATAAATACTCTATTATTTGTGTTCGCAGGAGAAAAGAGAAATGTGACCTCACATAACATTACATAACAAATGGTCCTTCTTAACTTAGACAAGTCTCCTTTCAAAATTGAATCCAACAAATATGATTCTTGTTTGTTTGCTATTAAAATCTCTTTTCTTTTGGTCACCACATGTAGAAGCACGCAAATTTGACTGTCGGCTATTCTGATTTTTTATTTATTTTATTTTTAGTATAATAATCGACTTCAGAGTTATAAACTAATTAATTCAAATCAGATACCACGTAAGTTTATTATGAAGATGTTTTCTCAATCTATTTTTTCCTATATATAATATAATGATTCAAATTTATAGTTTTTTTAAAAGAATATAATGTTTTATCTCGTTAATAATAATTAATTTTTTTAACTTTTTTTAAAAAAGAGAAAACTGGACTTTATTAAAGTGCTCTACTTATATTTATTATTAAAATCTTGTCATAACGAACTTACAAGACCGGTCGAGAGAGCGCGACATGTTAATAGATTTCTTACAAGAATTATCTAAATCCTGCTATCATAAATAAATTCAATTCTCACTACATTATACCTCAAATATGAAGAAAGTTGGTTTTTATTTTAAATTCTTGTTTTATCTATATAAGACAAAATTTTGGACCAATCAAAATGCATTGTAACTAATTTTGCCCTGAAGATGAGTAGTTCAACTATTTATATATAGAAAATTAACAAAATTCAACAATTCAATAGTTCATATAATAAATTAATAAAAAAACAATAGCTTAAGTTCACGTGTTTACCAACCATTTATCTGAACGTTCTGTTTTCATAAAATATGAAGAAAAGAGATGGTCTGTTGAATGAAGTTAGGCGTGCACTTGCAGGCAGAGTGTTGTTGGTCCAATTGAGCAGGGTTAGAATAGGTATGGTCCAGAAGCCATAAGGATGCATGCCGCATCACATAATTGAAACCCTGTCAATTCATTCAATCAATTTGGTATCCCAAAACCTTTTATCGACACTCTGCAGTCAAGCCATCCTTTTTGATTTTCGACCACTTGGGGAGTGGGAAAGGGATACCCACCCCCACTTCAATTTTCTATAACTCAACCTTTATTTAATTTTTTTTATGTTAGATCTATAAAATTCGTGTCTAGTCGAGTTGTTCGAGTTTATGTTTATATTTAATTGTAGATATGTATAATGTTATGGTAGTAACCGATTTCAATTTAGACGGATTTCTATAACTATATACAATATACATATATATTTATTCATTTTTCTTTCATATGTGATATACATATATGATATATATCGGACAAAGTTGTGAGACTAGACCAAAACTTGAAAACTAATCCACTAATTACATAAAATTTCGAGTTATTTGAGTTTTCATTCATAACTCAAATTTTATTTGAATTTTTTAAGTCGAATCGAGTTTATGAAATTACGAGTCAATTTTTTTCGTGTCGAGTCGAATTTTGTTGACCCCTAGTTCTACCCAAAACTAATAGCTTAGGATAATTTGCTTCAGGGAGGAGGTCATTTAGTGAATGGGAAGGGTTGTTGTTACTTTAAAAAAAAATTGGTATAATAATATTTTAGGACTTTTTTAGTTTAAAATTAGTTAAATAATATCTTGTCTCTCTCAATTTTTAGATTTCAAGACTTAATAAACTTTTATTCATCCCAATATTTAATCCTACCTCCGTTTATGATTGTTTTCTATTAATTTTGAAGTAAATGGAAGTTGTAAAGTGCTTAAAGTAGCTACAATAATAAATGTTCCTTTCCAATCCCCTAGAGCCTTAGGCTTCATTTGTACAACATTTTAATTGTATGTAGAGTTGGCTTGTATGGGGCAAACCCCTAGTTGGCAATGTTTGGAAATTTAAAGGTATCCTCCTGTAAGCTGTGGTTGAAGTATGGGCTTACTTGTATCTGAATTCAATGGACTTTAGAAATCACAAATAGTAAAAAAAAAAAAAAAACACCATAACGTGGCCCAACGTTTTCTTTATGCATATTAAATGTGACCTTGACCAATTTATTTGCTCATTTTTCCCATTTACTGTAGCATTTCTACAACACTTTATTGTGAATTCTCAATGAACATGTTCCTTTTGGTTTTATTGTCACATAATCCTTTTAACTAGTATAAGTATTTAATATGGTTTAGAGTTTAGCGGTTTAGCTTGTATTGTTTAGAATTTAGACTTTAAAATTTAGGGTTAGAGTTTAAAATTTAAGACTTATGGTTAAAGATTTAGATTTTAAATTTTGTAGTGTAAAAAGGTAAATTTGTGTAAATTTTTTATACAACATGTGTATCAAATAATTATCCTTTTAACTGAGGGAAATAATTCAGTATACATGTTTAGGGAAATTTAAGCTTCAAGGTTTAGAATTTAGGTTTTATGGGGTAGAATTTAATATTTTAGGATTATGAATTTAGATTTTATAACTTACATAAGAATGGTGTAATTTTTTGTTCACAACTGTTTTATTAAAAAAAGGCTTAAGTGTGCAAGAAGCTCTTCAACTTTGAAAAAATCAATTAAATCCCTGAATTTTTCACCCAATTAAGCCTTTGAACCAATAAATTTAAGCCCTTTGACCCATTTTGACCATTAAATTTTGACAATTTTTTCTTCAAATATTATTGTCACATGATACACTATTTTTATCATGTGACATTTATAGATTTTTTAAACATATACTCATATTTTTATAAGTTTTTAGGATTTTTAAAGAATTTTGTAAATAAAATAAAAAAAATCTAAAAATGTCAAATGATAACATTGTGACACAACGCGTTGTATCAACTTGTAAAAAATAATTAAATTCAACAATCAATGTTAGTCAAAGAGCTTAATTGATTAATTTTTTGTTTTAAAATCTTAATATATATTTACTACTCATAAATTATTTTCTATGTATCAACAACGAAAATAAAATTTAAAAATATGTTTATTACTTTAAAAATTAAAACTCTTAAACTTGAAACCCTAAATCTTAAACTTTAACCCTACATTCTAAACACTAAAACTTAAATTCTAACCCTTATATTAAACTTGTTTGTGAAAAACAATTTTTACTGTTAATATACGAAAATTTTCCTCATTTGTTATATACCTCTTAAATATAATAAATTTGCTTATTATACATATTTTAAATAAATCCGTTAACCCAAAACAACCAAACCCATATGCCATTCCCCCCAAAGGCACAAACAATCAAGCCCAAGCCGAGAGAAAACCTAATTGGCTTAATATATAGATTGACCTTGAGTTTAGCATTTTTTCTCAAATGTCACTTTTACATTTTTTTTTTATAAATTCAGTATATGAACTTAAAAACTTCTTAAATTGGTATCTGATGCTGATATAATCTTTCAAAAAGTAAGCAAATTATGACACATAAACTTTAATGAGGTCAACATTTTGATCAATTAATATGGTGTCAACAAAAAGGGTTAGAAAGGAAAAGTTCAAAAGCAAAAAAATAAACAATTTCAATCCTAAAATTTTGAAACACTTAAATAAGGATAACAAAGAATGAGATATCTACGATTTCTGTAAAATTTTGAATCCATAGCAACATATCTTCTTTAAAATCATAATTATCTGATTTCAAATTTGTCGCACCCGTTTTAAGCTCGACATTTAAAAACAACGGAGTTGCCATTAATCTTTTTTCGAGGTGTAATTGGATCACCTAAAAATATATTATTTTAATAAAACCTTTTTATTTTATTAAAACAATAATTTTGGTCAGCGAAAACACAAAAAGCGGGTTCGGGAGTCGGTTATTCATAGGGAATGGTGAGCACCCCCACAGAGCCAAAAAATTGGTACCTAGCCAATTACAAGTTGTCTTAATATCAGAATTTGCAAGTTGTGTAAAATTTAAATTATTATCTATTTGTGAATGTGAGTTCATTTTAACGGCCCCACCATCCGGGGAATAAACAATAATCACCGCCAACACTTCTGGCGCTAACCGTTTATCCCCTTTTGCTGAGACACCGCATTGCAATTTATGTTCCGGTGTAAATTACGCATGACATTAAAGAACAAATTTATTAGAAAATTAATGTTTTTCGTATTATTTTAAGCTAATTATTATTAACCTAATTAAAAGATTAACCAGTCTAAATGAATTTTACCTAAAATGTTCAAGTTTGATTAAGTATCAAATTATTAGAGAAAAATTAAGTCTAGGCCAAAAGAAAATAAAACTACACTAAAAGTTCAAACTAAAAGATGTCTAAAATTGGATTAAAACTTAAACTAAAGAACCTATTCCTAAAGTTTTATAACCAACTTAAAAATCTAGCCTAAAGGTAATTTTTAAAGCTTTTCAAATAAATTGAATTAATGATATAATAACAAAGCATAAAATAAATTTAAAATACATAAAATTAAATATGTACAAAAAAATAAATGAATATTAGAGAAAAAGGATAAGAGCGGCGATTTTTGAAAAGTATATAATTTCCTAAATCGGGTCAACACTTGTATTTGAGCTAAAATTAAAAGAAACTCAGAATTTAAAAAAGAATAAATTAATAAAATGTTGTAGTGAGTAAAAAGGGTGAGGAGTTATTAATAAAAAATAAATGGTAACAAACCTAAAGATTTAATTAGACTTGTAGCAGTGGCCAGATTGAAAAGAATTGAAGTTATAAGCCAAATTAGATAAAAATGGGGACTAAATTAAATAATTTTAAAATAGGGTATCCGACGGAATAAATAAAAATAGGCCAGAGGAATTTAATAAGTGTAATTAGCCCACTTTATTTTAAAATACATGGGGTATAAAAGCCAAGTTTCATAAATACCCATAGTAATTCTCTTTTCAAAATTTGGGATCAAAACAACACTTCCTTATTTTCTCTCAAATGTTCTTCATATTCTTCGAAGGATGAAGAACATGGTGGCAAACCGTTGCATCGGCCGCCTTCCACCGGTGGCAGAGTTCTTAAAAAAACTTTTTTATTCTTTTTATAAAGCCAAACTTGAATCTCTTTAAAAATACTCGAAACGCTTAAAAAAGACTAAACTACTCAAAAACCTTTCGAATTACACACTTTTCTTAAAAAAATTCCGAAATCCAGCGACTTGGATTGAAATGCGGCAAGATCTCAAAAAAGATAAAAGTTCATCCCTTTTTCTTTTAAAATATTCGAAATAGGAAAAATAAATAAAAGAAGATGAAAATACCTAAAAATGCTTGCTTGCTTGTATTATTGCTCCCAAAAATCGTCACAGTTTACAAAGAATAGGTATGGCTTTTATATAACGAAAATACATACCAAAATAACATGGGAATAAAAAACCTAATTTCTATTTATTTGGTTCCCATATTTGTTTGAACCGATTCCCTTCCCCTTTTGAATTGATTTCGATTTGCTTTCTTTTTCCCTTTTAGATTAAATTTAATCTTTTTTTAATCGAATTTAATCTTCCTTTCTTTGTGTTTTTTGGATGCCACAATCGAACGGTGAGGGGACGGGAATGCAGCAGTCGTCGGCGTCGATCTGCAGCCTTGGAGTTGATCAGTAGTGGGGCGGCGCGTGGTCTGCACGCGTATGGCAGCTGGAGCGTGGCCTGTACGAGAATACGGGGAAACGAGTGGCCTTCCTTTTGGTTCAATTTGGACCTTTGGATCTTGACAAGATCCAACGGCTGTGATAGGGCTGCGTATGGGAGAAGAAGAAATCAGTTAGGGTTTTTGTTATTTAGGCCAAATGGGTTACCAATGTAAATGTGGACTCATTTTTATTTAATGGACTCTTTTTTTTAATTTTTCTACTACTATTACTACTACTACTACTACTACTGCTACTGCTACTTCAGTTAAAAATGGTGCCGAAGCGATAGGGTATCGTTCACCTACTGCTCATGCTAGAAAATGAAGTGGCATAGGGTGGCATTCAACTATTACCCCTTCTGAAAATGGGATGTCTTGTCCCTGAAGTGACATGATATCATTCAACTATTGCCCATTCTGAAAATGGGATATCTTGTACCTGAAGTGATAGGATGTCATTCAACTACTAGTTTAGTTAAAAATGGTACCAAAGTGATACGGTGTCATTCGCCTACTGCTCCTACTGGAAAACAAAGTGGCATAGGGTGTCATTCAACTAATTCCCCTTCTAAAAATGAGATGTCGTGTCCCTAAAGTGATATGATGTCATTCAACTAATACTCTAGTTAAAAATTGTGTCAAAGCGATAGGGTGTCATTCACCTACTGCTCCTACTAGAAAACGAAGTAGCATAGGGTGTTATTCAACTATTGCCCCTTCAAAAAATGAGATGTCTTGTCCCTAAAGTGATAGGGTGTCATTCAACTATTTCCCCTTTTGAAAATGGGATGTCTTGTCCCTAAAGTGATAAGGTGTCATTCGAATATTAGTTTATTTGAAAAAGGCGCTGAAGCGATAAGGTGTCGTTCGCCTACTGCTCTTGCTGGAAAATGAAGTTGCATAGGGTGTAATTCAACTATTGCCCCTTTCAAAAATAGGATGTCTTATCCCTAAAGTGATAGAGTGTCATTTAACTACTACTCCAGTTGAAAACGATGCCGAAACGATAGGGTGTCATTTGCCTACTTCTCTTGCTGGAAAATGAAGTGGCATAAGGTGTCATTCAACTATTTCTCATTCTGAAAATGGGATTTCTTGTTCCTGAAGTGATAGGGTTTCATTCAATTACTACTCCAATTGAAAATGGTGTCGAAGTGATAGGGTGTTGTTCGTCTACTGCTCATGTTGGAAAATGAAGTGGCATAGGGTGTTATTCAACTATTGCCCATCTGAAAATGGAATGTATTGTCCTTGAAGTAGTATAGGGTATCTTTCACCTATCATCTTTTCTTAAAATAATGTGGGGTATCTTGTCCCTGAAGGAATATAGGGTGTGTTTCGCCTATTGCTCTTTCAAAAAATGATGTGGGGTGTCTTGCCCCTGAAGGAATATAGGGTGTCTTTCGCCTATTGCTCATTCTGAAAATAATTCAGGGTGTCTTGCCCTTGACTCTTGAAGTGATGTAGAGTCGAAAAATAGTCTTTCGTATTCTTGTCAAAATTCAACAAATGATATGACTATGATGAGCATGCTCCTATGGATGCTTAACTTATGAATGCATGTTATTCTTTATGTTTTTAATGTTTTTTAAATCCAATTTCTGTTTCATCTTATCTTTGCACATTTTATCACTTAATCTAGATGAGTAGCCATCTCTATTGTCTCTGTTTTGCCATTCTCATTCCTTGTACCTCTTTTCTTCATAAAAACATCTGGTCTTTGCACGTTTAATCCAGACGTTTACTAAAATAATTTGCTTTGTCATTCTCATTCAAGTGTCTCTGAAAATAATATCAAGCACCTCCAGCGATTCTTGTGAGTTTTCATATTGTTTGTAAGTGAATCTCCACCGTAAATGTCTTTGAATGATGTTGGCACTTTAATCTCTTCCTCTCGTGCTTATTAAAGTCAGAGATCTTGAATCCTTGATCACCGCCAATTGCCCCAATTTGATTGTATGGTTTGCTCATTGGGCGTCATTTCAATGAATGATTCCTTTAAGACCAAGGTAACCATAATTTTAAAGAGAGAAAATAGAGTAGGATGCCGGATATCAATGTTGGAGTATGCCCAAAGATCAATCATGAGATGGTTGTAAAAGACATACTTATTTTATCATGTTTATTAATATAAAACCATTATAATTTTTTAGTTTTATTCTGTGCATTTATAAATAAACTGAATTAATAAAGTCCTTAGAATAATATAGTTATTCTCAAATGTCTTTAGTCGAGTATTATTGTGGGCATGGACAAAAATAATAAATTAAGATCAATATGTAGTTGATTGATGACAAAGTGTTGTCATTGACATGAAGATGTCAAAATTAATACATAAGTATGTGTTAGAGAACGACATATTGGACTTACCCGCTATGAGCATATTTCTTGGATTATTATGTGACAGTCACAACATTGCTCATAGTGATAATTACATATATGATCCACAGACTTGTGATCATCATTATTTCAACATCGCGAGTGACATATTTTGATATGGTCAAACGTTTGTCGTAACTGACTACACTATAAAGGCTAATATTGGATATGTTGCAATCTATGTAGCGGAATATGGTTGATCAAGATAGAATTTGTCCCTCCTACATAATAGGATTAATATCATAGGCCACTTGATTGAGTGAGACTAGAAAATGCATGGCCATGCTCGAATAAAATGATATGAGATATCATAGTTATTCGTTTATAATACTCTACCCAAGATATCAAGAAATATTAGATGGACTATACAAGTGTGACTATTCCATGACTTGTGTCCGATCTAGATATGAGGACAAAAGAATGTAATACATAAAAGAGTTCATCGCGAAAAAGGTTATGTCGAACCACGACTTCTTGTAACTTAGGTAGCAATGATGTATTGCTAGATGCCACTTATTGCTTGTAATATTAGAATTGTTCTAGATATTACTACTGACGTTACATCAACCTACAAGGGTCACACCCTATGATTGAAATGAACAAATATTGACTACATAGCATATGTACAAACTTGTTGTACACGTAATAAGTAAAAATCGAAATTATTATAATTATTGTAATTATGGATAATTTCGCTTATATATATATATTAATATTAGATAATTATTGTAATTATCAAATATTATTAAAATATATATATCTAAAGAAACCTAATTAAAGTAGAATCAGTTTCTACATATTTAATTATATTCGGTTAAATATATTGTATATTTAATGAGTCCGAATTTAATTAGAATTAGGTTTTTTAATGCTATATAAAGGCATAAGGTCTAGCAGCCAAAATATGCCTTTTGCAAAAAAACCTCTCTAACAGTTAGATCGGTAAAATATTGTTCGTTTCATTCGGGTGGACTACGTAGAGGTCGAAACGCTTGTGATGACTTAGATTCGATATCGTGCTAGAAGAATTGGATTCTCTTAAGTCCTTGCGGTTTTCAGATTTATTTAAGGTAACGTTTCATCCATTTTCACCCCGGGTTTGTTCCTCGTACATGGATCACTAGCAGAATACGCCGGATAATTTTTTCGCTGCGCCATGGAGTGTACCGGCGTTTCCCAACAGTGGTATCAGAGCCACTTGTACGATACGAATTCAGACTTAATTACTTAGATAATGCTTTTGTATGAGATGCATGCTTTGTTTTTTTGTTTTGAGGAGTATATGATATTTGTGCGAAACAAAGAAATTGAATCCAGTCACGGTTAATATGTTAATCTGTTTTAAATAAGTTTTTACAATCGATGGTTAAACGTTAATCACGTGTTTGTTCCTATAAGGTTTTAATGTTCGTATGTTAATTGTTAACATGATGAACATGTGGTTCTGATAGCAGATCATTTTTGGCAGAAGAACAATGGTTGTTCAAGTGCGAAAAACCTTAGGGATTGAAAAATCCCAAAAAAACGAATTTGTTGATAAAAGTTATCAAATCGTGAGGTTTTTCTATAGTAATCAAAGTGCTATTTTGGCCGTAAGAACTATTTTGGTAATTATAATTAACAAGATAAAAACATGTTTATGTTTTGGATAATATGCACGGTGTTTGAAATACATAGTTATAGACGAATAGCCCATTTACTTTGGTTTTATATTTATAAATACGGCCTGCGTGGCGTGCCTTTCTATCATCTATTGTAATTCTCTTCTCATTTTACTCCCTCGCATGTAAAACGAGTTTCTAAAAATTGTAATATATGCAAAAAAAACGTGGACCACATGAGCAGAATGATGGGCTGATCAAAGGTGGATTAGATGCTTGAGAAACGAGTTCTATCTTTAGTTTATTTTGGTTCTCCCATTGGCTTGGGATGGGCCACCTTCTTTTTACGGGCTATAACCATTGCATTTATATTTACTGATTTACATATATGTGTTACAATGTATGTTTTAGCATGATGGTAATTGATTAGATCTACTTGAATGGTGAGATTAATATAAAAAAAACCCTCTATATTTAATCAAAATAGCCATCCGATATTTGCCCTCATTAAAACCTTGATCGGTACTATGTAGGTTTTGCCAAAGCGAAGTACTTATATCTATCTTGGTTAAACGCGAAGAATAAGCAAGTGATATTCACTGGTTGTAATATTGGTTAAACTAGGTTGTCATAATGAGATTAGAAACCTAAAGGCTAATGACTTGGATAATCATGAGATGATTAGGAACAATAGTTGTTCACCAAATATAGGAATTACATGAGATGTAATTAGCAAGAGTTGCTTACCTAAATAATTGAATTCTAAGAGTAAAGCTAAAGTTGACTTAGGATGAAATCAAATATGGATCCTTACCCATTAGAAATACTTTTTAGTAAGTTTTTCAATTTTGAGGGTTTTTAATAGTGGGAATGTTATTACCTTATAAACATGATAAAAGGTACTTATAAATCATATTTTATCGTTGTAGATTTGTTATGGCAAACTCAAACTCATTATCATTGCGATCCGTCATTGAGAAGGACAAATTGAATGGCTTGAACTTCCTTGACTGGTTTCGTAACTTGAAGATTGTCCTTAAGCAAGAACGGAAATCACAAGTCATCGAAGAACCTGTCCCTAAAAAGCCAGCAGATGATGCCTCCAAAGATGAATTGGAAGCCTTTGAAAAATACTCTAGTGACATGGTAGATGTCGGGTATTTGATGATTGCGACCATGACTCCTAAGCTTCAGAAGCAACATGAGGACATGGTTCCCTATGAGATGGTTAAAAATATCAAAGAATTATATGAGGGGCAATCTCGTCAAGAGAGGTATGAAACCTTTAAGGCTTTGTTTCGATGTAAGATGATGGAGGGAACTCTGGTAGGAACTCATGTTCTCAAAATGATAGGGTATATTTAGACCCTGGAAAAATTGGGCTTCCCTCTACGTGTTGAAGTGGCTACTGATGTTATCTTGAAATCATTGCCAAATAGTTTTAATCAGTTTGTTCTTAATTTCAATATGAATGAAATTAATAAATCGTTTCCCCAGTTGCTTGGTCTATTAAGAATTGTAGAGAACAACATGAAAAAGGTTGGTTACAAGCCTATTCTGATGATCCGAAAGGATAACAGAAAAGGAAAGGCCAACACCAAGGCAAAGTCAAAGCCCAACAAAGGAAATGTTGCATTGAAACCCAAATGAGGAGTTACAAAAGAAGGAAAGTGTTTCTATTGCAACAATGTTGGACATTGGAAGAGAAATTATCCTATCTACCTTGAGGACATAAAGAAGGAAAGAGAAAATGGACAGTCCAGATCAGGTATTTATGTTATTGATATAAATATATCAACGTTTACTTCTTGGGTATTAGATACCGATTGTGGTTCTCACATTTGTACTTCTGTAAAGGGACTAAAAAGGAGTAGAAAATTGGTAAAAGGAGATGTGGACCTACGAGTGAGAAACAGAGCAAGAGTTGCTGCATTAGCTATAGGAACATATACTTTGTCATTACCTAGTGGACTTGTTTTAGATTTAGAAGATTGTTATTTCGTACCTATTTTGACTAAGAACATTATTTCAATTTCTTGCTTTGACAAGATTGGTTTTGAGATTATTATTAAGAATAATAGTTGTTCCTTTTATCTTAATAATGTTTTTATGGTACGACACATTTAATAAATGGCCTCTATATCTTAGATCAAGACAATTCTATATATAACATAAATACGAAAAAATTAAAAACAAATGACTCTACTCAAACTTATCTCTGGCATTGTCGCTTGAGTCATGTAAGTGAGAAACGCATATCAAAACTTCATAAAGATGAATTTTTGGATTCTTTTGTTTTTGAACAATTTAATATATGTGAACCTTGCTTAATGGAAAAATGACCAAATCACTGTTTAACGATAAAAATGAGCGAGCAAGTGATTTATTAGGTTTAATACATAGTGATGTATGTGGACCGATGAATACGCAAGCCAGATGAGGGTTTCAATACTTCATTACTTTCACTGACGACTTTAGTAGATATAGGTACATTTACCTAATGCATCATAAATCTGAAGCCCTTGAAAAGTTCAAGGAATTTAAGAATGAAGTACAAAACCAACTAGGAAAGAGTGTCAAAGCTCTTCGATTAGATCGAGGAGGAGAATACTTAAGCTTAGAGTTTGATGAACTGTTTAAAGAATGTGGGATTGTCTCACAACTTACACCTTCTGGTACTCCACAACATAATGGAGTATCTGAAAGGAGAAATTGAACATTGTTAGACATGGTTCGATCATGATGAGTCATGTTGATCTTCCAACTTCTTTTTGTGGACATGCGCTAGAAACTGGTGCTTTCACACTAAATTGTGTTCCATCTAAATCAGTTCAAAAGACACCGTATGAGATATAGATTGGGAAGCGTCCTAGTATGTTTTTTATGAAAATTTGGGGATGTGAAGTTTATGTTAAACATCAGATGTCTACAAAACTCGAACCCAAATCTCATAAGTGTAATTTTGTGAAGTATCCTAAAGAAACTAAAGGATATTATTTCTTCAATCCATCTGAGAACAAAGTGTTTGTTGCTCGAACATGAATCTTCCTCGAAAGAGAATTTATTTTTAGAAGAGGAAGCGAGAGAAATATTGAACTTGAGGAAATTCAAAATCAACCACAAATCACTGAACCAGAGATTAAACAACAACAAGTTCCACAAATAGTTAAGGAACATCCAATCATTCTTGGAACACAACCATTGCAGACATCTATGAGAGAATGCAATACACCTGAGAGATATGGATTTCTCATCACATTGCATGATGATGTTCTCCTCATGGACCAAGATGAGCTTAGGACTTATCAGGAAACAGTGGCGAGCCCAAACTCTGAGAAATGGTTAGAAGCCATAAAATCCGAGATAGATTCCATGTCAGAAAACCAAGTATGGACTTTGGTTGACCCACCTGAAGGGATAAAGCCCATAGGGTGTAAATGGGTTTTTAAAAGGAAGACCGACATGGATGGCAATGTACAAACATAAAAGGGTGATTGGTCGCTAAGGGATTTCGTCAGATTCATGGTATAGACTATGATGAAACTTTTTCTCCTGTTGCTATGTTTAAATCCATTCGAATATTGCTTGCAATAGCCGCGTTTCATGATTATGAAATTTGGCAAATGGATGTCAAAACCTCTTTTCTTAATGGAAAATTAGATGAAGATGTATACATGACACAACCTGAGGGTTTTGTCGATCCAAAAGATGCCCAAAAGGTATGCAAGCTACAAAGATCCATTTATGGGTTGAAGCAAGCTTCTCGAAGTTGGAATCTTCGTTTTAATGATGCAATCAAAGAATTTAGTTTTATTAAAAATGAAGATGAGCCATGTGTTTTCAAGAAAACTAATGGGAGCACTGTCACATTCTTGGTATTGTATGTGGATGACATACTAATAATAGGAAATGATATGCCTACCTTACAGTCTATAAAGACTTGGTTAGGAAAATGTTTTTCTATGAAAGACATGGGTGAAGCAACCTATATATTAGGACTCAAGATCTATAGAGATAGATCAAGACAATTCCTAGGACTAAGTCAAAATATATATATATAGATAAAGTACTGAAAAGATTTAGTATGGAAGAATCTAAAATAGGATTCTTACCTGTGAGACATGGTATTTCACTCTCAAAGGAAATGTGTCATTCAACGCCTCAAGAAAGAGAGCGCATGAGTAAGGTTCCATATGCTTCGGCTATTGGATCTATCATGTATGCCATGCTATGTACACGTCCAGATGTATCATATGCATTAAGTATGACAAGTCGATACCAAGTGGATCCCGGTGAAGGTCATTGGGTTGCAGTCAAAAACATCCTTAAGTACTTAAGAAGAACTAATGATACATTCCTTATGTATGGAGGTGAGGAAGAGCTGAGTATAAAAGGTTCTACTGACGCAAGCTTCCAAATTGATAAGGATGATTCTCGATCACAATCGGGTTTTGTGTTTTGCCTTAATAGAGGTGATGTAAGCTGGAAAAGTTTAAAGCAAGATACAATATCAGATTCTACAACAGAAGTCGAGTATATTGTAGCAAGCGATGCAGCAAAAGAGGTTGTTTGGATCGAAAAGTTCATATCTGAACTAGGGTTTGTGCCTAGCATATCAAATGCTATAGATCTACGTTGTGACAACAACAGAGCCATCGCACAAGCAAAAATACTCAGATCTCACCAGCGATCCAAACACATACTCAACCGTTACCATCTCATTCGAGAAATCATTGATCGAGGGGACGTAGAAATATACAGAGTACCAACGGATGACAATATCGTTGATCCACTGACAAAGGCATAAGCATGATCGTCACACTAAGTCTCTTGGTATTAGATGCATGGGTGATTGGTCTTAGTGCTAGTGGGAGATTGTTGGAGTATGCCCAAAGATCAATCATGAGATGGTTGTAAAAGACATACTTATTTTATTATGTTTATTAATATAAAGCCATTATTATTTTTCAGTTTTATTATGTGCATTTATAAATAAACTGAATTATAATAAAGTCCTTAGAATAATATAGTTATTCTTAAATGTCCTTAGTCAAGTATTATTGTGGGCATGAACAACAATAATAATTAAGACTAATATGTAGTTGATTGATGACAAAGTGTTTTCATTGACATGAAGATGTCAAAATCAATACATAAGTATGTGTTAGAGAATGACATATTGGGCTGACCCGCTTTGAGCATGTTTCTTGGATTATTATGTGACAGTCACAACATTGTTCATAGTGATAATTACATGTATGATCCTCAGACTTGAGATCATCATTATTTCAACATCGTGAGTGACATATTTTGATATGGTCAAACGTGTGTCGTAACTTACTACACTATAAAGACTAGTATTGGATATGTTGCAATCTATGTATCGGAATATGGTTGATCAAGATAAGATTTGTCCCTCCTATATAATAGGAGTAATATCACAGGCTACTTGATTGAGTGAGACTAGAAAATGCATGGCCATGCTCGAATAAATTGATATGAGATATCATAGTTATTCATTTATAATAGTCTACTCAAGATATCAAGAAATATTAGATGGACTATACAAGTGTGACTGTTCCATGACTTGTGTCCGATCTAGATATGAGGACAAAATGATGTAATACATAAAAGAGTTCATAACGAAAAAGGTTATGTCGAACCACGACTTCTTGTAACTTAGGTAGCAATGATGTATTGCTAGATGCCACTCATTGCTTGTAATATTAGAATTTTTCTAGATATTACTAGTAACGTTACATCAACCTACATGGGTCACACCCTATGATTGAAACGAACAAATATTGACTACATAGCAAATGTACAAACTTGTTGTACACGTAATAAGTAAAAAATATGGATAATTTCGTTTTATATATATTAATATTAGATAATGATTGTAATTATCAAATATTATTAAAAAATATATATCTAAAGAAACCTAATTAAAGTATAATCAGATTCTACATATTTAATTATATTCAGTTAAATATATTGTATATTTAATGAATTCAAATTTAATTAGAATTAGGTTTTTGAATGCTATACAAAGGCATAAGGTCTAGTAACCAAAATATTCCTTTTGTGAAAAACCTCTCTAACAGTTAGAGAAGTAAAATATTGTTCGTTTCATCTGGGTGAACTGCCGGAACGCTTGTGACAACTTGGATTCAATATTGTGCTAGAAGAATTGGATTCTCCTAACTCCCTGCAGTTTTCAGATTTATTTAAGGTAACATTTCATCCCCTTTTACCCCAGATTCTTTCCTCGTACATGGATCACTGGCGGAATACGCCATATAATTTTTCCGCTGCGCCATAGGGTGTACCGACATTTTCCAACAATCAAGTGTATGAGTGTCTCTGATTCAACCCTACAATAATCATTTTAAGCATAGCTTGTGTCTTTGAAGACTTTGAATGTCGCGGCGATATTTTGAAGTTGTGAAATTTCTCTGACTGCTTGGTTCATCCTTAGGATTATCGCATTACTTGATCCAGTCGAAACAACTCCTTTTCAGTTCTTATCGTTCTCCTCTATTTAGAAATGCGTCCAAGCTTCTTAGACTCGCATAACCAAGGGAGTGCAAAAATATATTTCTAAGAATAAAATTCTACGAGTGCATGTGTGTGTTTCTGATTGCAACTATCCACTCTTTTATTAGCTTTTCCTTTTTCGACCTCTTTCTTTTACCTCGAGATTTCATTTCATTAATTTGTTTGACTTTGTCAGGATTTGAAAATCACTCATGAAGCCAAGGCATTGAGTAGATGAATCATTGCTACCTTATTAGATACTTAGCCATACAACTACAGTAGAGTGCCCTCGAGGTTTTCTTTTTACTGGTCGTTTTTACTTATCTCAGGATTTCATCTCATTAAATATTTGACTTCGTCATGATTTGTGTAGTGATCTATTTTTAAAAATCCCAAGATATATGAAAAATAGTTGGCGTTTTTTTGCTTTTTTGTTAAAAAAGAATTTTGAAAATGGGGGGGGGAATTGAATTTGTTGGGATTTTGTTTAAAAAAACTTGTTTTTTTTTTGTTTTGAAAATGAAGGGTTGGTATTATCAGAAATGAAAGGTTGGGTATTTAAAAATAAAATGAGGGAGTTGCCACCGGCCACTAAGGTAGGCTGAACACCATAAAACTATATATTCATTTAAAAAGGGTTCGAGAGTTGGTTACATGCGGGGAAGAATTAGCACCCCCATCACACTCGAAAATCAGGACCAAAATATATGTTGCTATTAATTGATGGAAACCATTGAAATCTAAATTAAATTTAATTAAATGGTCCTAATTGGATATATGCTTTAATTAAATGGGATTTATCAAGTTGGTGGATTTCAATTAATTAGACATTTAATTAATAAGGGTGACGATACATCGGACCATAGATTAAACCGACACTGAATTAGTCTGATTGCCGTGTTAATTTATGGTTCAAATTTCATACATCACCTTTATGCATGATGCAAACATTTAAATATAATGTCATGACTTATCAAATTTTATTTCAAATTAAAGCTTACCTTTGGACGGTAAGAATTAATTTGAATATTTGGTCAACATCCATTGAGTCAGGATTGTTACGAAACAAATATCAGAATGAATAAATACCTCATTTTTAGGATTTAATTTAATTACTTAAATACATGTCCCATTAAAATATTAAAGTCATATGAATAACAATTAAAATGCATGGCAAGGATAAACATGAAGTAAAACCTAGGCCAACTAAAGTCCTAACCTAAAAAGGCCCAAATTGTGAAAGATTAAATTAATGATCTAATTATTAGCTAGATTATTCTAATATTAACCCTAAATTGATTAAATCCTAAAACCTAGGAAAAATCTAATATCTTGTGAATTAACTTGAATCAAAATAATTAATTTGATTAATTTTAAACTAGCATCTCATTAAGCCAATGATACTATTTAAAATGAATCAAATTAATAATTATGACTTTAATTGAGTTTTCATCTAATTCAAATACCAATTTTAACCTAAAAATTAAGAGAGTGGTGAATTAATTTAATTACTTTAACATTCATCCAAATAAGCCAAGGATAAATTCAAATTAATTAAATAAATTTGAACCATATACTACCTAAGGTTTCAACTAATCTAAACCTAAATTTAATCTAATTAATTTAAACTTACACCCAAATAAGCCAAGGGCATAATTTAAATTGACTAAATTAAATTTTTAGATCCTAAAACCATCTTAAATAGGCTTAACAAAACATGAACCAAGTAAACCGCACTCGAACAAAAAGCAATAAATAAAACGAAAAAACGAGCAATATAAATAAAGGCAATATTAAGATTTACACAAAATTAAATGCTGAAAATTAAACATGCAATGCAATAAGGGGTAAAATAAAAACAAAACAAATTATAAGGGGATTAAAGGGTTTTACCACTGGATTTGGGACTAGATTAAAATAAAATTGAAATCGAAAAGAGGCAAAAGGGTATTAACCCTTAAAAATCATATCTAATTAGAAAAATATGGACGAAATAAAAAAAGATAAAAGAAACAAGGATTTAGGGCCTAATTTTAAAAGGCAAAATGGTTCAGGTGTAATTCTCAAAATGTAGAGGGACCCGAGGGTAATAAACACTTTTAATAAAAATTGAACCGATTCTAAATATGGGGTAAATTGAAAAGCTGGTTGAAATAAGAGGGACCTCGGGTGTGATTTTCAAATGCGGAATGACTTGGTGCGGGTAAATATTATGGGGTAGAGGGTTTAATGAGGAATTTATCCCAATTTTCATTTTTAAATGAGTATAAAACTCAAAAAAAATTAGAACCGGCCTTTTACCTATTCTTTTAATCGAACCCCAAAATTAGAACAAACCACCATGTTTTCCAGATTCTGACAGTCGCCCGTCGTACCGGCCACCATTAACTGGCACCAAAACCCTAAAAAACCTTTCAAATTCTTCCTCTATCCTAAACAAGAAACCGAAGCCTGATTTTCAGAAATCAAAATAAAATCCCTTCTTTTCCTTAAAATAGAAACGAAAACCCTTTGCTCTTTAAAAAAACCTCAAAGAGATTCCTTTTGCGAGGCACGATTACCCTTATCTACTCGGCTCACCATCAACGGCCTGAGGGCCTCGGGATTATTACCGACAGAGGAGAGGGTGCGAAAGTCAAACAGTTAGAAAGGTAAAAACCTAAAGCTATTTTTTGTGTATTTTTTGATGCATGCACTAATAAGAGAGAAAAGTATACCTTCAAGTTTTTTTGTATTCGATCTCTGAAAAATCCCCGAATAGGGTTACATTTGGTGTTGGGTTTGTTTAAATACCCTTAATTTTACATGAGTTAAAATAGATAAAAATAAAATTGCTTTGAGAATTTTGGCCGGATTCATGTGCGGCTCTGTGATTGCAGTTCTGAACATGTATGTTGGCCTTTGATTTTTGTATATTTTGGCTTGTTTCTGACATTATGCATGTCCGTTGCTTGTGGTTGTACTAATTTCTGATGATTTGCTCGTGTTTTGCATGTACGGTAGAAGAGACGAGACCACTGATAGAGTGACGTGGCCAGTGAAGAAGCTGGAGGGACCAACAGTGGTGTTCACACACGCATGGGGAGATAAAAAGCCTCATGAGCTTGAGAGTTTGGGCGCGTGATGCTTCTAGAAGCTATTCTGCTTTATCTCTGGACCGTTAGAATCAATTTAGATCTAAAGGCTGTGGTTAGCTGCGCAGAAACCATAAAACCATTAGGGCAGATTGAATTTAGGGTTTAGATTTGAAGATTTTATTTTGGGCTCTAAACAAGCCAAGTGTAAATGTATTTATATGTAATATTTTTGGGTTTTTTCAAATGTGATGTACTAATATATATTTTAATATAGACTTTTATTTAATAATTATCTATTAATTAATCTAGTTTTTTTGTTTATTTTTTTTAATAATAATAATAATAATGATAATGATAGCATATAATAGCAAAATCCTATTATTATAACAATTAACAGAATATATAAAAAACGAGCTGACAACCCGGATAAAATTAATGATTACAATTTGAAAATCACTCATGAAGCCAATGTATTGAGTAGATTGAGCATTGTTTTCTTATTAGATATTCAACATTATAGCTTTAGCGGAGTGCCCTCGAGATATTCTTTGAGCTATTAGTTACAATTTACGTGTTTTTATTGGGGTGTAGAAGACTATTATTAGATTTTGAATTTTAAGCAACTCCTTTCAGTTAAACCTGCCTAGTCCACGATTCAACATTTATGAATTTCAAAGATTTTCTCATCATCGAACATCATCAAAGGTGTGGTAATCTTTTTTTTCTTACTTTGTCGACCCGAGTAGTTTGAGAGACAAATCACACTTCATCGTTTTTACAACCTTTGATTGATCTTTATATCGAAATCAATGTCACAACATGCAATTGATATCAAAATACCTACAAGGGTAAGATGAGATAAATGTATATATGTACATTCAAAGTTTCAAGTTCAAAGATACATATTTCATTGAGATGAAAATTCTGCAGACCTAATGTGCGCTCTTGTAAAAAGATATTTGCTACTTTCAGGCGAAAATAGAGAAGTTGATTCCACCCATCACTTCAGAAATTGACTTTCAACCTTAGAAACTTTGGAGAAAACTAAACCCTAACACAATCGCCATCTTGCTAACAACATCTCGTTGGGCTTGTGCGATTCTGTCGAGCCTATCATGAATGTTCTGGAGCTGACAACCTATCATCAATGGTCGTTGCTTGGGTTTGTGAACGAGTATTGTACTTGTGTGAAATTTGCCATTTTATTTTTTCATGGAATTTACCATAATTAAACCTTTTATTATGTGTTTATGTATGCAATGATCAAATCATAAACTAATGCAAACACAAAAAAACACAATGCAATGAAATGCATAAATGCAAGCAAAGGGCATTGATCCCATAAATAGTTACTCTAGAAGTATCTTTTATTGGATACAAAATGTTCTTATTACAAAATATAAAGATCTATTCTACGAATATGTCTCAGCTGAGCACGCAACTCCTTTATTTCTTCAATCGACCATAGGATTCGTGGACCCACCTCCCCAATTGTACTAACATACCGGCGAAGAGCTGTAGCTTCTTCAGCTAGCATCATTACGTGCTTAGCTACATCTTGAACTTGGGTCATGACATTTTTTTTGTAACCCCCTCGACTCGGCCTAGATGCCCAATCGAACCGAGAGAACTACATTAGGTTTGCCGAAGTAAACCGGAGAAAGATTACGAAAATTGGTCTATTTTTTTCTTTTTATATTTTCTAGATGCATATTATTAATCCTATGTGTACATACTTGCAGTAGGTGAATTTACAAGGAATCAGACCACAGAAAGACGACCAATTGTATAACATACATTTTAGGGACTAAAATGCAAATTTGATAAAATAAAGGACCAAAACTGAAATTAAAGTTACCAATCCTCAATTAGTCTAATTACATGCTTACATGTCAAATTTTAGGTCAAAACGATCATCAAATCTCATACAATTGCATTTACAAAATTCAGGGACCAAAATGAAAGAAACAAAAACTTCCAAATATTCCAATAACTGAAATAACTGCAGCTCGTATCGGTACGTGTGTAGGTGTTTTGGTACGCCTTAATAATTTCCAAAACTCAAATTTAGTAGCTAAAACTCGTACCGAAACACTTGCTCGCGTATCGAAACGCCTAGCCAAAATGCTTAAGACCGTATCGAAACACTTGCTTGAGTACCGAAATGATATGCCTGAAAAGGATTGCCCGTACCGAAACACCCTCCTGCGTATCAAAACGCTATGCCTAAAATAGCCTACATGTATTGGTACGGGGTCATATGTTTCAATACGCCTAGACTTGTAATGTCCCAAATTACTGTCTAAACATTCTTTAATGATAACCAAAACGTTCTAACATGCTTCAAACACTTATACAACATTACTTGGATACAAACCATACCAAAGCATCATAGAATCAACAAAATTACATAGCATTCATACACCCCAAGATATTCTATAGGCATGCTTCCAAATAACATTCTACCAAGCAACCAAAACTCACATTAGGCAATTTTAAGGCATACTCATCATGCTCACACATCTAAAGCATCAAAACAAACTTGCTTGAATCGTCAAAACATGGCAACCATCAAAGGTTAACTAGATGCATTCCTATGCAACCACCTAGTCTCAACTATAAGTAAAGGTCGTTAACCAACTTATCAGCATCAAATTTGCCTTACAATCTAGCACATAACATGCTTAAAAACCATAGGAAAACATAATTACAAATCCCCAAATTATGGCGAACACATTGCCTTATTAAGCGGAAACATAAATTGAGTTCATACTCAAAGTAGTCCTTGTCTTGGATCGCTTTAAACTTTGCCCTTGCAGCCCCCTAACTTCAATGCTCTGCATCATTAGGAAAAAGAGAGCGTAAGAACACATGCTTAGTGAGGATGCTTTTAAAACAATGATGCGATATAATCCTTGAAAACTAAACACTTGTTTTCAACCCATGCTTACAACCTAAGCAATTCCAATTATTCCAATTCAAGCATGCATATCGACCATATGCAAAAACCTTTACAAACCACATGCTTAAATCCCAAAACATTAAATTACAAAACCATGCTTAAATCCTAAAGCGTCAATTTACACAACCATGCTTAAATCCCAAAGCATTATAAAGTAGGTTCAACACATGAACTTGCATATATTGGCATTTATAGTGACCTCGGATAGACGACCACTATCCTTGATTAGCCGACCACTAATCTTTAGGTAACCGATCGTTAACCTTATATTTCGGATACACGGATCTCCCATGATAGTTGAACACTACCATGACCCATACCATGTCGACCGCAAGATACAACACCCTTTCCGACCGCAAGATCAACATCAACAAGGGGAACCGACCGCTCAACCAAACTGACAACATTATAGTCCGAGTAGCCGACCACTTACCTCAATGACTCTTAACCACGACTGATTTTTATCATATTATAGTGTACTTCATCCTATGGCATGCCAACTATATCCGAAAGTTTTTTCATCATGTCACATAGACAATATATCATTTACAAAAAATTTACTCATTGTTTTACAATTCATTATACAAAACCACCACATATGCAAATCACACTGCCAAAGCAAAAATACCATTCCCGACCAGAATGAAAACCAATGCTCACTAGCATTTCTTATACTTTTAAAACCCCTGCATATGTACTTACAATCATGCATTTCCAATAAGTAAATCAAAACATGTTTACGACATAAACATGAATTACACATGCACATATCCGAACCGATATTAAAGAACAAAAGAGGGAAAACTTACTTTCGAGCTTAGAAAAGTGTTTCAAACTTATCCTAAACTCCAAACAACCTTTATTAAACCTTTTAAAGGCGTTTAAACCAGTTTCCACTCACCGATACACCTCGCTTTGCTCGCCAATGCGAATCGAGCTCCCGGCAAGCAACAAGCAACAAACAACATCAAGCTTCGTTGCCTTGATTATCCCTTGTTTTAATCACATAATACCATAGGGCAAATGCATCATTATGGATTCAAGCAGTTGCCAACAAGCATTTACCCGTAACTCTTAAGTTGCCCACTCAAAAACCATCCGAAGCATATCGAAATCATCCTCAAACACTTCCAAAACTCAACCCAGCCATAATATAATGATTCAACCCGTTAAACACCATCAATTAACATCTAAAACCCTTTCCCAACATCTTTTACTTCCAACAATGATTAAACTCAACTATCACCCCAAAAAACCCTTGAATAACAACCTTAAACATTAGATATTCAACTTGTTTCGGGATTACAATGTTAAAACCAAATTATTAACTCAATTAAACATCAAAATCATGATCTAATCTGATCAAAATCCCAGCAAAACAGAACAGGTACGAAGATCCATACATTTCATCAATCAAAACACAATTAAACCAATTTTCCTTAATTAAACTATCAAAACACGTTATAAAAGAATTGTAAAGAGTCAACAACTTAGGAATTTCAGTAAATGACCTTTCATTAGAGGAGGAGAATGAACCTTACCTCTAATGGATGCTTTCTCCCTTAATTGGATGATTTGCATGAAAAAAACAAAGTTAAAACAATAAGGTTTTGGTAAATTAACAACAAAGAATCATTTACAAACAAATGATTTAAGAAAAGAAAGGTTTACCTGAAGATTTAGAAGAAGAAATTGATGTTTGGCTGGAGAGATTTTGAGAGAAAATATTTTGAGAAAGTTAGTTACGTGATTTTTGTTTTAAAGTTTTTAATTACAAATTAATTCTCCCTAACCTATTTATATTTTCTAAAACACTTTTAAAATAGCCAATTAAGGGATAAAGTCTGATATTAGACTTTTAGGGCAATTAGCTCCTTAAAGATTCAAAGTTTTGACTCTTTACAAAACATCCACCAAAAATAGTTTTCAAAGTTTTCATTTTGGTCACTAGTCCAAAATGTCTGTTTTCCAAGATTTAATTTACCATAATCATTAATATATTTAATAATGATTTTAGAATATTTTCCCACAATTTTATCACCTTCAAAAATATTTAATCCGATTTAATCCCAAAACTGACTCGAATCTCTAATACCGGTCAATCGAACGGTGGACCTACGAACCAACCCTTAAAACATCTAAGCCCAAAACTGGGGTGTTACAACTCTCCCCCACTTAATAAATTTCATCCTCGAAATTTACCTGGAGGAAACAAATGCGGAAATTGCTCCAATATGTCCTCCTTGCTTTCCCACGTGGCTTCCTCGACACCACGGTGTCGCCATAAGACCTTAACAAGCTCAATCGTCTTGCCACGAAGAACTTTGCTGCTGGAATCAAGGATGTCCACCGGTTCCTCATCATAGGATAAATCCGGCCTCAATTCAATATGCTCCACCGACATAACATGCGAGGGATCCGACCGATACCTCCACAACATGGATACCTGGAACACATCATGCATTTTCTCCAACTCAGGAGGCAACCTCAACCGATAAGCCACATGACCAACACGCTCAACAAATTTGTATGGTCCAATAATCCTCGGACTAAGCTTACCCTTACGTCTGAATCGCATCAACTTTTCTATGGCGGCACTTTCAAGAATACATGATCGTCCTCCGCATATTCAATTTCCCTACGCTTCAAATCCGCGTAAGATTTTTGCCGATCCGCAGCCGCTTTCAAGCGATCACACACAAGCTTAACCTTTTCATCTGTGTCTTTCAACACATCCGGTAAGGAAATATGTTTTTCCCCTACCTCAGCCCAACACAAAGGCGTACGACACCTCCGGTCATACAATGCCTCATACGGTGCCATCTGTATACTCCCTTGGTAACTGTTGTTATACGCAAACTCAACCAAGGGTAAGTGCTTCTCCCAGGTTCCTTGAAACTCAATAATGCAACATCTCAGCATATCCTCCAAAACCTGGATAACCCGCTCAGACTGACCATTCGACTGAGGATGATATGCGGTGCTGAAATCCAACCTCGTACCCAAAGCTCGATGCAAACACACCCAAAACCTCGTTGTAAACCTCGGATCTCTATTTGAAATAATAGACTTAGGTACCCCGTGAAAATGCATGATCTCAAAAATGTACAAGTCTGCCAACTTGTCCAAGGTGTACGTTGTATGCACTGGCAGAAAATGTGCACACTTGGTAAACTGATCCACAATCACCCAAATAGAATCCTTTTTAACCGGTGTCAAATGTAACCCTAACTCAAAATCTATGATGATTTTCTCCCACTTTCATTTCAAAATTATCAATGATTGCAACAACCCGTATGGAAACTGATGTTCAACCTTGACCCGTTGACACACCATGCACATAGAAACAAACTCAGCCACATCCTTTTTCAAGCCAATCCAGTAGTACACTTCTTTCAATCCATGATACATCTTAAAACTACCGGGATGCATAACAAAAGGACTAGAATGCGCCTCTGTCAAAATAGTGTGCCTCAACTCTGGATCATCCGGCACCACTATTCGACCCTTGAAACACAAAACTCCATCATCAAAATAAAAATCCATCGGATTACCCACCGATATATCCTTAACATGCTCAACCAAGGAATCATCAAACGGTTGCTTAGCTTTAATCATCTCTGACAACGCAGGCTTAACTTGTAACTCAGCCAACAATCCACCTTCTCGTGTCACACTCAACCTCGCAAACATAGCCCTAAGCTCAACCGCAACTTTACGACTCAATGCATTCGCAACCACATTAGCTTTTCCAGGATGATACTCGATTGTCAAGTGGTAATCCTTAAGAAACTCCAACCATCTACGTTGCCTAAGATTCAAATCCTTTTGAGACATCAAATACTTCAAACTCTTATAGTCCGTAAAAACAACACACTTCTCACCATAAAGGTAATGTCTCCAAATTTTCAAGGTGAACACCACAGCCGCAAGCTCCAAATCATGAGGGATAATTGCAATCATGAACCTTCAGCCGTCTCGATGCATAGGCCACAAGCTTACCATCTTGCATCAGCACACAACCCAAACCAACATAAGACACATCACTATAAACCATAAACTCCTTCCCAGATTCATGTTGAATCAACACAAGAGCATGTGTTAAAACTTCCTTCAACTTCTCAAAACTATGATGTTGCTTCTCCATCCACACATAAGGAACATTCTTCTGCAACAACTTCGTCAACGTGTTGCAATACTAGAAAAACCATCTACAAAGCGACAGTAATAACCAGCCAGCCCAAGAAAATTGCGAACTTCAGAAATAGATTTAGGTTTCTTCCAATTAAGAATAACCTTAATTTTCTGTGGATCAACATGAATACCCTCTGCAGAAACCACATGAACAAGGAACGTCACTTCCTTAAGTCAAAACTCACACTTGCTCAGCTTGGCATACAAATGGTTATCCTTCAAAACTTGCAACACAACCCGCAAATGCCGATCATGATCTTCCTCGGTACGAGAGTACACGAGAATATCATCTATAAACACCACCACAAATTAATCAAGATATTCATGGAACACACTATTTATCATATCCATGAACACAGTCGGGGCATTTGTCAAACCAAAAGGCATGACCAAAAACTCATAATGCCCATACCTAGTACGAAACGTGGTTTTATGCACATCCTCATCCTTAACCTTCAACTAGTAATACCTTAATCTCAAATCAATCTTAGAGAACACTGTTGCCCTGCGAAACTGATAGAACAAGTCTTTAATCCTCGGTAAGGGATACTTGTTCTTCACCGTTAGCTTATTCAATTGCCAGTAATCAATGCACATACGCACTGTACCATCATTCTTTTTCACAAAGAAAACCAGAGCACCCTAAGGCGATAAACTCGGTCTAATGAACCCATCATCCAACAACTCTTGAAGCTGTAACTTTAAATCCTTCAATTCCTTCGGTGCCATTCTATAAGGAGCAATAGACACCGGCGCCATACTCGTGTATGTCTCGATACCAAATTATACCTCCCTATCTGGCGGTAAACCCGATAACTCTTCAGGAAAAACCTCCAGAAAATCACTAACAATTCAAATGTCCCGCACTCGAACACCCTTAACTTTAGGATTCATCACGATGGCCAAATAAGCTTGGCAACCTCCTTGCATCATCCTTTCCGCTTGAGTAGCCGACACAATATTGGACAAGAACTTCACAATCTTGCCAACCACCACAACTTCATAATCATCGGCTAACCTCAAAAAAATCTTTTTGGTTTCACAATCTGCAACAGCCTTGTACTCATTCAACCAATCCATACCAAAATAACATCAAAACCATGGAATGGTAATTCCATCAGATCCGCGGCAAAGTCATAACCTTGCACAACTAAAGGACACCGCCTATACAACCTTCTAGTAGTAACCGTCTCACCAAGGAACTAGTTACTAACATGCCAACATCCAGGATCTCAACAGGAACATTCAACAAAGATGCATGTTCACTCAAGATATAAGAATAAGTAGACCCCGAATCAATCGAAGATAACAATGACAATGATTGCAAAGTGAAGGTACCTGCGATCACATCCGTGTCATTATGACCCTCGCAATGAGCGTAGATCTAAGCTGGTCTACCATTCTCTGATCGCATAGTAGCAACATGAGCTACAAATCTCTGACCATCCCCACGCCTCTAAAAATTACCACTGCCACGGCCTCGGCCCCTAGTAGGTGTAGCAACATGAACTGAGGCCTCTCTCATAGCCCGAGGACAATTACACTTCACGTGATCAAGAGACCTACATATCTAACAGCTCAAGGAATTTCCCCAACATGCACCCGTGTGATGTCTACCACAACGCTCACACTCAACCATAATACAAACTCCTGGGTTACCCTAACTGACCCGCTACCATGCATGTGGTCTGGCCTATATCTCTTATCCCGAAACCTCTTATTATGTCTCCCATAATAGCTAGAATCGGCCACTCTCTTAACCAATCTTGCGCTCATAGCCTAAACTGATGCATGCAAAGACTGCTCAATATCATTGGCTCGGTTGACCAACACATCAAAATCTGTGTAATCCCAGCCAGAAGATAAGTCTTAATCCTTCACCAGACCATAACGAAACTTATTGCATCTCTACTGATCATCGAGAACCAACTCTGAGGCATACTGACTCAGGCAAACAAACTCACCTCATACTCGGCAACAGACATACCACCCTACGATAGCGACATAAACTCAAGCTTCTTCGCATCCAAATACTGTGCACTAAGATACTTTCTCTTGAAAGCTCTCTGAAAGAACTCCCAAGTCACATCTGCCTCAGGAACACCTACAACTGTGGTTACCCACCAATGATATGCATCACCTTGCAATAGTGACACAGTGCAACCCAACTTTCGCTCATCATTACAACCTATCTGGTTCAGAATACGGATTGTTTTTACCAGCCATCCCTCAGCTGCCTCAAGACTCAAACCCTAAAATTCCTCACCTCCTAAACTTCAAAGACGCTCTAAGGGTAAACCTTGGTTAGCCACCATATCAGGTTCTGGTGCTTACACTTGCACTCCAGCCTTCGCTGCTTGAAACGCTCCCGTCATTGCTTGGATTAACAGAGTCAAATCACCAAAACCTGGCACAAGAGGAGCCTAGGGTACACCACCCACCCCAATATCAATAGGAGGAGCCAACGGAGGAGGATGAGGTAAAACATTAGGGGGATTCCCTTCCTCAATGTTATTTTGCCCAACTCCGGCATTAATAGCCATCGAACACGTCTCACGTCGAGCCATACTAAAAAAGTAGCAAAATACATTAAATTTAGGCTAGCATTAGGCAAAGGATTCAATACAACCTTATGAAACATTTTAAAACCTCGGTAATAGGTAATGTGTTCCCAATTCATACCCTGACACGATATTAAACAATCACCAAATATATATACAATCACCATGCAATTCAAACATCACCAACTAATCAAACAACAACATCCCAACTTTTCATAACATAGCTCTGATACCAACAAATGTAACCCCCTCGACCCGGCCTAGATGCCCAACCGAACCGAGAGAACTACATTAGGTTTGTCGAAGCAAATCGGAGAAAGATTACGAAAACCGATCCATTTTTTCTTTTTATCTTGTATAGATGCATATTATTAATCATATGTGTACATACTTTCAGCGGGTGAATTTACAAGGAATCAGACCACGGAAAGGCGACCAATTGCATAACATACATTTTAGGGACTAAAATGTAAATTTTATAAAATAAAGGACCAAAACTGAAATTAAAGTTACCAATCCTCAATTAGTCAAATTACATGCTTACATGTCAAATTTTAGGTCAAAACGATCATCAAATCTCATACAATTGCATTTACAAAATTTAGGGACCAAAATGAAAGAAACAGAAACTTCCAAATATTCCAATAACTGAAATAACTGCAGCTCGTATCGGTACGTGTGTAGTTGTTTTGGTACGCCTTAATAATTTCCAAAACTCAAATTTAGTAGCTAAAACTCGTACTGATACACTTGCTCGCGTATCGAAACGCCTAGCCAAAATGCTTAAGACCATATCGAAACACTTGCTTAAGTACCGAAATGCTATGCCTGAAAAGGATTGCCCGTATCGAAACACCCTCCTGCGTATCAAAACGCTATGCCTAAAATAGCCTACCTGTATCGGTACGGGGATACATGTTTCAATACGCATAGACCTGTAATGTCCCAAATTACTGTCTAAACATTCTTTAATGATAACCAAAACGTTCTAACATGCTTCAAACACTTATACAACATTACTTGGATACAAACCATACCAAAGCATCATAGAATCAACAACATTACATAGCATTCATACACCCCAAGATATTCTATAGGCATGCTTCCAAATAACATTCTACCAAGCAACCAAAACTCACATTAGGCAATTTTAAGGCATACTCATCATGCTCACACATCTAAAGCATCAAAACAAACTTGCCTAAATCGTCAAAACATGGCAACCATCAAAGGTTAACTAGATGAATTCCTATGCAACCACCTAGTCTCAACTATAAGTAAAGATCGTTAACCAACTTATCAGCATCAAATCTGCCTTACAATCTAGCACATAACATGCTTAAAACCCATAGGAAAACAGAATTACAAATCCCCAAAATATGGCGAACACATTGCCTTATTAAGCAGAAACATAAATTGAGTTCATACTCAAAGTAGTCCTTGTCTTGGATCGCTTTAAACTTTGCCATTGCAGCCCCCTAACTTCAATGCTCTGCATCATTAGGAAAAAGATAGCGTAAGAACACATGCTTAGTGAGGATGCTTTTAAAACAATGATGCGATATAATCCTTGAAAACTAAACACTTATTTTCAACCCATGCTTACAACCTAAGTAATTCCAATGATTCCAATTCAAGCATGCATATCGACCATATGCAAAAACCTTTATAAACCACATGCTTAAATCCCAAAGCATTAAATTACAAAACCATGCTTAAATCCCAAAGCGTCAATTTACACAGCCATGCTTGAATCCCAAAGCATTATAAAGTAGGTTCAACACATGAACTTGCATATATTGGCATTTATAGTGACCCTGGATAGACGACCACTATCCTTGATTAGCCGACCGCTAATCTTTAGGTAACCGACCGTTAACCTTATATTTCGGATACACGGATCTCCCATGATAGTCGAACACTACCATGACCCATACCATGTCGACCGCAAGATACAACACCCTTTCCGACAAGATCAACATCAACAAGGAGAACCGACTGCTCAACCAAACTGACAACATTATAGTCTGAGTAGCCGACCACTTACCTCAAGGACTCTTAACCACTACTGATTTTTATCATATTATAGTGTACTTCATCCTATGGCATGCCAACTATATCCGAAAGTTTTTTCATCATGTCACATAGACAATATATCATTTACAAAAAAATTACTCATTGTTTTACAATACATTATACAAAACCACCACATATGCAAATCACATTGCCAAAGCAATAATACCATTCCCGACCAGAATGAAAACCAATGCTCACTAGCATTTCTTATACTTTTAAAACCCCTGCATATGTACTTACAATCATGCATTTCCAATAAGTAAATCAAAACATGTTTACGACATAAACATGAATTACACATGCACATATCCGAACCGATATTAAAGAACAAAAGAGGGAAAACTTACTTTCGAGCTTAGAAAAGTGTTTCAAACTTATCCTAAACTCCAAACAACCTTTATTAAACCTTTTAAAGGCGTTTAAACCAGTTTCCACTCACCGATACACCTCGTTTTGCTCGCCAATGCGAATCGAGCTCCCGACAAGCAACAAACAACATCAAGCTTCGTTGCCTTGATTATCCGTTGTTTTAATCACATAATACCATAGGGCAAATGCATCATTATGGATTCAAGCAGTTGCCAACAAGCATTTACCCGTAACTCTTAAGTTGTCCACTCAAAAACCATCTGAAACATATCGAAATCATCCTCAAACACTTCCAAAACTCAACCCAGCCATAATATAATGCTTCAACCCATTAAACACCATCAATTAACATCTAAAACCCTTTCCCAACATCTTTTACTTCCAACAATGATTAAACTCAACTATCACCCCAAAAACCCTTGATTAACAACCTTAAACATTAGATATTCAACTTGTTTCGGGATTACAATGTTAAAACCAAGTTATTAACTCAATTAAACATCAAAATCATGATCTAATCTGATCAAAATCCCAGCAAAACAGAACAGGTACGAAGATCCATACATTTCATCAATCAAAACACAATTAAACCAATTTTCCTCAATTAAAATATCAAAACACATTATAAAATAATTGTAAAGAGTCAACAACTTAGGAATTTCAGTAAATGACATTTCATTAGAGGAGGAGAATGAACCTTACCTCTAATGGATGTTTTCTCCCTTAATTGGATGATTTACATGAAAAAACAAAGTTAAAACAATAAGGTTTTGGTAAATTAACAACAAAGAATCATTTACAAACAAATGATTTAAGAAAAGAAAGGTTTACCTGAAGATTTAGAAGAAGAAATTGATGTTTGGCTGGAGAGATTTTGAGAGAAAATATTTTGAGAAAGTTAGTTACGTGATTTTTGTTTTAATGATGCAGAGCATTGAAGTTTGGGGGCTGCAAGGGCAAAGTTTAAAGCGATCCAAGACAATGACTACTTTGAGTATGAACTCAATTTATGTTTCCAACCCATGCTTTGGGATTTTGAGACAAGGACTACTTAAATCATTAGGTCGTAAGCATGGGTTAAAAACTAAACACTTGTTTTCAACCCATGCTTACGACCTAAGCAATTCCAATGATTCTAATTCAAACATGCATATTGACCATATGTAAAAACCTTTACAAACCACATGCTTAAATCCTAAAGCATTAAATTACAAAACCATGCTTAAATCACAAATCATCAATTTAAAAAACCATACTTAAATCCCAAAGCATTATAAAGTAGGTTCAACACATGAACTTGCATATATTAGCATTTATAGTGGCCCCGGATAAACGACCACTATGCTTGATTAGCCGACCGCTAATCTTTAGGTAACCGACCGTTAACCTTACATTTCGGATACACGGATCTCTCATGATAGTCGAACACTACCATGACTCATACCATGCCGACCGCAAGATACAACACCCTTGCCGACCGCAAGATCAACATCAACAAGGGGAACTGACCGCTCAACCCAAGTGACAACATTATAGTCCGATTAGCCGACCACTTACCTCAAGGACTCTTAACCACGATCGATTTTTATCATATTATAGTGCACTTCATCCTATGGCATGCAAATATATCTGAATGTTTTCTCATCACGTCACATAGCCAATATATCATTTAAAAAACATTTACTCACTATTTTACAATGCATTATACAAAATCACCACATTGCAAATCACATTGCCAAAGCAATAATACCATTCCCAACCGGAATAAAACCAAATGCTCACTAGCATTTCTTATACATTTAAAACCCCTGCATATGTACTTACAATCATGCATTTCCAGTAAGTAAATCAAACCATGTTTACGACCTAAACATGAATTACACATGCTCATATATGAACCGATATTAAAGAGCAAAATAGGGAAAACTTACTTCCGAGCTTAGGCAAGTGTTTCAAACTTATCCTAAACTCCCAAAAACCTTTATTAAACCTTTTAAAGGCATTTAAACAAGTTTCCACTCACCGATACACCTCGCTTTGCTCACCAACGCGAATCGAGCTCCCGACAAGCAACAAACAACATCAAGCTTTGTTGCCTTGATTATCCCCTATTTTAATCACATAAAACCAGAGGTCAGATGCATCATTATGCATTCAAACAGTTGCCAACAAGCAATTACCTGCAACTCTTAAGTTGCCCACTCAAAAACCATCTGAAATATATCGAAATCATCCTCAAACACTTCCAAAACTCAACTCAGCCATAATATAACGATTCAACCCATTAAGCACCATCAATTAACATCTAAAAACCTTTTCCCAACATCATTTTACTTCCAGCAATGATTAAACTCAACTATCACCCCAAAAACCCTTGATTAACAACCTTAAACATTAGAGATTCAACTTGTTTCGGGATTACAATGTTAAAACCAAGTTATTAACTCAATTAAACGTCAAAATCATGATCTAATCTGATCAAAATCCCATCAAAACAGAACAAGTACGAAGATCCACAAATTTCATCAATCAAAACACAATTAAACCAATTTTCCTCAATTAAACTATCAAAACACATTATAAAACAATTGTAAAGAGTCAAAAACTTAGGAATTTCAGTAAATAACCTTTCATTAGAGGAGGAGAATGAACCTTACCTCTAATGGATGCTTTCTCCCTTAATTGGATGATTTACTTGAGAAAACAAAGTTAAAACAATAAGGTTTTGGTAAACTAACAACAAAGAATCATTTACAAACAAAAGATTTAAGAAAAGAAAGTTTTACCTGAAGATTTAGAAGAAGAAATTGATTTTTGGCTGGAGAGATTTTGAGAGAAAATATTTTGAGAAAGTTAGTTACGTGATTTTTGTTTTAAAGCTTTTAATTACAAATTAATTCTCCCTAACCTATTTATATTTTCTAAAACACTTTTAAAATAGCCAATTAAGGGATAAAGTCTGATATTAGAATTTTAGGGCAATTAGCTCCATAAAGATTCAAATTTTTGACTCTTTACAAAACATCCACCAAAACAGTTTTCATTTTGGTCACTAGTCCAAAATGTCTGATTTCCAAAATGGGTTTTCAAAAATTGACTTTACCATAATCATTAATATATTTAATAATGATTTTAGAATATTTTTCTACAATTTTATCACCTTCAAAAATATTTAATCCGATTTAATCCCGAAACTAACTTGAATCTCTAATTTTGGTCCACCGAGCCTTCGAACCAACCCTTAAAATATCTAGGCCCAAAACCAGGGTGTTACACTTGTCAAACTCATTCCGCTGTTGGAACCTTCTAGTATTATCCCTAAGTCGGGTGAATAAGTAATTATTTTCCCCTTCATTAGCACCTTCAAGAACCAAAATCTTCATTTTACATTCCCGGATGAGGTTTCCCATAGCTTCCACTTCCTTCTTTAGTGTTTCATTTTTATTCTGACTAGCCTAAAGCTCAACATATGTATCATGATTCTAGAACCTGTGTAACGAATAATTTAGGTCTGCCACTTTGGCCTGTAGCTCAGCAACAATGGCACGGCTCTATCTTAGCTTCTTATTGGTCGTATCACATACACACTGCAACTCGTATAAACAGATCTTGTTATCATGTGTCTTATTCTTCTTCTATGCAACCATATTTTTTCTTTCTTTTTCGAAGGCCTGTTTATTCTTCTTACTATCAATCATTTGTTTTTCCTTCTTTTTCTTGTCTACAAGCATCCATTTGTATTCTCATTTTCTTTCTTACTGTACTCTATTTCTTTTTCACGGATTGCCCAATCTCTCATTTCTATTGCTATAGTATCTTTCTCAAATAAGCGTTTTGAACCATGGTCTAGAACTTGAGGAATTAACTCTCTGAATTTTGAACTTCTTTTCCAAACTCTTGTACATCTTTACCACCTGATTAATTTCTCCCTTGTATTTTTCCACGTCTAGACTTGCTTTAACCAAGTATTTCGTATGTTGTTTTTGCAGGGCCTCTATCTTGGCCTTAGCCCTTTTTAGCTTGCCCCTCAAAATGTCAGCCTCTGATGGGACCACCTTCAAATATGCTTCCAAGGATTTGTTTTGCCCTGGAGTAGACATCGATATTTTTTTCATTCACCCTCATATACCTTCAAAAGTCATAGTCGGGTGTGAACATGCACTTATCATCATGAACTACCTTTATGAAATAACAATACTTCCACGAGTCATTGATGGTCAGGACTTTCTCTTTGTGCTTTCCTTAGAACTCGAACTTAAACGAGTTAAGACCAGTTGTGAAAGGGATGAATTGTCAAGAGCCATATTGCCACGACACTAGTAAAGAAGAGCAACCAATTCTACTCTAGAGGCCTAGTAGCATCAGATGATCATAATCTCCTTACTTGTACAAAACCTTGGCCTGACCCATCCATAAAACTCTCCACATGATTTCTTGATCACGACAATCTCTGAAGATGTCCACCCACTTGCTTCTTTTGGCTATTGGTCACTCTTTTGCCCAAAATTCTTGGAGCAAAGAAAAGTTTAGAGAGAAGACATTGGGCATCACCAGAGTCGAATTCTTCCAGAAATGGCAAAAGGCCCAAACCTGAAGCAAAAGAGCACATCATCTAAAATGCACACCTTCCAGCTTACGACATTCGTTTAAGAAAATAAAAGTTTCTTCTAGTATAGCTGGTACTTGATTAATTTTCTCTTAAGTTGCTCAAAGAAGTCTAACATAGCTACATCAATATTACCCAACATTCTCGGAAAGATAACCAGGTCTTAGATTGCTATGGCTAGGAGATCAACTCTCTTTACCCTGTTTGGATAATTCAGGATTATATCATGGATGCTTGACCAAGCAAAGGACAAGTTGCCCCCTCTTTTCTGTATCAAACCCTTGACCTATTCTTCACTCATTCTGGTAAAGAATTTGAGCATGGTGTGAGGGTTCTTGTTTTTAGGGGGTTCTGTATAAACCCAGTTCTTCACCACCTTGCGTAGATTGAACAATGCTGAGTACTCTTCAATTGTGGGCATCATGTTCTCCCTATTGAAAGTGAAACAACAATACCTCAGATTCCAGAATTGGACCAATGCCTTGAGCAACAGCTCATCCACCTTCACACGCAACAAATAAGTTATATCACCATAGGTCTTGTAGCATAATTGTTTGGTTGTATAGTTGAAGCGGTCCCATATTACTCGCAACTCATGCACATCATTCTACTTGACACTAATATATGCATAGTTAGACGTTTCTGTTACATGATCAACTGAAAAATTATCCTCATTTACCCGTTGGTTGATCTCAGACCAGTGACGTACATCTGCATTATCTTCCTCTTTCTTTAAGTACTTTCCATCCATGGAATAGGCTTTTTCTAATCAATAAATTGACTCAAGAATCAACCCCTTTTTAAGTACGCCATGTGGATGCAAGAAACAAATATGCAAAAACAAACAAAAACAAGAAAAAAATGATTAGTTCTCTCAAAAATAACAAAAATAAAACATAAAGGTTCAAAACAATTTTATTGTTCGAATAATAACTAGGAAGTGCATTCCAACATTTTTGAAGACGTCTTCATGGATCATTCTCACGAAATTTTTTTGAATGAATTCTAATTCTTAGGTTTTCCACATAGCTCTATTAGGGTGGGCTCCTAGTTTCATACACAAGGGTATGATTCTAGAAAAGATCCTCGAGTTGTCCTTATTGTCCCCTACTAAGGGTAGCAAAACTCTTGATCCTCTTCCATTATAGGCTCTTAGGAATCAAGTTCAACTTGAGGGGACCCATTTTCCCTTGTCCATACTAAGAATCAATATTCTCACGAAGACATAGGGCATATGAGCCCCGAAGGTACTTGCTAGGCCCATACAGAGAATCAATATTCCCATAAGAGTAATAGTGTTTTTTCCTCACTTAAATGAACGGGTCGAAGATCGAGTGTAGAGCTTATATTATGCCAAATTTTAAAATGAGTAAAATGAAACCACATTCATAAATGGATAGTTAAATTAAATTTCACACGAACTTTAGCAAATTTCAACATTAAGACAAAGTGTAATCGACTTTTGGCTAGACTCTCTTTTTTTAAAAACAAAAAAGTCCCCAGCGGAGTCGCCAAGTTGTCGGAACTGTTTCAAGCTCGATATTTAAAAACATCTTAGTCGTCACCAATTATTTTTCGAGGTGTAATTGGATCACCTAAAAATGGGTTATTTTAATAAAAACATTTTATTTTATTAAAACAATAATTTTGGTCTGTAAAAACACAAAAAAGCGGGTTCATAAGTTGGTTACGTGTGGGGAAGGGTGAGCACCCCCGTAACACCCAAAAATTGGTACCTAGCCAATTACAAGTTGTCTTAATGTCGAAATTTGCAAGTTTGTGTAAAATTTAAATTATTTTCCATTTGTGAATGCGAGTTCATTTTAACGGCCCCACCATCCGGGAAATAAACAATAATCACCGCCAACATTTATGACGCTAACCCATTTACACCATTTTGCTGAGACACCGCATTGCAATTTATATGTCCGGGTATAAACTAAGCATGGCATTAAAGAATAGATTTATTAGAAAATTAATGTTTTCCCCATTATTTTAAACTAAGCATGGCATTAAAGGAAAGCACTAGGTATTTGAGCTAAAATTAAAAGAAAACCTAAATTTTAAAAAAGATAATAAATTAATAAAATAGTATAGTGAGTAAAAAGGGTGAGGAGTTATTAATAAAAAAAATAAATGGTAACAAACCCAAAGATTTAATTAGACTTGTAGCAGTGGCCAGATTGAAAAGAATTGAAGTTATAAGCTAAATTACAAAATGGGGATTAAATTGAATGGTTTTAAAATATGGTATTCGGGGATTTAATGAGTGTAATTAGCTCACTTTATTTTAAAACACATGGATATAAAAGCCAAGTTTCATAAACACCCTTCATAATTCTCTTTTCAAAATTTTGGATCAAAATACCACTTCCCCATTTTCTCCCAAATGTTCTTCAAAGAATATGAAGAATATGGCGGCGAACCATCGTGCCTGCTGTCTTCTATCGGTGTCGGCCGCCGTTCATTTGCGGCGGAGTTCTTTAAGAAAAACTTTTTATTTTTTTAAAGCCAAACCCGAATCTCCTTTAAAAAATACTCGAAATGTTAAAAAAAAAGACTAAACTACTCAAAAACCTTTCGAATCACACACCTTTTTTTTAAAAAAAAATTGAAATCGGGCGACTTGGATTGAAATGCAGCAAGATCTCACAAAAAGGTAAAAAAATCATCCCTTTTCTTTCAATATATTCGAAATAGGAAAAATAAAAAAAGATGAAAATACTTAAAAAAATGCTTGCTTTGCTTGCTTGTATTATCGCTCCCAAAAATCGTCGTAGTTTACAAAGAATAGGTATGGCTTTTATATAGCCAAAATACATACCAAAATTACATGGGAATAAAAAAAACTAATTTCTATTGATTTGATTCCCATATTTGTTTGAACCGATTCCCTTCCCCCTTTTGAATTGATTTCGATTTGCTTTCCTTTTCCCTTATCGATTTGATTTAATCTTTCCTTTTATTAATCGAAATTAATCTTCCTTTTTTGTGTGTTTTTTTGGATGCCACGATCGAACGGTGAGGGGACGGAAACGCAACAGTCGTCGGTGTTGATCTACAACTTCGGAGTTGATCAGTAGTGGGGCGGCTCGTGGTCTGCACGCGCGAAAGGGAGCCGAACAGGTCTAAAAGCTTGCGCGTGGCCTACACGCGCGTATAGGGAACCGAGTGTCCTTTCTTCTAGTTCAATTTAGACCGTTAGATCTTGACTAGATCCAACGGCTGTGATAGGGCTGTGTATGGGAGAAAAAAAGATCAGTTAGAATTTTTATTATTTAGGCCAAATGGGCTACAATGTAAATGTGGACTTGTTTTTATTTAATAGACTTTTTTAATTTTTTAGGTTTTATATCTAATAATAATAATAAAGTGACGGTAAAAATTCAGTGACAACAAAATTCAAATTAATTAAATTATTCGTTGCATGTCTGAATCACTTAAATATTTACTTTTTGCAAGTATATGGTTTAACTACAAAAGAAGAGTCCAAAGTATATTTTGTTTTTTTGGGTGCATGTTTTTTTGTCAAAATATGTATCTAACGTTTAAGGGTAAGTTTACTCATGAAGTAAACCCAAATCAAAAATTTTATTCCTACTTTTTAATTATATCAACTTTACCATCAAAGTCATTCAATTTGCATCAATTTTGCTCTTGAAGTAATTTATCTGAGTTTACTTTAAGGGAAAATTGATGCAATTAAATTACTTCGAGAGAATAAATGATGCAATTATTTGACTTTGAAGGTAAAATTGATGCAACTAAAAAGTAGGAACACCATTACTTATTTAAATTTACTTCAGGGACAAACTTACCCTTTAAACCATTTTTATACGACGGACGTAAAAAAAATATGGGTAATATTCATTACCCAATTAAAACATAAAACTTTATTAAAAAGCCAAAATCTTATATAAAAGAACAAATAATTTTTATCCATATAGTTTAGACACTTATTTTACATTTATACCTAAAACTAGGTACTATTTTAGTTGAAAATTATATAAAAAATGATTCAAATACACTACGATAATAACTAGAATATCCAAATTCACAATATACAAAATCTAAAAATGATAACATATCCCTAAATATTCAAATCCAACCATCTCCACCGTTAAACCCATACCAAAGGCCGTAAAATGATAAAAAAAAAACAGTGAGAGATTGATGATTTTGTGTTCTTTAGGAACATGAGAAATGAAGTATTAATAACTCAACTTGGCATGACATGCTAATCTCGATCTTTGTTGGGAGATGCGACAATTCATGAAAATATCTTGAATTGCATTACTGTCTTCTAACATTGCCCCCCAAACCATGCCACCAAGTTGATCACCATTTCCCCTCAACTCTTGTCCTTACAAGACAAAGCAGCGCTGAAACAGGCACATGTTACAAAGCCCCACACTTCCAATTTGCTTAATTTCTCAACTCAAATTTCTTAGATATTACACAGATCTAACTCACAGCAAACTAACCGAAACAAATAATTTTACAGCCTCAAAACAACAACATCAGCAGCAGCAGTGCCTTAACTAGACTTGTATGCTGTTAAAACAAGGTTGATAAGCAAAAAGCAAAGCGATAAAACTGCAAGATGTCGGCATAGATCGAGGGTAACCGATGAGGATTGATCAAATATTTCCGAAGAATCGACCGGCAGCGGCATCCCGTCGCTGTTCAGAGTGCAGGAAGAAGGGCTCGAACCGTCTTTGCTCATCATCATCGCTCGCAAAACCGCGGAAACCGTTCGAATGTAGGCGGTTCGATTCTTTGCCAGCAGCCACGTGAGACCCATCAGCTGACAATCTTTGTTGCGCATCTTGGTGGTCCTCTCCTCCGCCTTGCTTGAATTCAAAGTATTCTTCTTGTTGAGCTGCACCAACATTGCTTTTCCCATCAGAACAGGAAATAATAACACTTGGCTAGCTGCTCATTAAACTAAAGATAAGTTTGGTATATGTCTAAAAAATGGAAAATTGGCATGAATTCTTCATTTACTAAGATCAGATTCACCCTTTAAGGGAAAGAAAAAGGGAAAACACTTTCCAATTAGCAAGAAAGAGTGAAAAAAAACCAAATTAGACCTTCAGTTGAGAACAAATTAATTGTAAAGTTACCAAATGAAGGGTTTTCAAGCACTTGTTGCATCCACCAAGACCAGGGAATCCATTAACATTGGAGCTGCTGCTTAAGCAATTTCTTTCCAATCTCTCCACATTGTCATTTCCGACAAGGTTGCCCTTATGGTCAACCGAGAAAGCATCAGGGCAAGTGAACGGGTGAAGTCTGATTCCACAGTAGCAGTACACCGCATCGCACGTCTCGTTCGGTTTAACCAACTCCACCCCTCTCTGTTTCAGAGCTTTCCCTAGATCATCCACACACGTTTCCGAGTCATCCGGCAACAATGGCATGTCGTACGACGGGGTACGCCCCACAACCGCCGGTGACACTCTTCCGAACCTGCCGAGTGCGGTGGCGGAATAGGCGGCGTAAAGCCAAGACGCGAGTACGGGGCAGCAGCGGCTGCGGTGTAGCTGCCCCGTGACCCCATTGTTCTTCTTGGTGGCGCATGCGTTTTTTATGCTGTGAAATAGCTCTTCGGGTAGGTCGAGTTGACAGCCGGCGACATTTGATTGCTCGGGAAATGCAGGGATTGTTGCAGGCGGCGATGATGATGTTAGAGGAAGGGGTTGGACACTTGCTGTGTCTGTGTCGGATTTAGTAAAGGAAACAGGGAAAAGAAGGGTGAGAAAGAGGAAGAAAGGGAAAGGATTAAGGGACATTGATGAAGGAGGGGCAAAGGTGGCTCGGAAGAGAAATGGGGGAGAGAGGGGGCGTGCCTGGTTTTGAGTTTGGGTTAATGAAATAAAAAAGCTGGGGGGAAGTGATAATGGTGGTGGGGGATTGGAGTTGGGAAGGAAATAAAAAGGACGAAATGGTAAAGAAATAAACTGTAGGATTTGGAAAAAGTTTGGCAGTATGCTACCTCGGTTACATTTGTTTATACATTTTACAAATTAAGGTGTATTCTGTGTTAGTGTAATAGTTTAAAAAATATTTTTTAAAAGTTTAATATTTTTTTTCTATATATGAAAATTATATCTATTTTTTCTGAAATAGAGATCAAACATTTTTTTAAAATATGTGTTTAATGTTTTATTTTTAGTTTGTATTAAAGCCAAGTTGTTAAAAAATATATCATTCATTTATAGACATGTAATTTTTATTTTTTTTCAAAAAAATTAAGAAGAAAATGTCTTAAAAAACTCATAACTTTCAAAATTTTCAAAAAAACTCAAATCCCTAAAATTCAAACCACAAATTTTCAAATTGACATCGTTATTGCAGCCGATAGCCTCGTCAGACCCATAACTGTAATCGCCAAAGGCCACCATCTATTTCTCTCAATTACCATCGTCGAAAACCAACAAGAGGCATGCCAATCGGACATCAAACAACGGACGCTATTGATTCCAACCGAACAACGTCTGATTGGCACATCTATCACCAGTTACCAGCGATGGATGACTTGGAAAAATGAGCAGTGGCCTTTGACGGCGATATTGGTGGGGCTCGACGAGGCTAACAACGACAACAACAATGTCAATTTGAGGGTTTTGTGGTTTTGAATTTAGGGATATTTTTTTAAGATTTTGGGGATTTTGATTTTTAAAATTTATTTTTTTCACTTTTTTTGGAAAAAAAATTAAGAAATAAAAATAAAAACCACATGTAAAATTATGATTGAGTGATGAATTTTTTAACGACGTTATCTTAAAATAGTAATACAATGAAACTTTAGACACATACTTTGACAAAAAAAAATTAAGACACATATTTCAGTAAAAAAAAAACATTTTGACCATTGTCTCAGAAAAAAGGTGTGCTTTAGATACTTATTTTTCACTTAAGACTTTTTTTCAACAAAAATATTTTATGATTTAAATATAGATTTTTAAATTTAAATATTAATTATATTGAATTTTGATTAAATTTAGATTGGAATCGAATTTGATTTCGACAACATCTTTCTATATTGTTTTCTCTATTAATATGACTCAAATTTGAGATATTATTTAAGAGAAAACAAATTACTTACCATTTAACCTAATAGACATTGATAATAACTTTGGATTTCTATTATCTTAAAGTATTGTCGTTTAACTTTCAAAATTAAAGAAAAACTCCCTGTGTGTCTAATTTTTTTATCCATGCGATTAAAACCAAGATATTTCCAAGTTTACAATTCATTGGAAAATTCAGATGTTTTATTAGGTAGTATATATTCATACATATTTTATTTTTTTAATAAAGCGTATACATTATAAACAAAGCGATTGAACCCGAACTTTTTAGGATGAACATCATCTATTTTTCTACTGAAATCACTTGTTAGATTCTTATAACTGTGCGTCTAATTGTATAGTTATACTATATATTTATATGATAAGTTTGATAACAATGTTTGGCTCTATACGTATAAGTATTCTCCCAAGGTATTACATAGGAGATTGTGCTTCTAAGTATTGAGCGGTGCATTAAAATAAATAAGATTAAGCTGCCGAAGACTAATGTAATCTAACATTTAATATTTATTTATTTATACTTTATAAGATTCTATTAATCAACAGAGCCCCCACTGGGGATTGTAAATTGGGAATTTGTAATGCAAATCACTTCACTTTCTTTAAGTTTCTCTGGTCCTTTTCTTTTAGGAAACTTTGGATATATGGAAGTGTGTGAGTGACTATTCACTTTCGACCCGGCCTCAAACCCTCTCTCTTACATGGTAAAGCAAGTTTTCACATGTTGGGGACCAAATCATGCTAATAGCTCTTAGCTTAACGTTTTTTAACAAAAAAGCAAGAGGTCGAATTTTATGAAAATAGTGAAAGGTGTAGTAAAATACATTTCAAACCATGGAAAGAAATTTGATAACTATATTTATTAAGAAATCTCATAAAAAATAAAAATAAAATCAATCTTGTAGACTGTTCTGCTAATAATTCTGAAAGCATCGTTAAATCATCACAAAAGGATCTAATCATAGGAAATATCTGATCAACGTCTTCTCTAATCAATGATGTATATCGTGATGATCACTATACAAACGTCAAATTATCATAAAAATAGACGAGAATCGTACCATAAAACTAAAAATAAATAAATAAAATCATCAACTGTCGATAAAATTGGTACGATGTTGTCATAGTCGTTGTAAGAAAAGAAAAAGTTAAGGATAACTATGATGGAGCTCTTGGCTTAACATAATGTAACACAACTGTGAAATCCTTTACCAAAGCTTCTTTCAATATATTTGGCCTTTCAAATTTTAATTTAGGGTTTTAGTTCTCGGTGAATTCCACTCCTCAATCTTTGTGATAAAATCTAATTTAACTAAAATAGGTATTATGATAAAATAATATGCATTTTATTTCTTTTATCTCATTTTCAGTCATACCAAATAATGAATGAAAAACCGAAAATAAATTATTTTTCTTCAATTATTACATTTTTCCTGTCGAACATATTAAAATATATTTTGTCTTATTATTATTATTATTATTATTATTATTATTATTATTATTTTCCATTCCCCCCATTATTCTACCTCCTTACGAAACGAATCCTACAAGTGCATGGCAATTTGTCAATGGATGAGTCTAGAGCGGGCGACGAACACCACTAACGCAATACATCGCAGCACACCGTTAATTTTTAAATTTTGGTATAATTACATATTTTGTCCTTTTTATGTATACATGCTATTAATTTAGTCACAACTATTTACTTTATTCAGTCAAGTCAATCCTAATTCAAAATAATTCAACTAATTTAACTCTCAATGTTTAAAAATCTATCAATTTGGTCCTAATTTTAATGTAAATCAATAATTTAATTCAATTTAATCTCAAATATTTAAGAATTCTATCAATTTAATCCAAAAATTTTAAAAAATAAAAGGAAGAAAGATAATATGTCTTAGAACTAAAAACTAATAAGTAAACATCTTTACCTCCCCGGTTTCTAATCGACCTTTGAAAACCCTTCCGAATCCTCCTTCCCCAAGCAAACATTATTCTCTAAAATTCTTTGTTGTTGTTGCCAACTCTCGGAATGTGAAACTACATGCTCCATTACCTTTGGAGCCTTTTCCTTGATATGGTATATTTCCAATTATCGTGTTGCAACAACCAATGGTTTATTAGCATTTTTGCATGTAATGGATCTGGTATAATAGATTTTTTTAGTTTATATACATACGTGGGCAAACAATGTTTTAGTTCTGAGATATATTATCCTTCTTCCTTTTATTTTTTTATAATATTTTTAGATTAAATTGATAGAATTCTTAAATATTGAGGATTAAATTGAATTAAATTATTGAATTACATTGAAATTAGGACCAAATTAATAGATTTTTAAACATTGAGGGTTAAATTAGTTGAATTATTTTGAATTAGGATTGAATTGACTGAATGGAATAAATAGTTGTAACTAAATTAATAGCATGTATATATAAAAAGGACAAACTATGTAATTATACAAAATTTAAAAATTAACGGTGTGCTACGGTGTATTGCGTTAGTGGTGTTCAACGATGTTTGTCACCCGCTCTAGAATTTTCCTTTGGCAATACACTACAATACTCTGGAAATTTCCTTTATTGTTTTTAATTTTCACCTCAGAACTCCGAGTAGTCAATACACTGGGAATTTTCCTTTCCTTTGTCATTTTCACCGCACTTAGGGATGAAAAAAAAATTCGAATTCGACGAGTTTCAACCTGATCTAATTCTATAGAGTTAGAATTTTTTTGAATTTTTAGTTTTTGAGTCGAGTTTTAAAGAAGTTTGAGTCGAGTTTGAATTTAGAGTAGAAACTCCTCGACCTGGTTTATTTATAAATATATATTTATATTTATTATATTTTTATATATTATATTTAATACTTTTATTAATTTTCTTCGAAGCGGATCAAGTTTAATCGGGTTTTTTTATTAAAATTCCAGAGTCATATCGGAGCCAAGTTATACTTTTATTATATCAAGTCGGATTAGTCAAGAATAAAATTATTTTAACTTTGAGTCAGGACAGGTCGAATTTAAACTTTAAATTTTTGGGTCAAGTTCGTGGCGGCTAAAACCTCGCACCGTTGCCATCTTTGGGACCTCACTTTATGTGTCGATAAATTCAGACAGAGTGACAGCGAAACTATTTAAGAAATTAAAATTCTCTTCCACAATAACCTTGTGGAAGCCATGAATTGACATCAAAATACAATCACAATATCTACAACCATTGGACAACACTATACTTCGCCAATATTAACAATACATGTCACATTCAACTTTACCAATAATAATAAAGATCAGAGTAAATTGCCTGAATGGCCACTTAAATATAACGGAGGTCATATTTGACCATCATAGTTTTAATTTTGTCAATAAAATCACTTAGTTGTTAAGTTATATCAATCAAGCTATTTACCGCTAAAACTTAATGGAAGGACGATGTGACAATTAATAGAATTTTGTATAATTATACATTTAGTTCATGTTATTAACATATTATATCAAATTCGCCATATTTTTAACTTAGTTTTACAAATTTAACCATCCTATTAGATGATAATACGTGTCATGACAATTGTCACAGGTGACACGTGTTACCGTATGATTGGTTAAAAAATTTTAAAAATTAAAGTTTGTTTCCATGAGAATGAATCTGAGACATGTGGGTTGAAAGGCCTCCACCCCAACCATTGAACCAAACCTATTTTATAGGATATAGTTTACAATAAATTTGATTAAAGATTAGTTTAAGAGATAAAAATCAAAAGTAGAAATAAGATTAACTCATCACTCTTTAGGTCTACTTGACAGATTAGTTTCCACCTACTGCTACCATATGATACCAGTTGTAACAAAAGGTGTTGGCTTCATTTTAAACCAGTAAACAATCATATCGCCTCAACCCAACATACCATAATCCTTGCAACATTCGGACTACCAACAAGGAAAATGAGAGAAAGTAAAACCCCCCTTCCTTAATCTGACAAAGCCAAGACACAAGGCTTTTGGCTGTTAAGAGAACATGGGTTTGGACCCCACCACACTCACATGCCTACACCCCCTCCTCCCCACTAGGAGCTGGGGGAGATATCCACTTGGATAACGTGGCATTTGGAGCTTAGCTTCAACAATAAGTTCATCTAGAGATGCCCCCATTTAATCAACTTGGATCGAAATTGATAGATTTGGATTATTCTGTATCGGGGCAATAAAACTGACGGTATATGATTTTTTAATAAAAAATTAAAATGAGTTGGGTTAAATTATTTACAAGAGAAAAATAAAAAATTAGTCTTGAGTTAGTGGTAAAACACATAATAAAAATAAAATATTATAGTATTTTATAGATTTTGAGTAGGTGGCAATACAGTCGGGTAGGATTTCAGAGAATTCTCAATAAACGCTTTGAAGGTTTTTTTGTCATCATACCCTCCTCACACGAATCCCCGAGAGTTTTGAGAATCTCCATCCCAAAAAATAAATAGACAAACCTTACACTTAAAAATTATAAATAATATTTTATATTTGTTCAAAAAAATTTCAAACATAAATGATAAATTGGATTTCCCGAATTTTGTAAAATATACAACATAAACATCCCTAATTAAATTATAAATGATATTTTATATTTGTAAATTATCCATTATTAATTTTATAAAATATTAAGATCTTTGCAGATATTTTTTAGGGATCTCACAAAGATTTATATGAGTACGATTTGGGACCTTACAGTGCGGATATAGTAATCTCATCGCCATACTAATTTGAGCTTCAGAGATAAAATTTTCCACATCCTCGTCCTTGTGGGTGAAGATTTCGGTTATTTTCCACTCGTCGGTTCAATTCTTCTCGGGTTTCGATTATTTCCCGTCCGATTCACACTCATAATTTTAAATCATGTTATACTCATTTTTTATTCAAAAACTAACATATCATGCACAAAAAACAATAAAACATTTAATTTATTTAAATTGATAGTGTAATACCTATTTTTTATCCGGGCCCTAAATTATATTCAATTCACTTACCCTATTTAAACCAAATAAAAAAATAAATAGTAAAAAAAAGAGAACAAGGGAAGGGAAGGCATGCCATGCCTTGGCCATGCCCTGTAGCCCCACGCATGGCCTGCCACATCCCATGCCGCCCCATGCTTCTATTCCCCACACTACACTCCACGCCACCTCCCATTATTTCCCTTCCCATCATCTATTTTAAAGACCAAAAGAAATTGAAACAAGGGGGAGCCGGCCATTTCAAGAATTGAAAGGGGAAGGGCAGATTGAAAAAAAGAGGGAGAGGCTTTTAAAAAAATGGTTCTCATATTATTTTGAAGACAAAGAGAGAGTGTTCTCTACTATATTTGGGTTTGGGGTATATTATTCCTTTTGTGTTTATGGTATTGTATATCCTATGGTTTAATGAAATATTAGTTGGTAATCCTTGTTATTTATTTAAATTCCGTTCTTACATGTTTTTTGTATGTCTATATATGTTGTTCGAATGTGTTTAGTTTAATTTTCAGTTAATGTTTGTATTTTATTGTCTCCTTTAAGCACATCTAGATATTTCGATAGGTGTAAGTATTAAATATTTTACCTTAATTATCATATTTTTGTGTCAGATTAATATTTATGTATGTATGTTTTAAAGTAGTATTTTATTTTTGTTAGATTAGTATTATATTATGCTTGTTTTAATTCATATGTTCGTATTCATGTTAGCATGATTTCCTTGTTTGTTCATTTTGTACATTATGATATATATTAGTTAATGGCATGTTTAATTGTGTTTTTTTTTATATATTTTGTTTTTTATATATAAGATGCCTTGGTCTTATTTATTCATGGATATTTTCTTTTATGTGCATCATTATTTGTTTAGCCTTGTTCGATCATGATAAGTAAGTATTAGCTTTGTTAAGTTTGCTTTGTTTTTAGGTTATATGTTAGTGTGGTATTATTCATCATGTTTAAATGTCATGTTAGGTTGTGGGTGTAAATTATGTTATATGATAGAAGTCAAGTATTAGTTTTTTATGTTAACATGTTGTTATGTTAGTTTAGCATTACATTACATGCATGTCATGTATATTATATTGGTATCTTAATGTGTTTAAGCATGTTAGAATTAATTATTTTAGTTTTAGAAGCTCGTTTTTCTCGTTCATGTTATGTTTTTTTATATTATGATTGATCATGTTTTTTATTTATGTAGTTTATTATTATCTTTTATATAATATTATAATATTTATGTGTTTATGCCATGTCAATATAAATGTTAATATTTGTTTTCTAAGATTGTATTTCGGATATATTTTGTCAATGCGGTGCCCTTTTATCTGAGCGTAAACGGGGCCAGTATCAGGCGTAGTGATGGTGGTTGGGCGTTTACTCTTGGATAACGGGGCCTTTAAAATCTACTCGCATTTATAACCAAATTTTAATTTAATCGTCACTTTAATCCGGAAAGTTTAATATTAATAAAGCGGTAGTTATTAAAGTACCAATTTTGGGCGGTGTGGGGGTGCTAATCCTTCCCCATCCGTAACCGACTCCCGAACCCGACATTTTGAAATCTCTGGCTTTTACGGTGTCCGGTCCACCTTGAGTGGCCGGTGGCGACTCTATTTTTAAATAAAATACGGTTTTTCTAAAATCTCACGGAAGACATCATTTTCAAATCAAAAACTATTTTTTTAGCGAGAGGGACATCGCTACAGATGGCGACTCCGCTGGGGAAATTTTTGTTTTTTCAAAAAAATAAGAGAGTCGAGCTTTTTTCAAATAATTACCACTTTATTAATATCGGAAATTCCATATTAAAGTGACTATTAAACTAACATTCGGTTATAATTGCACGTTTATTTTAACGCATTTAAAAATTTGGCATTTAAACCCGTATTTTTTAAGTGGGGAGAAAACGCTAATGCTTTCGTGAGGATATCGTTCCTCCGTGTACGCCTAACAATTACCTTCGAGGCTCGAGTACCTTATGTTTTCGTAAGGATATCGTTCCTTCGTGCATGCATAAGCGAATGGGTCCCCCTGAATTGAACCTGGTTGAAAGGAGCCTATAATGGGTGATGACCGGGGGCCTTGCTACTCTTAGTAGAGGACAACAAGGACAATTTGGGTACCTCTTAGCACCAAAACTGCATATAGTAAGCCGTAGGAGCCAACCTTTTAGAGCCATGTCGGTACTCTGCCCGTTAGTGGTCACTCTATTTAAGCTCTGGTGCCTTGTTTCTTGTTCATGAACTGTTTTAATTGCTTTATTTTGTTTACCATTTGTTTTATTTAATAATTTTATTTGGTACTACCTCGTTTCATTTTATTCTCATTACATTGATTTCATCTGCATCATTACACAACATCATCACAATCTTGATTTTGCATTGCATCGATTTAGGACACATTTTGCATGCATATACATTCATTTTCAAAATAAGAAAACTGACTCTAGGGGTGCCCTATGATAGTGATACTGGATAAAGTAGAAGATCAGTCAGCTCGGCATCCATACGGAACCCGGTACAAAACAAAGATGGCGAACGATGAAAGATTGAAGAAAATTGAGCAAGATCAGAAAGAATTGCAAGCGAACATAGCCAAGTAGGTTGAGTAACAGTTGGCGAGAGTCCAATAGGATATGAGGGAACAACTTGCAAAGTCACAACAAGACATCTTTGGGCCAAATGGAACAAATGTTTGGGATTAAAGCTTCCCGAGCTTGGAGAGGCCTTTGTTGTAAATCCCACTGCAAATACTAAACCCACTGTTGGGGACGAGAATCTTATGTATCATCCGGGGTTCATGCCCATTCAAACCAGGATACAACCGGAAACTCAACCTCAGGTGATCATTTCTCGGGGAAAGTCTCATCTACATCAGGCCAGTACTTCGATCCCTATAAATCAGCCATCTACATCAGAAATTAAGCCCAGGGGCAATCAAGCTAAAAATTTTATCTTAGAAATGGATCATCTGTTTGAGACCGAGAGGTCGAAGGTAGAAACTTCAAAGGAAATTAAAGATCAATGTAAAAAACTCGAAGAGAAGTTAGAGGCCATGATAGTAGGTGATACCTTCAGTGGATTCGATGCCAGTGAACTCAGTCTTGTCCCAGATTTCGTTTTACCTCCTAAATTCAAGGTCCTAGAGTTCGAGAAGTATGGCGAGACAAGTTGTCCCCGCGCTCATCTTACTATGTTCTGTCAGAGGATGACAGGATACGACCGAGACGATAAGCTGTTAATTCATTGCTTTCAGGATAATATATCGGGATCTGTCGCCCGATGGTATAATCAATTGAGCTGACATCATATCAAATCCTGGAGAGACTTGGCCAAAGCTTTTCTAGAGCAGTACCAACACGTCAATGATATGATGCTAGACCGGTGGACGTTGCAACAGATGAAACAAAAGCATAATGAAAGCTTCAAGCAGTATGCTCAGCGCTGGAGGGATATAACAGCTCAGGTTCAACCCCCGCTCAGTGAGAGGGAGACGGTGGTCACATTTGTACAAACTTTGGAGGGTCCGATCTTGGGTCGCTTGATAGGCAACGCGACTACCATTTTTTCCGACCTCGTGTTATCTGGTGAGCTCATCGAGAATGCTTTTAAGACTGGCAAAATTGACGATGGGGGTAGTTTGTCCCATAAGAAGCCTTACCATGGAAGGAAAGACCAGGAAGTAAACTCTTCGAGAGTTTACAATGCCAATTATTCTAAGCCCATCACAGTCGTGCAACCTAAGGTCGTGCCAAGTGCTCACGTTACCTCAGGCCAAGGTTTTGGTCAGAGGAAGAACACTGAGAAGATAGAGTTTACTCATCTGCCGATGTCGTATGGAGATCTGTACAAGGATCTGCTAAAAGCCCAACCCCCATTCCCTAAGTGGTATGATCCTAACGCGAGTTACGAATATCACGCTGGACAGATAGACCACACAATTAAAAATAGTTGGGGCTTCAAGAGGCTGATAGAAAGGTACCTCAAGCTCGGTATTATAAGTATTGAAAACCCTGCAAGTTCAGCCACAAGTGGGAATCCCTTACCACAGCATGAAGACCCCAAGTGAGATTTTTTGAAACCCAGTATTAGGGCATGCCCCGTTATTAAGGATCTTATTTTGAAATGCTGAATATTAAGCTATTCCGACCCTTGTAGGTCCGGTTGTAGTTTTTCTCTCTTTCAAGATAACACTTTTTGGATTAATTTCACTGTCTCAAGCCCGGGACAAGAAAATCTTTTGTAAGGGCAAAAAACTACAAGTTTTAATGAAATGAACCTTTTTGTTCAACTATGTTGACTCTGATTTGAAGACTGCTGTGATCGCACTTATGGATAAAGGAAATCAGAAATTGTGAAAACAACAAATGTTTGGATGGTATTATGATCTAATTTGGGGGCATTACATTTTCCACAAAGGGACAAAAGAAAAAGCCACTATGTACTCTGAAGGATCAAGTTTGAAGTGTAAACCTTTTTGAGGCATCCATTCGAGATAAATGAGGATATCTGGAGTCGGTTGAGATCAGGGGCATCATGTTAGAGACCATAAATCCGACAAGACAAATGAGAAGTCAGGGGCATCCCTCTGAAGACCAAAAATCACATTCACACGTTCAAATCATTTTGCATGTATGATAAAATGCCTACATCTTACATACATTTAAGTTGTCACGCACATGTATTAGGCACAAATTTTGGTGCACTCATGGTGCATTTATTTGTGCGTGCGAACAGGTCTAGGGAAGAGACCGAAGAACCTCAATCATGGGGGCAACAACACAACTGCCAGCCTCTAGCTATGAAGAATGCCAAACATGCAGAAGAGCTGAAGTCTTTAGACAAAAGGTATCAACGGGGAAATTTTTGAACAAATACTAACTAATGATTTCTTTCATTTTCAGGTCTTGTCTACATCAATAGTGGTGGACCAGCTCAGACAATCCAAACAAATCCAATATTTTGAAGATCTTTTTCTCCGTTGATGGTGTAATAGGTCAAATTTTCCTTCGAATCTCGTATTTTCGCCAGTGATGTGACAGATCCGGTATCTTTCAAATCTCGTTTCTCCGTTGATAGTGCATCAGACCAAATTTCTACTCAGGTCTTGTTTCTCCGCTGATGGTGTGGCTAGACCTAACTTTTTTCCTCAAGCTATTTCTTTGTACAGTTACAACAACAAAAATAAAAATTAAAAGAAGTAAAAAATCAAAAATAAAAAAAAAAGTAAAAATGAAGAAGAAAAATGAATGAAATGAAAAATCAAAAGAAAATTCATCAACTTTTATCGCCCGATCTAGTCTCTCCGCTGATGGAGTGGCTAGGTACAAGCTATCATCGTCCTTAGATCCTACTATCTACCGATGGTGTAGCCGGTTTCAGTCGTCATTATCCGATCCAGCCTCCCACCGATGGAGTGGCGGTACAAAGCTATCGTCGCCCTCGATCCTCGCTCTCCGCCGATGGTGTAGCCGGTTCCGTGCCTTCATTATCCGATCCATCCTCCGCCGATGGAGTGGCGGGTCCAAGCTGTATTCATCCTCGATCCTGCTCTCTCCGTTGATGGTGTAGCCGGTTCCAGTCGTCATTATTCGATCCAGTCCTCCGCTGATGGAGTGGCTAGGTACAAACTATCGTCGTCCTCAGATCCTGCTCTCCGCTGATGGTGTAGCCGGTTCTAGGTCGTCATTATCCGATATAGCCCTCCGCTAATAGAGTGGTCGGGTACAAGCTATCGCCGCCCTCGAGATCCTGCTCTCTGCTGATGGTGTAGCCGGTTCTAGGTCGTCATTATCCGATCTAGCCCTCCGCTAATAGAGTGGCGGGTACAAGCTATCATCGCCCTCAAATCCTGCTCTCTGCGATGGTGGTGGCGGTTCTAGGCCATCATTATCTGATCCAGATTCTCCCGCGATGGAGTGGCTAGATCCAAGCTATCGTCATCCTTAGATCCTGCTCTCCGCTGATGGTGTAGCCGATTCCAGGTCGTCATTATCCGATCTAGTCTTCCACTGATGGAGTGGCAAGGTCCAAGCTGTCGTCGTCCTTAGATCTTGCTCTCCGCTGATGGTGTAGTCAGTTTCAGGCCGTCATTATCCGATCCAGTCCTCTGTTGATGGTGTGGCTGAGGTTCAATTTGCTGCTATCCTGCTTCTCCGCTGATGGTGCAGTAGGGTTCCAATTAATGTTCTGCTTCTTCGTTGATGGCGAGGTAGAATCCAAGTTACGATTCAATCTTACCCCTCCGTTGATGGTGTGGTTAGATCTAAATTTAATGACTTCCAAATTCCCTTTATTAAAGTTGCAGCTAAAAAAAGAAGAGAAGAAAAAAGAAAAAGAAAAAATTGAAAAATTCAAAAGCAAAAAAGAAAAAAGAAAAAAAAGGAAAAAAAGAAAAAAAAGAAAAAAGAGAAAAGAATGGAAAAGAAAAGAATGAAAAAAAAGATGAAAAAGAGAAAAAATCAAAATGAGCTTTCAATCATTTGATCCTGCCTTTTCGAGTTGTAGCTGGATCAAACATCAGAACTTTCATCCACCCATCCTGTCGCTTTGTCAGTGTTGCAGCCGGATCAAATTTTGTAGACCCTACCTCTTCGTCGGTGTTGCAGCTGGGTCAAATTTTCTTTAGGTATTATCGTCGTCAATAACATAGTAAGCCGTACTCATTTTGCTTCCACAACCCCATTTTGAAGATTTTTCTTCCTCCAAGAGAGATAAGTTAGATCCGTCAAGTCTAGAAAGAAGACATGCGCCGAAGAGAAAGAAGACATACCAAAAAAAGAAGACACGCGCCAAAAGAGGAGAAGTTCAGCCAGACCGGACAAAAATGGTTATTCTTTTTGTCTTTGCTTTATTCCTGTTACACATCAATGAGCAAACAAGGGCAAAATTGTAATACCCATTTTTTGTCCGTTCCTAAATTATATTCAATCACTTACCCTATTTAAACCAAATAAAAAAACAAATAGTAAAAAAAGAGAACAATGGAAGGCAAGACATGCCTGCCCCCCCTTGGCCATGCCTGGCCTGCCGCCCATCCCATGCCCCCCCATGCTTCTATTCCCCACACTACACTCCACGCCACCTCCCATTATTTCCCCTCCCATCATCTATTTTAAAGACCAAAAAAAAAAAAAAAAACAAGGGAGAGCCGACCATTTCAATAATTGAAAGGGGAATGGCAGATTGAAAAAAAAAAGGAGAGGGAGAGGCTTTTAAAAAAAGGGTTCTCATATTATTTTGAAGACAAAGGGAGAGAGTTATCTCTACTATATTTGGGTTTGGGCTATATTATTCCTTTTGTGTTTATGGTATTGTATATCCTATGGTTTAATGAAATATTAGTTGGTAATCCTTGTTATTTATTTAAATTTTGTTCTTACATGTTTTTTGTATGTCTATATATGTTGTTCGAACGTGTTTAGTTTAATTTTCAGTTATTGTTAATGTTTGTATTTTATCATCTCCTTTAAGCATATCTAGATATTTCGATAGGTATAAGTATTAAATATTTTACCTTAATTATCATATTTTTGTGTCAGATTAATATTTATGTATGTATGTTTTAAAGTAGTATTTTATTTTTGTTAGATTAGTATTATATTATGCTTGTTTTAATTCATATGTTCGTATTCATGTTAGCATGATTTCCTTGTTTGTTCATTTTGTACATTATGATATATATTAGTTAATGGCATGTTTAATTGTGTTTTTTTATATATTTTGTTTTTTATATATGAGATGCCTTGGTCTTTTTATTCATGGATATTTTCTTTTATGTGCATCATTATTTGTTTAGCCTTGTTCGATCATGATAAGTAAGTATTAGCTTTGTTAAGTTTGCTTTGTTTTTAGGTTATATGTTAGTGTTGTATTATTTATCATGTTTAAATGTCATGTTAGGTTGTGGGTGTAAATTATGTTATATGATAGAAGTCAAGTATTAGTTTTTATGTTAACATGTTGTTATGTTAGTTTAGCATTACATTTCATGCATGTCATGTATATTATATTGGTATCTTAATGTGTTTAAACATGTTAGAATTAATTATTTTAGTTTTGGAAGCTCGTTTTTCTCGCTTCATGTTTTGTTTTTTATATTATGATTGATCATGTTTTTTATTTATGTAGTTTATTATTATCTTTTATATAATATTATAATATTTATGTGTTTATGCCATGTCAATATAAATGTTAATATTTGTTTTCTAAGATTGTATTTCGGATATATTTTGTCAATGCGGTGCCCTTTTATCCGAGCGTAAACGGGCCAACATCGGCGTAGTGATGGTGGTTGAGCGTTTACTCTTGGATAACGGGGCCTTTAAAATCTACTCGCATTTATAACCAAATTTTAATTTAATCGTCACTTTAATCCGGAAAGTTTAATATTAATAAAGCGGTAATTATTAAAGTACCAATTTTGGGCGGTGTGGGGTGCTAATCCTTCCCATCCGTAATCCGACTCGAACCCGACATTTTGAAATCTTTGGTTTTTACGGTGTCCGGTCCACCTTGAGTGGCGGTGGCGACTCTATTTTTAAATAAAATACGGTTTTTTAAAAATCACAAAAGACATCATTTTCAAATCAAAAACTATTTTTTTAGCGAGAGGACATCGCTACAGATGGCGACTCATTTGGGAAATTTTTGTTTTTTCAAAAAAATAAGAGAGTCGAGCTTTTTTCAAATAATTACCACTTTATTAATATCGGAAATTCCATATTAAAGTGACTATTAAACTAACATTCGGTTATAATTGCACGTTTATTTTAACGCATTTAAAAATTTGGCATTTAAACCCGTATTTTTTAAGTGGGGAGAAAACGCTAATGCTTTCGTGAGGATATCGTTCCTCCGTGTACGCCTAACAATTACCTTCGAGGCTCGAGTACCTTATGTTTTCGTAAGGATATCGCCCTTCGTCGCATGCATAAGCGAATGGGTCCCCCTGAATTGAACCTGGTTGAAAGGAGCCTATAATGGGTGATGACCGGGGGCCTTGCTACTCTTAGTAGAGGACAACAAGGACAATTTGGGTACCTCTTAGCACCAAAACTGCATATAGTAAGCCGTAGGAGCCAACCTTTTAGAGCCATGTCGGTACTCTGCCCGTTAGTGGTCACTCTATTTAAGCTCTGGTGCCTTGTTTCTTGTTCATGAACTGTTTTAATTGCTTTATTTTGTTTACCATTTGTTTTATTTAATAATTTTATTTGGTACTACCTCGTTTCATTTTATTCTCATTACATTGATTTCATCTGCATCATTACACAACATCATCACAATCTTGATTTTGCATTGCATCGATTTAGGACACATTTTGCATGCATATACATTCATTTTCAAAATAAGAAAACTGACTCTAGGGGTGCCCTATGATAGTGATACTGGATAAAGTAGAAGATCAGTCAGCTCGGCATCCATACGGAACCCGGTACAAAACAAAGATGGCGAACGATGAAAGATTGAAGAAAATTGAGCAAGATCAGAAAGAATTGCAAGCGAACATAGCCAAGTAGGTTGAGTAACAGTTGGCGAGAGTCCAATAGGATATGAGGGAACAACTTGCAAAGTCACAACAAGACATGCTGGGCCAAATGGAACAAATGCTGGGATTAAAGCTTCCCGAGCTTGGAGAGGCCTTTGTTGTAAATCCCACTGCAAATACTAAACCCACTGTTGGGGACGAGAATCTTATGTATCATCCGGGGTTCATGCCCATTCAAACCAGGATACAACCGGAAACTCAACCTCAGGTGATCATTTCTCGGGGAAAGTCTCATCTACATCAGGCCAGTACTTCGATCCCTATAAATCAGCCATCTACATCAGAAATTAAGCCCAGGGGCAATCAAGCTAAAAATTTTATCTTAGAAATGGATCATCTGTTTGAGACCGAGAGGTCGAAGGTAGAAACTTCAAAGGAAATTAAAGATCAATGTAAAAAACTCGAAGAGAAGTTAGAGGCCATGATAGTAGGTGATACCTTCAGTGGATTCGATGCCCGGTGAACTCCGGTCTTGTCCCGATTTCGTTTTACCTCCTAAATTCAAGGTCCTAGAGTTCGAGAAGTATGGCGAGACAAGTTGTCCCCGCTCATCTTACTATGTTCTGTCGGAGGATGACGAGGATACGGCCGAGACGATAAGCTTTTAATTCATTGCTTTCGGATAATATATCGGGATCCGTCGCCCGATGGTATAATCAATTGAGCTGACATCATATCAAATCCTGGAGAGACTTGGCCAAAGCTTTTCTAGAGCAGTACCAACACGTCAATGATATGATGCTAGACCGGTGGACGCGTTACAAACAGATGAAACAAAAGCATAATGAAAGCTTCAAGCAGTATGCTCAGCGCTGGAGGGATATAACAGCTCAGGTTCAACCCCCGCTCAGTGAGAGGGAGACGGTGGTCACATTTGTACAAACTTTGGAGGGTCCGATCTTGGGTCGCTTGATAGGCAACGCGACTACCATTTTTCCGACCTCGTGTTATCTGGTGAGCTCATCGAGAATGCTTTTAAGACTGGCAAAATTGACGATGGGGGTAGTTTGTCCCATAAGAAGCCTTACCATGGAAGGAAAGACCAGGAAGTAAACTCTTCGAGAGTTTACAATGCCAATTATTCTAAGCCCATCACAGTCGTGCAACCTAAGGTCGTGCCAAGTGCTCACGTTACCTCAGGCCAAGGTTTTGGTCGGAGGAAGAACACCGAGAAGATAGAGTTTACTCATCCGCCGATGTCGTATGGAGATCTGCATACAAGGATCTCGCTAAAAGCCCAACCCCATTCCCTAAGTGGTATGATCCTAACGCGAGTTACGAATATCACGCTGGACAGATAGACCACACAATTAAAAATAGTTGGGGCTTCAAGAGGCTGATAGAAAGGTACCTCAAGCTCGGTATTATAAGTATTGAAAACCCTGCAAGTTCAGCCACAAGTGGGAATCCCTTACCACAGCATGAAGACCCCAAGTGAGATTTTTTGAAACCCAGTATTAGGGCATGCCCCGTTATTAAGGATCTTATTTTGAAATGCTGAATATTAAGCTATTCCGACCCTTGTAGGTCCGGTTGTAGTTTTTCTCTCTTTCAAGATAACACTTTTTGGATTAATTTCACTGTCTCAAGCCCGAGGACAGTGAAAATCTTTTGTAAGGGCAAAAAACTACAAGTTTTAATGAAATGAACCTTTTTGTTCAACTATGTTGACTCTGATTTGAAGACTGCTGTGATCGCACTTATGGATAAAGGAAATCAGAAATTGTGAAAACAACAAATGTTTGGATGGTATTATGATCTAATTTGGGGGCATTACATTTTCCACAAAGGGACAAAAGAAAAAGCCACTATGTACTCTGAAGGATCAAGTTTGAAGTGTAAACCTTTTTGAGGCATCCATTCGAGATAAATGAGGATATCTGGAGTCGGTTGAGATCAGGGGCATCATGTTAGAGACCATAAATCCGACAAGACAAATGAGAAGTCAGGGGCATCCCTCTGAAGACCAAAAATCACATTCACACGTTCAAATCATTTTGCATGTATGATAAAATGCCTACATCTTACATACATTTAAGTTGTCACGCACATGTATTAGGCACAAATTTTGGTGCACTCATGGTGCATTTATTTGTGCGTCTGAAACAGTCTAGGAAGAGACCAAGAACCTCAATCATGGGGGCAACAACACAACTGCCAGCCTCTAGCTATGAAGAATGCCAAACATGCAGAAGAGCTGAAGTCTTTAGACAAAAGGTATCAACGGGGAAATTTTTGAACAAATACTAACTAATGATTTCTTTCATTTTCAGGTCTTGTCTACATCAATAGTGGTGGACCAGCTCAGACAATCCAAACAAATCCAATATTTTGAAGATCTTTTTCTCCGTTGATGGTGTAATAGGTCAAATTTTCCTTCGAATCTCGTATTTTCGCCAGTGATGTGACAGATCCGGTATCTTTCAAATCTCGTTTCTCCGTTGATAGTGCATCAGACCAAATTTCTACTCAGGTCTTGTTTCTCCGCTGATGGTGTGGCTAGACCTAACTTTTTTCCTCAAGCTATTTCTTTGTACAGTTACAACAACAAAAATAAAAATTAAAAGAAGTAAAAAAATCAAAAATAAAAAAAGTAAAAATGAAGAAGAAAAATGAATGAAATGAAAAATCAAAAGAAAATTCATCAACTTTTATCGCCCGATCTAGTCTCTCCGCTGATGGAGTGGCTAGGTACAAGCTATCATCGTCCTTAGATCCTACTATCTACTGATGGTGTAGCCGGTTTCAGGTCGTCATTATCCGATCCAGTCCTCCACTGATGGAGTGGCCAGGTACAAGCTATCGTCGTCCTCAGATCCTGCTCTCCGCTGATGGTGTAGCCGGTTCCAGGCCTTCATTATCTGATCCAGTCCTCCGCTGATGGAGTGGCCGGGTCCAAGCTGTATTCATCCTCAGATCCTGCTCTCCGTTGATGGTGTAGCCGGTTCCAGGTCGTCATTATTCGATCCAGTCCTCCGCTGATGGAGTGGCTAGGTACAAACTATCGTCGTCCTCAGATCCTGCTCTCCGCTGATGGTGTAGCCGGTTCTAGGTCGTCATTATCCGATATAGCCCTCCGCTAATAGAGTGGTCGGGTACAAGCTATCGTCGTCCTCAGATCCTGCTCTCTGCTGATGGTGTAGCCGGTTCTAGGTCGTCATTATCCGATCTAGCCCTCCGCTAATAGAGTGGCCGGGTACAAGCTATCATCGTCCTCAAATCCTGCTCTCTGCTGATGGTGTAGCCGGTTCTAGGCCATCATTATCTGATCCAGTTCTCCGCTGATGGAGTGGCTAGATCCAAGCTATCGTCATCCTTAGATCCTGCTCTCCGCTGATGGTGTAGCCGATTCCAGGTCGTCATTATCCGATCTAGTCTTCCACTGATGGAGTGGCAAGGTCCAAGCTGTCGTCGTCCTTAGATCTTGCTCTCCGCTGATGGTGTAGTCAGTTTCAGGCCGTCATTATCCGATCCAGTCCTCTGTTGATGGTGTGGCTGAGGTTCAATTTGCTGCTATCCTGCTTCTCCGCTGATGGTGCAGTAGGGTTCCAATTAATGTTCTGCTTCTTCGTTGATGGCGAGGTAGAATCCAAGTTACGATTCAATCTTACCCCTCCGTTGATGGTGTGGTTAGATCTAAATTTAATGACTTCCAAATTCCCTTTATTAAAGTTGCAGCTAAAAAAAGAAGAGAAGAAAAAAGAAAAAGAAAAAATTGAAAAATTCAAAAGCAAAAAAGAAAAAAGAAAAAAAAGGAAAAAAAGAAAAAAAAGAAAAAAGAGAAAAGAATGGAAAAGAAAAGAATGAAAAAAAAGATGAAAAAGAGAAAAAATCAAAATGAGCTTTCAATCATTTGATCCTGCCTTTTCGTCAGAGTTGTAGCTGGATCAAACATCAGAACTTTCATCCACCCATCCTGTCGCTTTGTCAGTGTTGCAGCCGGATCAAATTTTGTAGACCCTACCTCTTCGTCGGTGTTGCAGCTGGGTCAAATTTTCTTTAGGTATTATCGTCGTCAATAACATAGTAAGCCGTACTCATTTTGCTTCCACAACCCCATTTTGAAGATTTTTCTTCCTCCAAGAGAGATAAGTTAGATCCGTCAAGTCTAGAAAGAAGACATGCGCCGAAGAGAAAGAAGACATACCAAAAAAAGAAGACACGCGCCAAAAGAGGAGAAGTTCAGCCAGACCGGACAAAAATGGTTATTCTTTTTGTCTTTGCTTTATTCCTGTTACACATCAATGAGCAAACAAGGGCAGCTGTAATACCCATTTTTTGTCTGGTTCCTAAATTATATTCGAATCACTTACCCTATTTAAACCAAATAAAAAAACAAATAGTAAAAAAATAGAGAACAATGGAAGGCAAGACATGCCCTGCCTTGGCCATGCCCTGCAGCCCCATGCTTCTATTCCCCACACTACACTCCACGCCACCTCCCATTATTTCCCCTCCTCATCATCTATTTTAAAGACCAAAAAAAAATGAAACAAGGGAGAGCCGACCATTTCAATAATTGAAAGGGGAATGGCAGATTGAAAAAAAAAGAGGGAGAGGCTCGGCATTTAAAAAAAGGGTTCTCACATTATTTTGAAGACAAAGGGAGAGAGTTATCTACTGTATTTGGGTTTGGGCTATATTATTCCTTTTGTGTTTATGGTATTGTATATCCTATGGTTTAATGAAATATTAGTTGGTAATCCTTGTTATTTATTTAAATTTTGTTCTTACATGTTTTTTGTATGTCTATATATGTTGTTCGAACGTGTTTAGTTTAATTTTCAGTTATTGTTAATGTTTGTATTTTATCATCTCCTTTAAGCATATCTAGATATTTCGATAGGTATAAGTATTAAATATTTTACCTTAATTATCATATTTTTGTGTCAGATTAATATTTATGTATGTATGTTTTAAAGTAGTATTTTATTTTTGTTAGATTAGTATTATATTATGCTTGTTTTAATTCATATGTTCGTATTCATGTTAGCATGATTTCCTTGTTTGTTCATTTTGTACATTATGATATATATTAGTTAATGGCATGTTTAATTGTGTTTTTTTATATATTTTGTTTTTTATATATGAGATGCCTTGGTCTTTTTTATTCATGCATATTTTCTTTTATGTGCATCATTATTTGTTTAGCCTTGTTCGATCATGATAAGTAAGTATTAGCTTTGTTAAGTTTGCTTTGTTTTTAGGTTATATGTTAGTGTTGTATTATTTATCATGTTTAAATGTCATGTTAGGTTGTGGGTGTAAATTATGTTATATGATAGAAGTCAAGTATTAGTTTTTTATGTTAACATGTTGTTATGTTAGTTTAGCATTACATTTCATGCATGTCATGTATATTATATTGGTGTCTTAATATGTTTAAACATGTTAGAATTAATTATTTTAGTTTTGGAAGCTCGTTGTTCTCGTTCATGTTTTGTTTTTTTATATTATGATTGATCATGTTTTTTATTCATGTAGTTTATTATTATCTTTTATATAATATTATAATATTTATGTGTTTATGCCATGTCAATATAAATGTTAATATTTGTTTTCTAAGATTGCATTTCGGATATATTTTGTCAATGCGGTGCCCTTTTATCTGAGCGTAAACGGGGCCAACATCAGGCGTAGTGATGGTGGTTGAGCGTTTACTCTCGGATAACGGGGCCTTTAAAATCTGCTCGCATTTATAACCAGATTTTAATTTAATCGTCACTTTAATCCGGAAAGTTTAATATTAATAAAGCGGTAATTATTAAAGTACCAATTTTGGGCGGTGTGGGGGTGCTAATCCTTCCTCATCCGTAACCGACTTCCGAACCCGACATTTTGAAATCTTTGGTTTTTACGGTGTTCGGTTCACCTTGAGTGGCCGGTGACGACTCCATTTTTAAATAAAATACGGTTTTTTTAAAATCACATAAAAGACATCATTTTCAAATCAAAAACCGCTTTTTTAGCGAGAAGGAGATCGCTCCAGAGAGTCCAACTTAATAAATTGTAAAAACCTCTGGGTCTTCAAGCTGCTCCTACGTATTAGCACAACATGCAATCATGCGACTTAGTAGCTCTAAGAATCCATTCAACATAATTTTCATGCCGTAGCCCTACTTTGTCCCTAAATTTGATGGATTAATTATATTTTAAGTTTTAATAGTTTTAAAACATTTATAATTAAGTTATTGTTCTTTCTAAAATTTTATAATTTGTTATTTTTTAGGACCTTATAATCTAAAATTAATAAAATTAAACTTTGAATCATCATTTTTCTGATTTGATTACTTTTTAAGAGTTTTCATTTTTAAAATTTGTAAAATTAAACCGAAACTCCCTTAATTTTATGGTTTAATTATTTTTTTAAGACCATATTCGTTTCAAAGTTAATCAGTCAACCTCGAAATTTAATTTTCTTACGTACATACAAGGATCCGCAATTGTTCTTTTGCACATATGATTTAACTTAATCAAATTGTCCGTTTAATCTCGAAGTTCCGTTCAGAATTCGAAATTCGACATAGAAATATGAATTGGGGCAAAAAATAGAAGTTTTTTGTTTAAAATACGGACCGAGTTCATGCATTCATGATCCAAAGTCAACTTGATCCATTTTCTAAGTATATTATATTGTATCTGTATGAAAAAACTTTGATACAAATGTTATGTAAACTAAAGCCTTTTAGTTTTAGGGGTTAGGGTTTTAGTTTGGGTCTAAAGTTTAGGAGTTTAGGTTATAGAGTTTAGAATTTAAGATTGTTGTTTAGAATTTAGGGTTTAGTTTTTAGGGTTAGGGTTATGAATTTAAGATTTGAGTTTTATTATGTAAATATGCAGGCTTATGTAAAATTAGTTTGCGCAGCTTGTGTATCAAAATTTATCCTATTTATATATCATATAAATTACGGGTCATATTTTTATACGGAATATATGTAAAAAAAATACACAGCCCTTCATTAAAATCTAAAACACTAAACCCATAATCCCAAAACACTAAATCTTAAATTCTAAATCATACAACTTAAATCTTAAATTCTAAATACATAACTTAAACATATAAACCTTAAACTTAACAAACTTGTTTACGTTTGCACAGATCATGTATCAAAATTTTTCTCATAAATTATATCACATAAAATTGAATCTATAAAAATATATAATCGTATAATGTAAATATTAAAACTTTTATAAGTGGTCAATATTTAAAAGAATAAAAAATAAATTAAAAACAGAAAAAAATTATTAATATTAAATTAAAAATAACATTTATAATATTTTTATGAATTTAAAAATAATATGAACAAACTGAAAACAAGCTCGAGTTATTCCTTTATAATTATGAGCGGGTTCAGCGAAAAATTAAAACTCATATTTCGGACAAGGCTTGGACAATAGTTGTGCTGATATCAAACAATAGTTTGGCTTAAATCTAATCTAGTCCATGAACACCTCAAATACCAGTATCTTGTTTTTTTTTTATAATATGCATATCCGTTTTACGGTCCATGTTCAGGGTGCGAGACCGTCTCTCCCAACAATATCATCTCCAAGGCTTAAACTCGAATCTTTTTCTTAGGAGTACAATGTACCTTACTAATGCACTCTACACTTATTAGTCCAGTATCTTGTTTCTTGTTTCGGTTCACAATTTTTTTAATAATTTCGTTGATTTAAATATTCAATTGGACCCTCCACTTATATCTAAATTTTTATTAAGTTTTACTCGTTATCCAATATCTAATTTCATTTTTGTCTAAAGAGACGATCTAATTGTGTTCAATAAACCCAAGTCATTATTAAATAAAATAAAAACAACGAAATGCTTTGCTTATTAAAAGAAATGGAATGTTAAAATTTGTCATATTAAAAAGGGTTTTGCCATTGACAGTCCTTAATTGTCAATAAGAACTAGATAAATTCTAATCATTAATATTTATTTTACTTTTTAATAAAATCTAGTAGAATATAATTAGTTATATTTATAAAAAATTATTCCATTAATTTAGAGTGTTTAATGTAATTAAACCCTAAACCCTAAAATTCCATACTATTGTTGGTATCGGTGGCAATCGAGTGGAGAATAACCGAAAATCGCAGTGATCCAAATAGACGGGTATTGGAAATAACCGAAATCTTCACCCACGAGGACGGGGACGGGGGAAGTTTTATCGCCGAAGCTCAAATGGGGATAAGGACGGGGATTACTATATCCGAACCAAGGGATAACCGAACCGTACAAATCACCGTAGAGATCCTCGAAAAATATCCACAGAGATCCCCAATATTTTATAAAGTTGGATGGTCATAAAGGTAATTTACCCATTTTTAACAAAAATTTAATCTCCCATAACCTGAGTATAGCCATCTGGAGTAAGTTTGAAAATTCTCCATAAATTCAATAAAAATAACTAAAAAGTGGTCTATACATCGTTGTAAACGTGATTCAGTTTAGTTTTGCTTAAAATACACAATGATCGATTTTAATATGTATTTTAAAAATATAAATATTTGAATGTTGAAAGATCATAAAAATTAGGCAGTAGAATTCTCAGAAAATAGTTTTAGCAATGACTTTGAAAAATTACTCAAAATTTTACAAGATAAATCAGGAAGTGAAAGTTATATTTCTATAACCATATAGAAGTCTAGATTCGTTTAAAACAAATGTTTCTTGATTTCGAGTTATATATTAAGATATATTAATTTTTGAGTGAGCAAAAGTAAGAAGAAAAGAGTGGAGAGTGTTTTCAAAAATAACAATGGCAGTGACTTCAAAAATTCGACATAAATCATACGAATAAAATTAGAAGAGTTAATTTATATGGTTGAAAAGATTATCGAATCTAGTTTCTTTTAGAACAAACGGGTCATAATTTGAAACTGTAGATTATTATTAGTTACATATTTTCTTTTAAAGGTAGTGCAGATTGCCATGTTTCAATAGTTAATATTTTACTAATTATGTTTTATAGTTTTGAAATGTTTTTTTGTGTTGTTGGTAAAATTAGATTGATCATTATGTGAGTAGTTTTCGAGATTTAATGTTGCATATTTGTTTTAATGTATTAAGTTTTGTTTATTTTTTTGGTACGAGGATTGACCGAAAACCATAAGGATCCGTAAGAGACTAGTATGGGGACGAAAAAATTCCCTAAACGTTTAATGAAATTTTTTTAAAATCATATCCACACGTGTTGAGAACGAAGTGTAATCACTCATTTTTATCCGGTTTGTAAATAGTGTTAATACATTAGTATAATAATTAATTGATATTATTATCACATGTATGCATATATTATATTAGTATGTGTGTACGTGTGATTAGCATGTGCGTAAAATACGTGTGATATGTGTGAGTGCATGCATATTATACATATTATGTTTATGTACATGTTAATATTTATTATAGTATATGTGTGTCGCATGTATGTTTATGTGTGCATTGTGTGACTGTGTAACATGTGAATGTTTATATTAGTTATGTGTATAATTATGTGTGCATGTACATTTATATGTTATATTAACTAAGGACGTGTAACGTATATTAATGTATATATGCTATACGTATATGTGTGTGCGTACGAATGTATATATGTATGCATTATCGTATTTGTATTATTGTTATTATTATTATTAATATTATTATCACATATATATAAACATATAATAAAATAAGACCCAAGTTTATTAGTGTCCAGTCCAATATATTACAAAACCCAAGAATTGTGTTACATTGGGCCTAACTTAGCCAAGCCCTAATCTAATTCAGAAACCCTATTCCATATTTGAACCCTAATCCCCTTTAGTGTATGCACATATGCAAGAGGGCCGTTGGATCAAATCTGGATCCAACGACCATGATCGAAGCTCAGAGACCTCTCATCTATTGCGTGAAGCCCACGCGCTGGCTGTTGGATTCCCTACTCGCGCGTGTAAGACACGTACAAGGCCGATCGTATTCTCCAGGCCACGTGGCATCATCTCGGACCGCCTCGTCTTTCCAAGGGTGCAACTGAGCTGTCCGTGCAGTAGGCCATCTCAGCTGTTAGATCAAAATTGATCCAACAGCCAAGATTAAGACTGGCACCACTCCACCTCCACCATGCCCTGCCGTACCATCAGCTCAACCACCGCGTCAAACATCACCAAAAACATCGAAAACACAGACTTTGTCAGTTATCAGATCTCATAAAAAAACATGTATTTTATGTACTACTTCTACCAACCAAAAATTAGATATATGTAAGAGAACCCAAAATTTTGTAAAGGGACGAGTTTCGAAATAAAAAAGGAAGAACTTTGCTAGAAAAAAAACTCTCATCAGTGGTAATCACTCCCTTCTCTTTCTTTCTTTGTGCATACAAAGTTAAGAAAAATAAACAAAAAGAAATGGGTGTTTTACCTTCGTTGTTGGTTTGCTTCACCGGCGAGGAACCTCTTTGGGGAGCCGTTCAAGGGTTTTTTTGGGTTCGAAGCAGAGTAGGGGTGAGGGTTCGTTATTTTCTCTGCGGTTACTGAGAGTTATGGTCGAGGAGGGCTCGAGGCGGGGGTGATTTTCAGAGGGTTTGAAGGTTTGAATTTGAGAGAAAATAGAGAGAAATGGGAAATGTTATCCTAAAGGTTGAAAAAATTGGGAAAAGCTGAATTCAGACATGCTGGGTTTCTTTTATAGGATCCCAATTTTTTTAAATGGCATAATTAACCACTAAGGACTCTCGCGTTTCCGAATCTTTCAAAAATGCCTCACCCCTTGGTTCAATCGCAGCCTAGGTCTTTCTTTCTATTTAATTTCTTTCAATTCGGTCCCCAAATTAAACAGAGTCAGAATTTCAATGGTAAAATCATTGGCCTAGTCCCTCCGCGTTTTGTTTTTTTTTTCACTTTGAGCTTGCCCCTTGGGCATATTACACAGTAGGTCCCTTCAGGTTTTGTGTAGCTTGAAATTTCGTTCTTAAATCAGGTTCTATTTCCTTTTGATTTTCGCCATTCTGTTTTATTTCATTACATTTCCGTCCCTTTTCTTGTTTTAAATATTTATATCCTTTGTTTCTTTATTTTCTTATCATGCTTGCATTGCTTTTCTGTTGTGTATGTATTCACTTTTATATATTATGTTTTTGTTGTTTTTAATGTGTGTATTAATACAGGTTATATCTTGCTTTCATTTTATTTGTTCATGTTGTCTACATTTGTTTATATATTATGTTTTGGTTTTAGTTAGCATTATGTTTATAGATTTACATGAGTTCTATGATCATTTTGCATCGTAGGTCATATATTAGTCTAGGGTAATATGTCTAGCATGTGTCATGGTAGGTTTTTGTGATTTTATTGGTGTCTGCTATTAATGTTATATATCTTGTTTTGATTAACTTATACATGCTACCTTTTTATTTAAACGGTATGTATGTATTTACAAATAATTTACATGTTTATGTATCTTTGGTCTATGTATAATTCTTGCCATGATCATGTTAACATTTGGAAACATTTTGATATAGATATTTAGATGTGTTGTTTTAATGTAATATTTTAGTATTTTGTTTTGCTTGCCTAGTATCATATATATGTATCATGCATATTGCATTTGTTTTTCTTATATATGTGATTAAGCATGGTATGTCTAGTTAATTCGATCTCGAAACATGTTTTTCCTCTTTCTTTTACCATGTTGGTGTGTATATGTTTTACTTATGTTTAGTCTTGATCCTTGTACATGTCATTTATATCTATGTTCATGCATTTTATTATTTTTGTTTAATATTAGGATGTTCCCTTTTTATGTTTTAGTATCATGTCATGTATATATATTGTTTGTGTTTTTATGTGTAAGCATGTTAGGATTAATTACTTTTGTTTCTAAAAGCATTTTTTTTTCTTGTTCATGTATTTTATTAGTATCGTTTAATTTTGTAATCTTCTCATTTTCATGTGTTTATAGTATCGTGTCAATGTAAATGGTATGTTTTATATTTTGCTTTCTAAGGTTGCATAACAGAATATAAATTGTCAATGCGGTGCCCTTTTATCCGAGAGTAAACGGGGCCATTATCAGGCGAAGTGATGGTGGTTGGGCGTTTACTCTCGGATAACCGGGCTTTTAAAATTTACTCGCACTTATAACCAAATTTTAACTTAATCGTCACTTTAATCCAGAAAGTCTAATATTAATAAAGCAGTAATTATTAAAGTACCAATTTTGGACGGTGTGGGGGTGCTAATCCTTCCCCATCCATAACCGACTCCCGAACCCATTTTTTTAAGTCTCTGGTTTTATGGTGTCCGGCCTACCTAAGTGGTCGTTGGCGACTCCATTTTTAAATAAAAACGGTTTTTGCAGAAGTACTTTTTTCAAAAATACTTTTTCAAAACAAAACAAAAATACTTTTTTAACGGAAAAAGTACATCGTTGCAGATGGCGACTCCGCTGGGGACAGTTTTTTGTTTCTTTTCAAAACAAAATGAGAGTCAAGCTTTTTCAAATAATTACCGCTTTACTAATATCAGAAGTTCTGGATTAAAGTGACTATTAAAATAACATTCGGTTATAATTACGCGTTTATTTTAAGGCATTTAAAATTTGGCATATAAACCCATCCTTTTTAAGTGAGGGGAAAACGCTAATGCTTTCGTGAGGATATCGTTCCTCCGTATAGGCCTAGCAAGTACCTTCGGGGCTCGAGTACCTTATGCTCTCGTGAGGATATCGTTCCTTCATATGGGCATAAGCGAATGGGTCCCCCTGAGTTGAAACCGGTTGAAAGGAGCCTATAATGGGTGATGACCGGGGGCCTTGCTACTCTTAGTAGGGGACAGTAAGGACAATTCGAGAACCTCCTAGCACCAAAACTGCATGTAGAGAACATAAAAGACCCACCCTTTTAGAGCCATGCGAATAACCTAGGTGTTTTAGACGGGATGTAAATAAGGTTGTTTTGTTTGTTTATTCTGTTTAATTTGCCCTTTATTTATGTATTTATTGATTTTAACCAATACTGACTTATTTTTTTTTGTTTTTGCATATATCATTGCATTCACATCACATAGGGTATTGATTCCCGGGTGATTTCTCCCCTAATAGAGATCGTTCATGATGGACCAAGGGTCCTTTGACCAGGCGATAGAAGGTTCAGTTCCGGAGTTCCATCTTGAGGCTGGATCAGGTATAGTAGAAGAAGGATCGTTTAGAAACCTCAGGTCAGATTTGGCAAGCAGTGTCAATCCTTGTAGTGAGCAAGGTGGAGTGCAAGAGTTAAAGAAGCAAATGGCCGAAATGATGAACCAGATAAATGCTATGATGAAAGGTAAGCAGCCTGCCGAACTCAGAGAAGAATCGACCAAAGATCATAATGTAGAACAGAATGGGCAGAATGTTAAGATAGACAACCCCGTTAAATACGACAGGTTGAACCCTTTTGTGAACAATCTCAAGAAACAGACGGGTGGCGTATCTAGGGCAGATACCCAGGAAACAGAGGCAAGATTAGAAGAAGCCCAAGAATCAAGTGACGTAAAGGGGCATTGTCATATACCTATAAGATACACCGAGCTGCTTCCATTGTTCATTGAAAGGAATCTTATCGTACTGGTGAAGTCTGTACCAAAGAGACCTCCTTATCCGAAGGGTTGCAACAGTCGTATCTGGTGCAGCTACCACATAGGGGGTTCGGGTCATCACAATGAGAACTGTGGGGCCTTACAAATAGAGTTCAAGATCTTATCAGAATGAGAGTTTTGGGTTTCGAAGACAGGCAGCCCCGATTCTACAATGAACCAGCCAGTGCCCGAGGGGCAAAGTCGAAGAAGGGTCAATCCCCAGTCTAAGGTTCGGGTAACACAAAAGCGAGTCACTCAAGTGAGACAAATTCAGGAGTCGATAGTAAAAGTATCTCAGAAGATGAACTTGCATTCGAGTACGGCGAGCTCGAGAAAGAGATGTATGATCCGAGTAAAATATCGAAGAATATACAAGACAAGTACCATAAGTTGCACTTTGAATTCAAGAATGCCGGTCTGGGTGACACCCTTGAGGAATGGGTTAATGGCATGATTCAGCTGAATAACGATTTGGAACGTGGGAAGCAGAAATGCAAGACTAGTAAAAATAAAGATAGATCATTGTCACAGAAGTTGAAAGAAGCTGAGAGCCAACGCGACATCCTCCAAAGTGAGTTGGAAAGCAGTCTGGCCATGGATGAGATACTGAAATCAAGTCTGCGACAGAAAGGGGAAGAATTTCAAGAGCTTCAAATGGAAAATGAAGCACTCAAGGAACATATAGAAAGGCTCAAGACTTCTTTAAGTACTAGCGAAATTCGTGTTGAAGCATACAAGTAGGCCGAGTATGGAAGTTTCCAAGAAGTAATTGTCAAGCTACAAAAGGCCGAGCAGAAAATACAAGAGAAAGACAAAGACATGAAGATTGTTACGACTCAAGCGTGACAGGTGGCCCAACAGGTAGTAGACTTAGCTGATGCAACAACACCGATAAGCCAGAATATGGATACAACGTTGGACCGCGAAGGAAAGCTGAAGGGACTATTGAATGAGGTCAAGAAATTAGGAGCTAGAGCTCACCGCTACCTGTAAACTCCTAATACCTGATGTAATGAAAACTTTTGGTCTGAATGAAACATATTCTATGGGGACAAATCACTTGCGGAATCAATACTTTATTGCATTCATGCATTTGCATCACATCCTTTACATTGTTTAATAATTTTATCATTACATGGCACTTCATCATTTAATTTCTGGGGTTCAATGGCAGAACTAGTTGAGAAAATGGAACGAACTAATGAGTCGAGGCTTGAACTGCTAGAAGGAAGAATCGGGAAAAAACTAAAGAAGAAAGAAAAAATAGATGTTTTCAATACGAGGGAACTCTGCCTAGTCCCTGATTTGGTCATTCCTCCAGATTTCAAGATTCCCAGATTTGTGCAGTATGACAGAACTAGCTGCCCGAGGGTCCACTTGACCATGTTTTGCAGAAAAATGGAGGGATACATGAAGAATGAAGAGTTGTTGATCCACTAATTTCATGATAGCCTAACAGGACCTGCAGCAGTGTGGTATAACCGTTTGAGCAGAAACCAAGTTCGATCATGGGGTGACCTTGTTAATGCCTTCTTGAGTCAGTACAAATATGCTTTAGACTTAGCGCCCTGTCGACAGTTTCTTCAGAAAGAGAAAATGAGACCAAATGAAAGCTTCAGGGAGTATGCGCTAAGGTGGCGATGTTTGGCAACCCAAGTCCAACCCCCTATAGCAGAAGAAGAGTTGACTCCCTTGTTCCATGCAACACTTCCCTCTCTTGTCTTTGATATGATGTTGGAGAGATCAAGAAGCATATTCAAGGATTTTATGACGATTGGAGAGATAATAGAATACGAGATCCAAGAAGGAAAATTAGGGTCTAAGTCTAAAGATCGAATTGAGGAGAAGACATATGCAGACAAATAAGTAAATTAGTGCCACCTCCAAGGTTCTCGTGGCCGTAAAAGAAGAAAACAGACTGACACTTCAGGGTCATCAAGAAAAATTCCTCGGACGAGTGCAAATTTAGAAGTGTTCAGAGTATCCATCTCAGACATATGGCCTCATTTGGTAGAATGTCGCTATCTTGCTCCCCGACCGATGAAGATTACACCTGATCCATCTGCCCATAGCTTCAACCCGAGTAGCACATGCGAATTCCATATGGGGGCAGCGGGTTATCCCACCATAAAATATAGACCTTTGGTAGAGAAGATTAAAAAGCTGATCAATGATGGGGCCTTGACACGAGAATTGATCCAACAGTGGAGAACCAAGGATGGGGGGCAAATTTGCATAGTACTAAGAAAGCCAGATATGTCTCTACATTAGAAGACTTTCTTGAAGTAATACAAGGAATCAACTTTACTACTTATGGCCCACATGTGATAAAGATCTTTTGTGAATGGGCATGCGCCATGTTTGTTGATTTTCATTCCAATGAATAACCTATTTTGCTTAACATACAATGTTCTTGAAAGCACATAAATGTGTATCTTTTCTCACCGTTGTAGGACATTGGATATCAATTGCAAGATGTGACATTAGCTGGATGTTGTGATAACGATGAGGTGTAATCTCCAACTGACTCTGGTCAGCCAAGCAAGATTACTACTCTTTCGATGACGTTCAAGGACGAAAAAGCTCCAAATGTTAACCATGTAGAGTTGCTTGAAATTAAGATTCTAAGCGTAATCTTCTATACACTAAAGAGTTAACGATCAAAACAGGATACATGTGTGAAATAAAAGAAAGTAACAATATTAGGTGGATTAAATAAAAAGCACTCATATGTTCAAAACCTGGTAATAGGCTTGTTCGAATAAGAGTGTGGAAATTTTGGGGCACTCTGCTGAAGCAGTAAGGTTGCAATACACCATTCAAGCCAAGAAACCTTAGCTTCATGAGTGATGGTAATATTTTAAAATCGTGACTATACCGAGTAACTTGGGGTAATGTTGTTTGCTCCATCGTTGTCCTCAAGACAAAGGATTGTGATGAGTTGATTTCCTCAAAAATAATGATAAACGCATGAAATAAAGAAAAAAGAAAGAAAAAAAGAGAAAAAAGGAAAAAAAAGAAGAAAAAAGAAAAAGAAAGGAAAAAATGAACAATAGCATAAGTATAATTAAAACACACCTACCCACCTGGAACTTTATCCTTAGAATGATATTTCTGCGCTCGAGTGGTCAAACAAGTCCACCCTTTTTAGGGCAGAGCAAATAATGAGAATTGAGAAAAAGTAGTATTCTACAGCAACGCGGTAATCATGAGGATGAACTGAGTCATCTGAGAAGACTTCACAGCCTTGAATCGCCGCAACATTCAGATCCAAGCTATGCTTGAAATGATCGCTGAACGGTCGAATCTAAGACGCTATTGCACTTGATATCCAGAGTCCCTATTTCGTGATTTCAAGATCTTGTATGTTAATCTAAATGACACCCTTCAGTGGAATGTCAATCAACAAATTGACAAATTTAAAGTAACAAAGATTTCCATGTATTACTTCAGAGATAAGATCTAGAATACAGGGTCGTGGATATTATCGGGCACCTAACTAGAGAAATGACCCAAGATAAAGATGATGACAAGAATATATGTCGGACAGCTCAAGAGCGAGAAGAGGGTTTCAGATATGATGCCTTGGTTGGTTCAAGGAAATGAAGAATGTACTAGGACAAGAATGAGGTTGCAAGATACAAGAAAGGTAAGGAATGGACATTGATTCTCCAAAGAGCTAGAGCATAGGGATCGAGAGATGGTTCCCGTCAGGAAGCAGCAAGAAGATTAAATTTAGAAATTAAGTTTAGAGCATGGAAGCATTTTGCTCGCCCCGATGATGAAACTGACAAATAGAATGTTGGGTCAAAGAATTGGAAGATAACTGAGCTCATGCAGAACATGAGGAATGGTAAGAATCCCTACACAAGAATGATGTAGAGTTTAGAATGAGCTTATTTGTGAAGTGGGTAGAGACCCCGAAGAAGGAAGACAGTTGCTTGTGCAAGAGAGCCAGAGCGGGTATTCAGTTGATAAATGAGAGATTGATGAAAATGAAGATCAAAGCTGAGCATATTGCAAAAAGAAAGGGAATAAAAATTCGAAAAAAGACTTTTCAGGGCATTGAATTTTAAAACATATTTAAAAGAAAGAGAGGGAGAAAAGAGGAAAAAGAGAAGAAATAGAGTAAAGAAAAGAAAGAGCAAAAAAAGAGAAAAAAAGAAAAAAAGAAAGAAGAATAAAGAAAAAAGAGAAATAGAATAAAAAAAAGAGGGAGAAGAAAGCATTACATCGCATACATCATATAGATAGAGGCATGTCATTTTTTTCTTGTTTTAGACAGGTATTTGAAGAATTATCAAAGAATTTTAAGAAGTATATTCTATTAAAGAAAGAAACATGATGCAGCAGCCATAGTAGCGTAAGGCCATATGACAGTAACCAGGGTAGCGTGAAGCCAGATATTAAGTCTTTCGGGCCATTAGTAAGACCTTCAGGAATGATGATAAGACTTTCAGGCTACCAGTAAGTCTTTTGAGCATGGTGATAAGTTCTTCCGGCCATCAATAAGTCCTTCGAGCATGATGCGGCAACCATAGTAGCGTGAGGCCAGATGACGATAGCCATAGTAGCGTGAAGCCAAATATTAAGTTCTTCGAGCCATTAGTAAGACCTTCGGTCATGATGATAAGACATTCAGGCCACCAGTAAGTCTTTCGAGCATGATGATAAGTCCTTCGGGCATGATGCGGTAGCCATAGTAACGTAAGGCCAGATGACGGTAGCCAGGGTAGCGTGAAGCTAGATATTAAGTCCTTCGGGTCATTAGTAAGACCTTCGGGCATGATGATAAGACATTCGGGCCACCAGTAAGTTTTTCGAGCATGGTGATAAGTTCTTCGGGCCATCAATAAGTCCTTCGGGCATGATACAATAGCCATAGTAGTATGAGGCCAGATGATGGTAGCCATAGTAGTGTAAAGCTAGATATTAAGTCCTTCGGGCATGATGATAAGACCATCGGGACACCAGTAAGTTTTTCGAGCATGGTGATAAGTCATTCGGGCCATCAATAAGTCATTCGGGTATGATGCGGCAGCCATAGTAGCGTGAGGGCAAATGACGGTATCCACATATTAAGTCTTTCGGGCCATCAGTAAGACCTTCGGGCATGATGATAGGACCTTCGGGCCACCAGTAAGTCTTTCGAGCATGGTGATAATTCCTTCGAGCCATCAATAAGTCCTTCGGGCATGATGCGACAGCCAGAGTAGTATGAGGCCAGATGACGGTAGCCATAGTAGCGTGAAGCCAGATATTAAGTCCTTAGGACCATTAATAAGTCCTTCGGGCATGATGATAAGACCTTCGGGCCACTAGTAAGTATTTCGAGCATGGTGATAAGTCCTTCGGGCCATCAGTAAGTCCTTCAGGCATGATGGGTAGCCTTAGTAGATTGAGTCCAAAAAGATCGACAACCATGTTAGCGTAAAAAAATCAAATCAAAGATAAAGGTTCTATATATAGGAAAGGCCTATGTTTTCGAGCCCCCATTGAAAGATTCTATGTAGGAAGAGCCTTAACTCTATAATTTCGAGGAAGAGCCCTTAGTTCCAAGATCAGAAGGTGAAGAAGTTATATATAGGAGGAACTTACGAGCCTGAAGACTTGGCCAAGGAAAAACAGAGAGTTCCAGAAGAACACGTGATTTCGAAGCCACAAATAGGGAAGTCGGATAAAATGAGTGCTTTTGGCCTTTGCTTTGTTCTCGTTTCACAAGAATAAGCAAAGATGGGCAATTGTAATCACTCATTTTTATCCGGTTTGTAAATAGTATTAATCTATTAGTATAATAATTAATAGATATTATTATCGCATGTATGCATATATTATATTAGTATGTGTGTACGTGTGATTAGTATGTGCGTAAAATATATGTGATATGTGTGAGTGCATGCATATTATACATATTATGTTTATGTACATGTTAATATTTATTATAGTATATGTGTGTCGCATGTATGTTTATGTGTGCATTGTGTGACTGTGTAACATGTGAATGTTTATATTAGTTATGTGTGTAATTATGTGTGTATGAACATTTATATGTTATATTAACTAAGGACGTGTAACGTATATTAATGTCTGTATGCTATACGCATATGTGTACGTGTACGAATATATATATATGTATGCATTATCATATTTGTATTATTGTTATTATTACTATTATTAATAGTATTATCACATATATATAAACAGATAATAAAATAAGACCCAAGTTTATTAGTGTCCAGTCCAATATATTACAAAACCCAAAAATTATGTTACATTGGGCCTAACTCAGCCAAGCCCTAATCTAGTTCAGAAACCCTAATCCATATCTGAACCCTAATTCTTTTTAGTGTATGCACAAATACATGAGGGTCGTTGGATCAGATCTGGATCCAACAGCCACGATCGAAGCTCGGAGACCTCTCATCTGCCGCGTGAAGCCCACGCGCTGGCTGTTGGATTCCCCACTCACGCGTGTAAGACACATGCAAGGTCGGTCATATTCTCTAGGCCACATGGCATCATCTTGGGCCGCCTCGTCTTTCTAATGGTGCATTTGAGCCATCCGTGCAGTAGGCCATCTCAGTCGTTGGATCAAAATTGATCTAACAACCAAGATTAAGACTGGCACCACTCCACCTCCACATGCCTCGCCGTACCATCAGCTCAACCACCGCGTCAAACATCACCAAAAACATCAAAAACACAGACTTTGTTAGTTATCATATCTCAGAAAAAACATGTATTTTATGTACTACTTCTACCAACCAAAAATCAGATATATGTAAAAGAACCCAAAAATTTGTAAAGGGGCGAGTTTCAAAATAAAAAATGAAGAATTTTGCTAGAAAAAAACTCTCATCAGTGATAATCTCTCCCTTCTCTTTCTTTCTTTGTGCATGCAAAGTTAAGAAAAATAAACAAAAAGAAATGGGTGTTTTACCTTCGTTGTTGGTTTGCTTTGCCGGCGAGGAACCTCTTTGGGGAGCCGTTCAAGTGTTTTTTTTGGGTACGAAGCAGAGTAGGGGGTGAGGGTTTGTTATTTTCTCTGCGGTTGTCAGGAGTTATGGTCGAGGAGGGCTCGAGGCGGCCGTTACGGTCGAGCCTCACCCGAGACCGGTGCTCCACGATGGCCGGGGTGATTTTTAGAGGGTTTGAAGGTTTGAATTTGAGAGGAAATAGAGAGAAATGGGGAATGTTATTCTAAAGGCTAAAAAATTGGGAAAAGCTGAATTTAGACTGGGTGGGTTTCTTTTATAGGATCCCAAAATTTTTTAAATGGCATAATTAATCACTAAGGACTCCCGCATTTCCGAATTTTTCAAAAATGCCTCGCCCCTTTGTTTAATCGCAACCTAGGTCCTTCTTTCTATTTAATTTCTTTCAATTCGGTCCCCAAATTAAACGGAGTCAGAATTTCAATGGTAAAATCACCGGCCTAGTTCTCCGCGTTTTGGTTTTTTTCACTTTGAGCTTGCCCCTTGGGCATATTACACAGTTGGTCCCTTCTGGTTTTGTGTAGCTTGAAATTCCGTCCTTAAATCGGGTTTTATTTCCTTTTGATTTCTGCCATTCTATTTTATTTCATTACATTTCGGTCCCTTTTCTTGTTTTAAATATTTATATCCTTTGTTTCTTTATTTTCTTATCATGCTTGCATTGCTTTTTTGTTGTGTATGTATTCGCTTTTATATATTATGTTTTTGTTGTTTTTAATGTGTGTATTAATACAGGTTATATCTTGCTTTCAATTTATTTGTTCATGTTATGTCGTTTGTTTATATATTATGTTTTGGTTTTAGTTAGCATTATGTTTATAGGTTTATATGAGTTCTATGATCATTTTGCATCGTAGGTCATATATTAGTCTAGGGTAATATGTCTAGCATGTGTCATGGTAGGTTTTTGTGATTTTATTGGTATGTGCTATTAATGTTATATCTCTTGTTTTGATTAGCTTATGCATGCTACCTTTTTATTTAAATGGTATGTAGGTATTTACAAATAATTTACATGTTTATGTATCTTTGCTCTATGTATAATTCTTGCCATGATCATGTTAACATTTGGAAACATTTTGATATAGATATTTAGATGTGTTGTTTTACTGTAATATTTTAGTATTTTGTTTACTCGCCTAGTATCATATATATATATATATATATATATATATATCATGCATATTGCATTTGTTTTTCTTATATATGTGATTAAGCATGTTATGTCTAGTTAATTCGATCTCGAAACATGTTTTTTTCCTCTTTCTTTTACCATGTTGGTGTGTATATGTTTTACTTATGTTTAGTCTTGATCCTTGTACATATCATTTATATCTATGTTCATGCATTTTATTATTTTTGTTTAATATTAGGATGTTCCCTTTTTTATGTTTTAGTATCATGTCATGTATATATATATTGTTTGTGTTTTTATGTGTAAGCATGTTAGGATTAATTACTTTAGTTTCTAAAAGCATGTTTTTTCTTGTTCATGTATTTTATTAGTATCGTTTAATTTTGTAATCTTCTCATTTTCAAGTGTTTATAGTATCATGTCAATGTAAATGGTATGTTTTATATTTTGCTTTCTAAGGTTGCATAACAGAATATAAATTGTCAATGTGGTGCCCTTTTATCCGAGAGTAAACGGGCCAGTATCAAGCGAAGTGATGGTGGTTGGGCATTTACTCTCAGATAACGGGGCTTTTAAAATTTACTCGCACTTATAACCAAATTTTAACTTAATCGTCACTTTAATATGGAAAGTCTAATATTAATAAAGCGGTAATTATTAAAGTACCGATTTTGGGCGGTGAGGGGGTGCTAATCCTTCCCCATCCGTAACCGACTCCCGAACCCAATTTTTTAAGTCTTTGGTTTTATGGTGTCCGGCCTATTAAGTGGCCGGTGGCGACTCTATTTTTAAATAAAACACGGTTTTTGCAAAACCCCCACAGAAGACATTATTTTCAAAACAAAATAAAATAAAAATACTTTTTTAATAAAAAGAGGACATCGCTACACGAAGTGAAGAATGCAAATCCGTCGCCACGCCCCATTGCCACCCCCTAATTGTTGGAACAAGGTAAAAGATTTCGCAGAAGGCAGATTCAGCATAGGGAACAATGCAACTCATTTGACTATATCATTATTAAACAAGTTGGACAAAAAATAACATTAATATTACTAAAATATATTTTTTATTTATTAATCAAGTTTGTGACGCATTGATTCAACTTCGGAATATAAAGAAAAATATTACACATTTAAATCTCGTATTTTCTGTCAACAATATCTAGAGTATGTAATTAAAACTCTTAGTTGACACTCTCTCCTTTTTCTAGGTTGTGGGTTCAAGACCCATTGGGAACAAAATTCTCTTTCTCCCTCCCTTAAATAGCAATTGTTCACAAAAAAAACGTAACCCCCTAAACCGGTCAAGAAGAAAAGGCCGAACTTAGGAAGTCACATTCGTAACTTTTCCCTCAAGTAACCAAAATTAATTTAAATATCAAACTTTTATATAAAACGGTCCTTCAAAAGTTTATTAAAATTCATTATAGAGTTGTATATCAATAATATAATAAAATATTTGAATTAAAAGTATATGCATGCATACTGAAATCATCCTCAAACCCCAAAACAGTCTCGAGTCCCAATTACATCCAAACTCGATAAAAATAATTATAATAACAATAATTTAAAAATAAACAAATCCATACTGAAAAACAATAAATTTGAAAATGCAAGAGGTCCTCCGAGTAACAAGTCGCCTAGAGCCAAGATATCTGTAAAAGAAACTAAGGGGGTGAGCAATTGAGCCCAATGTGTCTCTAAAGTGCAAACAATCACAAACTTGGTTCCAAAATAATTTACTCAATATATTTAATAAAACCACAGTAAAACACAATGCATGTAATGATGACACAAACAAAACACATTTCCCAGCTACATACTTCAGTCACAGTGGTGGCAAAGCCAACCGGTCACAGTGGAGGTAGTTCCCCAGAAATCTTAAAATATCACTTATTAATCATTAATTTAACAAGTTTAAACTATACATTGAATAATCGCTACCCGAACTATCCCTCCTGATTTATATAGATATATAAATATTTTCATTTAATAATTTTTTTAAATCTGGTGCAGCCAGTCTTAGTTTAACCGTTTAACTCAGTTTCAACAGCCACTATATTTACTTTCTAAACTGTCTAAATAAGGGTATTTGAACCATTAAAATGGAGATAAAAGTGTTGGGGTTTGGGTGTTTACCAAGTGACCACAACTTAAACGTGGCTTACTTGAGGTTCAAAGCATGGCTTTGATCGGATGATATGGCAGCAATAGAATTTAGCTCTGTCAAATAGTCAATGAGACCACATATATACTATACTAGTTTATTTCTATTAAAAAAATTAAATCAAATCAAATATTGGAATTTGATGAGCATCTCACCGACTCAAGAGGCCTAGCTACCGATAAGGTGGTGTTTGTTTTAAATTTATGATTGGTGCAGCAGGCACAAGGGTACACGGTGAAGCATTGTTGACATTCGTTCGATCAAACAAGGCGTAGAGCGCTGAGTGATGCACACAAGGGTTGGTTACGAGAGAGAGAGGATGACTGGTGGCTGCAGAATTGAAAAGCGCATAGGGAACGACATCTAACGCTGAAAATTTGGATTAAATACCCATAGTTTTGGGTAAAAACACAAGGGTAGAGCCCAATGTATTTTAGGGTTCGCATACTAGCACTCGAACTTGTCCCAATTTACAAAACGGTCACTAAAATTCTCTTTAGGCCATTAAACAACAATTAAAGTTCAATCTAGTCCTCGAGAATTAGGGAAAAACAATTCACAATTTTCCAAGAAAAAATAGAGTTACCAATTAGGGATTTCAAAATCTAGGGTTTGAATTAGGGATTTTCTATTTAGGGTTAGGGTTTTCAATTGAATTTTTAGGGTGTTACAAAAAACTCGCTTTTTCTTATATATTTTAACTATATCATTATCACTTCAATTAAGGCTCAAATTACAAAATATTTTTTTAAGAAAAAAAATTGATGGAGATTAAATTGATAGGTTAGGGTATATAAAGTAGATTTGTTCATCACTGCATCATGAGTTTGATAGCAAAAAGAAAAAACCGTTCATCGTCTTTATGTTATTTATGCAAATTAGACGTCCATAAAGTAAATATGTTCATAAATTAGACTAACTCTATCTGTAATCAGAAAAAATTTATTTTTATTTTGCTTTAGTTCGTTTTCAACTTGTTTGAAAACTCAAATCTATGATTATATGTCTATAATTAAATGTAAATACATTCTTTAAACTAATATAGTAATAATTTTTAATTTATTTTCTAATATAGATTTATTCTAGACAAATAACTTTACCTTTGTACATATCTAATACAAAACCATATTAATAGGCCAGATTAGAGGGTTTGTTGGATATTCAAGAAGATTTAAATAAAACCATCAACTTAGAAACCTCATAATTAGATGAGATGATAAGACTATTTTTTTTTACCTTAATTAGTGTTGAATGTTTGATCCTTCTTCTGGGTATGAATACTTTTTAAAAATTGTGGTCAATGTCTATTTAAAAATAGACTATAGAGAGTAGAAAATTAGTCGTTACGCTCGTTCTAATGGATACTTTAGGAAAAAAATTACAATTCAGATTTTTTTAAATTATTTTTATAAAGGTATTTTTTTGATGCACAAGCACTTGTGAAAGTTTTGTTTACACAAGCGCTTTAGTTTAGGGTTTAGGGACTATTTAGGATTTAAGGGTATAGGTGTTGTAGTTTTAAATTTAGGGGTTGTTGATAGAATTTTGGTTTAGGGTTTAAATTTTACGGTTTATATGTTAAAACTTAAATCTCTAACCTTAAACCCTAAATTCTAACTCTAAACCTTAAATTCTAATCATGAACCCTAAATTCTAAACCCCTACACTAAAATCTCTAAACTCTGAACTAAAACCTTAAATCTTAAAATTAAGGCATTTGTAGAAACAAAAAATTTCCAATGCATGTGTATGAGATAATAATTCTTTTTATAATAGAGATTGCAAATGTTTAAAGTTAAAATATTTAATTCTCATTATATTAAAACATAATGAAAATTTAAATAAATTGTTTTTGTTTTATAAAAAAAAAATTGAGACTGTTTAAGTGGACTTAAATTAATTACACAGATAAAGTAGAACACATTTAGAATTCAATACTTTTGAGTGGAAATTAAAGGAACGTGCAAAATATTTTTTTAAAATCATTTGTATTTAATTTATTAATTGATTAATTTAAGTTAAATATTATAAAAATTTATTATGAGAATATTTATTAACTCGATTTATTATACAATATTAAAATTTAAATTTTTAATTTTATTTAAGAGATCTTGTCTTATTAAATTAAATGATAGTAAATAAATATGCTAAATATTTTATACCATATCTAAACCGATTCGAACATGTCTAATGAGTTATGATGTTTAGTTTTAGAGAATTGTGCAAATGCTTTGGAACTATTTCGGTTATTTAAGCAGTAGTAGTGAGGTAGGAAGAACAATGGTCCACCGAATTATTGATTTGTTTTATAGTATGATGAGAATAAGTTGCCTGGAATCATGATTAAAGCATTGATGTCTGAATGTACACCTACCCCTCTCTTGCTTTTAACTATTAATAATAATTGCTTTGTGAAAACGATGTTTTCCTAGAGATCGTATATATCAGTTAGGTTGAGTAAAATTTGACTCGGAAAAATTAAATTTTTTAATTTAGTTAATGTAAAAAAAATTTGACTCGAATTATAATTTTATAAATTAGACTTTATTTGAAACTATTTCAAATAAAGTATGAGTTATAAAATAAAATTTCGAATAACTCAAAATTTTAGTAATTAAACGGATTTATTTTTAAATTCGAGTTAAGTCTCTCAACTATAAATGATATATGCATATCACATATGAAAATATGAAGAAATATATATGTGTACATAAATGGTGTATGATTATAGAAAGTTGTTTAAATTGGAACCAATTAGTATCATAACATTACAAATATTTACAATTAGATTTGAACATAAATTCAAACAACTCGATTCGACTTGACTCGACTTAAGTTTTATAAATTCAACTCGAAAACACTTCAAATATAATTTAAGTTATAAAATAGTACTGGTGAAATAAAATTTGGTTGCCAATCAATGTTATAACATGAGTTGTTGCTTTCCTACCATTTGAATGGAAATCATTTATTGCCTAACTCTTCGATTGGGTAAAATTTTGTATCTTATATTGCTGTGTTTTGAAGGAGAATATTAATAATTTTCTCACGCTTAGATTTCATAGGAAGTTGCTGTGAAAATGTTTCTGGATCAAGATTTCTCTGGGGAATCACTTGAATTCAAAAGCTAGGTACTAGCCTGTCCAATCTCTCTTGTTGCTATTGTGTACGTGAAATTGCCAACTTCCATAAGCTCATGTACATATACATTGGGCGAGACTCAAAATTATTTATTAAAAAATCATTTAAAAAAATAAACTTAAAGAACACAACAATTTTTAATTTTTAATTTTTAATTTTTAATATTTAATATTTTTGTAGAGGCATGTTCCTCACCAGTCCCTTTATAGTTACACCCCCTGTTCATATAGTTGCACCATACCATATGAGTTATCTTGAACCTAGAGTTACATTTTATTTGTATTCCATATTTCTAAATTTGAATAGAAATCATTTGTCCCTTTTCAGTGCTCTTATTTATGTCCTACACTAAAAAGTTAGGTTTATGGTTTAGGGTCAAGATTTAAGGTTAGGGTTTAGGATTAGTGTTTAAGAATTTTAAGACAAGATGTATTTTTTAGTGTTTAAGATTTATAATTTAGACTTTAGAGTCAGGACTTTGAAATTAATTTTTAATGTCGGTGCATAAAAAAAGAGACCGAAAAGGAGTAGACGATTTTTTTTTCTCTAAATTCATACTATTTTTCTGTTGCTTGTTTGCTTAGATTAAGGTTATATTTCCAAAATTTACTCCAACACTTTATGCCAACATAAAAGAGTGTATCCAATACATTTGGACATGCTACTAAGTTTGTATTATGGAAAAGAAAAAGAACGAGCAACTACAAAGAACTCTAATATTTAAATGTTCCGTTCACTCACAAAGATGAGTATGTATGATGTTATATAACACAATGATTACTCATATTATTTAGGGTGAGCAAAATTCAATGAAACCGACCAAGTGATTGAAATGATCTACAATTGGGTTTGGTCGATTTTGATTTTAACTACATTTTAAAGGTCGGTTATGTTGGTTCGAGTTTGTTTTAATTAATGAAATTAACATTGATTTACTACTAAATATAGGGTAATTATTCAATATACTGGCGGTGAAAATTAAAAAATTTCTATAAGTGCATTGATTTTAGGGTTTAGAGATTTATTTTAGAGTGTAGAGTTTATGTGTTTAGGTTTAGATATTTAGAATTTAGGGATAGTGGTTAGAATTTACTGTTTAGAGTTAGAATTTAAGGTTTATAGGTTAAAACCTAAATTCTCATCACATTACCCTAAAAACTAAACCCTAACCTCTAAACCCTAAAATCAAACATTGAACCTTAAATTCTAATCACTATCCCTAAATTCTAAACCTATAAACCTAAACTCTACACCCCAAAATAAATTTCTAAATCATAAAATTAAAGCGCTTATGAAAACTTTTAGTTTTCACCTCCAGTGTATGGAATATAAATCCTTAAATATATATTTAAATCATACCTCAATAATATTGTCCAACCAAACCCATTCAAAACCAAAATGGATATCCAACATGTAGCGATCTCCCTCTGTTTGCTAAAAAAAAGTTTTCAAAGGTGTTTGGGGGTCTTTCGGGTATTAAAATATTTATTCCGTGAGTTTTTAAAAAAACTGTATTATTTAAAAATTGAGTCGCCACCAGCCACTTAGGTAGGTCGGACACCATAAAACCAGAGATTTTAAACTGTTGGGGTTTGGGAGTCGGTTAGGATGGGGAAGGATTAACACCCCCCACACCGCCCAAAATTTGTACTTTAATAATTACCGTTTTATTAATATTAAACTTTCCGGATTAAATTGACGATTAAATTAAAATTCGGTTATAAGTGCGAGTGGATTTTAAGGGCCCCGTTATTCGAGAGTAAACCGATAGACCACCATCACTGCGTTTGATACTGGTTACGTTTACGCTCGAATAAAAGGGCACCGCATTGACAAATAATATTTCATTATGCAATCTTAGAAGACAAATTAAAATATTATAGAACCGACATTCACAAAGATATGGTATTAAAAAACATAAAAACACGAACATCATAATATTAAACAAAAATAACAAAATGCATGAACATAGATATAAATGACATGTACAAGAATCAAGACTAAACATACATAAGACATATACACATACACATGGTAAAAAGGAAAAAAAAACATGTTTCAAAAATTAAACAAGTTAATTACAAAATGCTTGAATACATAAAAAAAAAACACAAAGACACTAAATGCGTGACATACATATAATATGATATTAAACTAATTAAATCTAAGCAACATGCTAAAAAACTAATACCTAATATATGACACAACTTAAAATAAAATAAAACATGAAATTAATATGTAGCAAATATCACCCATTTTTGACATATAACCTAAAATGCAAAATAAAAATATACCATACTAGAACACATATATACATGATAAATAATTAAACTAAACATGCTCAATTAATAAAACATATATATACAACTTGAATAAATAAACTAAATGATGAATTATCATGGTAATACACATGTTATGAAAACATAAATAAATATACATATATGCCAACCAAAATATATAAAAAAAAAACATGAAGATATACATAAACATGATGTACAAACTAAACTAAAATATAATCTATAAACAAACATGTATACACATGAACGAATAAGTTGAAACATAAACACATGATAAAATATATATTACATAAAAACATAAATAAATATGATGCAAGGGCATAGATAAAAATATGAAAGCAAAATGAACATACCACAAAACCTAATAATAAACAAATAACCATAATTATTTGACATAAAAAAGGGACCGGAATGGAATGAAAACAAAACCAAAAAGCTCGAAACAAAATAAGGAAAAACACAATTTAGGGTTTGATTGTAAACCGAAATGAACCTACAGGGACTGGCGATGGAAATAAACCAAAGGGCAAGCTCGAAGTGCAAAATTCCAAAACGCGGAGGTCCTCAGAGGGGGAATTTTACCATATAAAATCTGATTTTATTAAATTGAGGGATGAGATCGAAAAGAAAATGAAAATTTTAAGGACCAGGAGTGGAAATAACCCAAAGGGTAGACTCAAAACATAAACATCAGAAACGCGGAAGGACTTCGGCCGCAATTATCCCATTTTTAGAAAATTAATTGCCTATAAGGCTAAATTATATTCAAATGAACTCTTTTCCCATTTTTTTTGAAACCCGTTTATAATAACCCAAAACCCTCACTTTTCTCTGAACTATACATCCCACTCTGGGATGAACCCAGAATCCGACGGCTATTCTGCCGTACCGGCCGCCACATTCCCTCACCGGTCGCCACTCGCCGGCAGCGGTGAGACCCAAAGACAACCCTAAAATCACCATTTCTCTGCCCAAACCCCAAATCCAGCATTTATTTTACCAAAACAAACTTTATTTTCCCTAGATCTAAAAAAACCAAACCCGCTTTAAAGGTAAAAAAAAAACCCCATTTGTTACCCATATCAATCGTCGATTCAAATGCACGACCAGAAATGGGATCATGAAGCTTTTCACTGGACAATGACCCAGAAAGGTAAAACTTTTAACCCTTTTTGTTTTTTTTTTTTTTTTTTTTTTTGTATTCGAATGCAAGAAGAGGGGGAGAAAATTACCACTGAAGTTTTTTTTATTGATTCTGAAATCTCCCATCTGCCCCCAAAATAAGTTGAGATTACATAGTATATATCATGTTTTTTTTCTGATTTTTTGGTTACAAGTTTGAACAAACATTTAATGAATCTGATATGGATCTGACATTTCCCCTTTTGTTTGGTGTGTTTCGACCATGCCGGTGGTTGAGCCAATGATGGGAGGTTGTACGACGGTGCAGGAAATCCGATGAGACGACCACGTGGCAGGAAGATGAACGGGTTATATTGGCCAGATTTATTCCTGGCCATTGGATCAGATCTGATCCAACGGCTAGGATTTTTTTGAAGATCGACGGCCTTGATCCATTATGGAGGGGATGTGGCAGCCTCGGATCGTGACACATGGCACGCGGGAAAGCGAACGGTCTCGTGCGTGTGTTGCACGCGCTAGTGAGAAGTGAAGAGCCCCTCCGGGTGTATCACACGCGTGCCAGCTGGATAGGATCCTTCTGATCTGGTCTATTGGATAATATTTGATCCAACGGCTAGGATGGCGGCGGCTGCAAAAGATGAAGGGAAGTTAGATATGATTCTAGGGTTTTTTGTTAGTTGGATAGGCTTGGGTTTTGGTCGGTTGGGCCTTATGTAATTAAATTTGGGTTTGTAATTATGGACTGGACTTAATTTATATTTGGGTTTTATTTAATCTGTTTTCATATTTATAACATACGACCTAATAATAATAATAATAATTAAACTTTTATTTTAATACATGCACATACATACATCATGCAAATACGTTAGAACGATCATACATAATATACATACATACCTTATATAATACATGCAATGTTAATAAGAACTAATAAATAATACATATACGTATACACTTAATTATATAATACAAACATATGTATTTGATCACACTTAATTATTATAAATATACACATTGTACATATTCAAACCATGCATACGTGACATGTATGTATACCACACACATATACCATAATAATTACTAATACATACACATACATAACACATGCACTTACACGTATCGCATATAATTTTACGTACACTTTAATCACACGTATAAACACACATAATAATACTATATATGTATACATGCAATAATAATCTCTATTAATTATTGTACTAATATATTAACACAATATTTACAAACCAGATAAAAATGAGTGATTACAGTTGCCTCTCTTTGCTTGTTCTTGTGAACCAAGAACAAAGAAAAGACCAAAAGCACTCATTTTTATCCGACTTCCCTATTTGTAGCTTCGAAATCACGTGTTCTTCTGGAACTCTCCATTTTTCCTAGGCCACCTATTGAAGCTTTATTCCCTTCGATGCCCTGATTCGTACTTGCCTCGACATTCAAAAGGAAAGCTTGACATCATGCCTGAAGGTCTTACTAACGGCCCGAAGGTCTTATCACCATACCTGAAGGATTTACCGGTGGCCCGAAGTACTTATCATCATGCCCGAAGAACTTACTGATGGCCCGAAGGACTTAATATCTGGCTTTACGCTACTATGGCTACCAATATCTGGCCTCGCGCTACTATGGCTACCTCATCATGCCCGAAGGTCTTATTGATGGCCCGAAGGACTTAACATCTGGCTTCACGCTACTATGGTTACCGTCATCTGGCCTCACGCTACTATGGCTACCACATCATGCCCAAATGACTTATTGATGTCCCGGAGGACTTATCACCATGCTCGAAAGATTTACTGGTGGCCCGAAGGTCTTACTGATGGCCCGAAGGACTTAACATCTGGCTTCACGCTACTATGGCTACCGTCATTTGGCCTCACGCTACTATGGCTACCTCATCATGCCCGAAGGTCTTATTGATGGCCCGAAGGACTTAACATCTGGCTTCACGCTACTATGGCTACCGTCATCTGGCCTCGCGCTACTATGGCTGTCTCATCATGCCCGAAGGTCTTATTGATGGCCCGAATGACTTATCACCATGCTCGAAAGACTTACTAGTGGCTCGAAGGTCTTATCATCATGCCCGAAGGTCTTACTGATGGCCCGAAGGACTTAATATCTAGCTTCACGCTACTATGGCTACCGTCATCTGGCCTCACGCTACTATAGCTACTGATCTTTCTTTCTTTAATAAAATCTAGTTCTTCAAACTTTTTGACAATTCTTCAAATACCTGTCTAAAACAAGCAAAAATTGACATGCCTCTATCTATATGATGCATGCAATGTAATGCTTTTTTTTTCTTCTTATTCTTCTCTTTTTTTCTTCTTTTTTTTCTTATTTTCTTTTCTTTCTTTTTCTTTTTTCTTTTTCTCTTTTTTTCTCTTTTTACTGTCTTTCTTCTCTTTTTCCTTTTTTCTCCCTCTCTACATTTTAAAGATCCTATGCCCTGAAAAGTCATTTTTTGGATTTCTCCATTTCCCTTCTTTTTGCAATATGCTCAGTTTCGATCTTTATTTTCATCAGTCTTTCCTTTATCAATTAAATACCTGCTCTTGCTCTTTTGCACAAGCAACTGTCTTTCTTCTTCGGGGTCTCTATCCACTTCAAAAATAAGCTCATTCTAATCTCTATATCATTCTTGTGTAGGGATTCTTACCATTCTTCATGTTCTGCGTTGCCCCACTCAATCATGAGCTCAGCTATCTTCTAATTCTTTGACACAATATTCAGAGTTTTTGCCAGTTTCATCATCGGGGTGAGCAAAATGCTTCTTTGTTCTAAGCTTAATTTTTAAATTCGATTTTCTTGCTGCTTCTTGATAGGAACCATCTCTCGATCCCTATGCTCTAACTCTTTGGAGAATCAATGTTTATCTTTTACCTTCCCCGTATTTTGTGACCTCATTCTCGTCCCGGTTCATTCTTCATTTCCTTGAACCAACCAAGACATCATATCTGAAACCCGCTTCCTGCTCTTGAGTTGTCTGACACATATATTCTTGTCATCATCTTCATCTTATACATTAAGGGGTCGTTTCTCTGATTAGGTGCCCCATAATATCTGCGACCTTGTGTTCTGAATCTTATCTCTGAAGCAATACATGGAAATCTTTGTTGCTTTAAATTGTCAATTTGTTGATTAGCATTCCACTGAAGAGTGTCATTTAGCAAAATCTTAGTATAACAAACAGAATAGGAGCTCTGGATATCAAGTGCAAGAGCTTCTTAGATTCAACCGTTCAGCCATCATTTCGAGCATAGCTTGGATACATAAGGATTTCGGATGTTGCGGTGATTCGAGGCTGTGAAGTCTTCCTAGATGACTCGGTTCACCCTCATGATTACCGCGTTGCTGCATAATACTACTCTTTCTCAATTCTCATTATTTGCTATGCCCTAAAAAGGGTGGACTTGTTTGACCACTCGAGCCCGGAAATATTATTCTAAGAATAAAGTTCTAGGTGGGTGGGTGTGTTTTTTAATTATATTTATCCTATTGTTTATTTTTTCTCCATCTTTTTTTCTCTTTTTTTCCTTTTTTTTCTTTTTTTTCCTTTTTATCCTTTTTTTTTCTTTTTTTCTTTTTCTTTTTATCCTTTTATCCTTTTTTCTCTTTTTTTCTTTTTTCTTTTTCATGTGTTTACCATTATTTTTGAGGAAATGAACTCGTCATAATCCTTTGTCTTGAAGACAATGATGGAGCAAACAACATTACCCCAAGTTACTCGGCATATTCACGATTTGAAAATATTACCATAACTCATAAAGCTAAGGTTTCTTGACTTGGATGGTGTATTGCAACCTTATTGCTTCAGCGGAGTGCCCCAAATTTCTACACTCTTATCCGAACAAGCCTATTATCAGGCCTCGAACATAGGAGTGCTTTTTTATTTAATCCACCTGATATTGTTATTTTCTTTTATTCCACCCACATGTGTCCTGTTTTGATTGTTAACTCTTTAGTGCATAGAAGATTACGCTTAGAGTTTCAATTTCAAGCAACTCTACATGGTTAAAATTTGGAGCTTTTTCGCCGTTGAACGTCATCAAAAGAGTAGTAGTCTTGCTTTGTTGATCAGAGTCTGTTGGGGAGATCACACCTCATCATTATCACAACATCCAACTAATGTCACATCTTGCAACTGATATCCAGTGACCTATAACAGTGAGAAAATATACACATCTATGTGCTTTCAAGAACATTGTATGTTAAGCAAAATGGGTTCTCCATTGGAATGAAAATCAACAAACATGACGCATGCCCCTTCATAAAAGATCTTTATCACATGTGGGCCACAAGTAGCAAATGTGGTCCCTTGAATTACTTCAGGAAAGTCTGCTAATGAAGAGACATCTCTGGTTTCCTTAGCACTATGTGAACTTGTCCCTCATCCTTGGTTCTCCACTGCTGGATCAGTTCTTTTGTCAAGGTCCCATTATTGATCAGCTTCTTGATCTCTTCCAGTAAAGGTCTACACTTTCTGGTGGGATGCCTTGGTGCCCCCATATGGAATTCACATGTGCTACTCGAGTCGAAGCTATGGGCGAATGGATCAGGTGTAATCTTCATCGGTCTGGGAACAAGATAGCGACCTTTTACCAAATGAGGCCATATGTCTGAGATGGATACCCTGAACACTTCCAAATTTGCATTCGTCCGAGGAATTTTCCTTGATGACCCCGAAGTGTCAGTCTATCTTTTTCTTTTACGGCCACGAGAACCTTAGAGGTGACACTCATTTACTTCTTTGTCTTCATCTGACTTTTTTTCAGTTCGGTCCTTGAACTTAGACCCTAGTTTTCCTCCTTAGATTACGTACTCTATACTCTCTCCAATCGTCATAAAATCCTCGAATCTGATTCTTGATCTCTCTAACATCATATCGAAGAAAGGAGAGGGAAGCGTTGCATGGAACAGGGGAGTCAACTCTTCTTCTGCTATAGAATGCTGAACTTGGGTTGTCGAACATCGCCACTTTAGTGCATACTCCCTGAAGCTTTCATTTGGTCTCATTTTCTCGTCGTGAAGAAACTGACGATAGGGCGCTAAGTCTAAAGCATATCTGTACTAACTCAAGAAGGCATTAGCAAGGTCACCCCATGACCGAACTTGGTTTCTGCTCAAACAGTTATACCACACTACTGCAGGTCCCGTCAGGCTATCTTGGAAGTAGTGGATCAACAAATCTTCATTCTTCATGTATCCCTCCACTTTTTTGCAAAACATGGTCAAGTGAACCTTTGGGCAGCTAGTTCCGTCATACAGCGTAAATCTGGGAATCTTGAAATTCGGAGGAATGACCAAATCAGGGACTATGCATAGTTCCCTCGTATTGAAGACATCTACTTTTTCTTTCTTCTTTAGCTCCTCATCGATTCTTTCTTCTAGCAGGTCAAGCCTCAACTCCTTAGTTTGTTCCATTTTTCAACAAGTTCTGCCATCGAACCCCAGAAATTAAATGATGAAGTGTCATGCAATGATAAAGTCATTAAACAATGTAAAGGATATGATGCAAATGCAATGCATGAATGCAATAAGGTATTGATTCCGCAAGTGATTTGTCATCATACAACATCTTTCATTAAGACCAAAAGCTTTCATTACATCCAGTGTTAGGATTTTACAGGTAGCGGTGAGCTCTAGCTCCTAATTTTTTGACCTCATTCAATAGTCTCGTCAGCTTTCCTTCGCGGTCCAACGCGGGATCCATATTCTGGCTTATCGGCTAAATCTGCTACCTGTTGGGCTACTTGTCACACTTAAGTCATAACAATCGTCATGTCTTAGTCTTTCCCCTGTATTTTTTGCTCGACCTTTTGTAGCTTGACAGTTACTTCTTTGAAACTTTCATACCCGGCCTGCTTGTTTGCTTCAGCACAAATCTCGCTGGTACGTAAAGAAGTCTTGAGCCTTTCTATCTGTTCTTTGAGTGTTGCGTTTTTCATTTGAAGGGCTTGAGATTCCTCCCCTTTCTGCTGCAGACTTGATTTCAGGATCTCGTCCATAGCCAGACTACTTTCCAACTCACTTTGGAGGATGTCGTGTTGGCTCTCAGCTTCTTTCAGCTTTTGTGACAATGATCTGGCTTTATTCTTACTAGTCTTGCATTTTTGCTTCCAACATTCCAAATCGTTCTTCAGCTGAATCATTCTATTAACCAATTCTTCAGAGGTGTCACCCAGACCGACATTCTTGAATTCAAAGTGCAACTTCTGGTACTCGTCTTGTATACTCTTCGATATTTTACTCGGATCATACCTCTCTTGCTCGAGCTGGCCGTGCTCAAATGCGAGTTCATCTTCTAAGATGCTTTTACTCTCGACTCTTGAATTTGTCTCACCTGAGTGACCCACTTCTATGTTACCCGAACCTTGGACTGGGTATTGACCCTTCTTCGAATTTGCCCCTCGGGCAATGGCTGGCTCATTGTAGAATCGGGGTTGTCCATCTTTGAAACCCAAAACTCTCATCCTGATAAGATCTTGAACTCTGTTCTTTAGGACTCCGCAGTTCTCAGTGTGATGACCCGAACCCCCTATGTGGTAGCTGCACCAGATACGACTATTGTAACCCTTCGGATAAAGATGTCTCGTTGGTACAGACTTCACCGGTATGATAAGATTCCTTTCAATAAAAAACGGAAGCAACTCGGTGTATCTCATAGGTATAGGACAATGCCTTTTTACGTCATTTGATTCTCAGGCTTATTCTAGTCTTGCCTCTGTTTCCCGGGTATCTACCCCAGATACGCCACATGTTTGTTTCTTGAGATTGATCACAAAAAGGTTCAACTTATCATATTTAACGGTGTTGTCCATCTTAACATTCTGACCATTTTGTTCTAATTTCTAATCCTTGATCGATTCTTCTATGAGTTCGACTAGCTGCTTACTTTTTATCATAGCATTTATCTGGTTCATCATCTCAGCCATTTGCTTATTTAACTCTTGTATTCCACCACGCTCGTTACCAAGACTGACACTGCTTGCCGAATCTGACCTGAAGTCTCTTGACGATCTTTCTTCTACTGTCCCTGATCTAGCCTTGAGATGGAACTCTGGAACCGAACCCCCTATCGTCGGGTCAAAGAACCCTTGGTCCATCATGAACAATCTCTATTACAGGAGAAACCACTAGGGAATCAATACCCTATATAATGTGAATGCGATGATCTATGCACCGACAAAACAAAAAGAAAATGAGTCAATACCGGTTAAAATCAACGAATACATAAATAAAGGGCAAATTAAATAAGGTAAACAAACAAAACAACCCTATTTACATCCCGTCTAAAACACCTAGGTTATCCACATGGCTCCATAAGGGTGGGTTTTCTATATTCTCTACATGCAGTGTTGGTACTAAGAAGTACCCGAACTATCCTTGATGTCCCCTACTAAGAGTAGCAAGGCCCCCGATCATCACTCATTATAGGTTCCTTTCAACCGGGTTCAATTCAGGGGAACCCATTCGCTTATGCCCCTACGAAGAAACAATATTCTCACGAAAGTATAAGGTACTCGAGCCCCGAAGGTACTTTGGCTAGGCCCATGCGAAGGAACGATATCCTCACGAAAGCACTAGCATTTTCTCTCACTTAAAAAGGACGAGATTATATGCCAAATTTTAAATACGTTAAAATAAACGTGCACTTACAACCGAATGTTAATTTAATAGTTACTTTAACCCGGAACTTTAGATATTAGTAAAGCGGTAATTATTTGAAAAGGCTTGACTGTCTTTTGTTTTTGAAATAAAAAAATATTCCCCAGCGGAGTCGCCATCTGTAGTGATCTCCATCTGTTCGCTAAAAAAAGTTTTCAAAGGTGTTTAGGGGTCTTTCGGGTATTAAAATATTTTATTCCGTGGGTTTTTTTTAAAAAACTGTATTATTTAAAAATAGAGTCGCCACCGGCCACTTAGGTAGGCCGAACATCATAAAACCAGATATTTTAAACTGTTGGGGTTCGGGAGTCGGTTACGGATGAGGAAGGATTAGCACCCCCACACCACCCAAAATTGGTACTTTAATAATTACCGCTTTATTAATATTAAACTTTCCGGATTAAATTAAAATCCGGTTATAAGTGCGAGTGGATTTTAAGGGCCCCGTTATTCGAGAGTAAACCAATAGACCGCCATCACTGCGTTTGATGCTGGTCACGTTTACGCTCGAATAAAAGGGCACTGCATTCACAAATAATATTTTGTTATGTAATCTTAGAATACAAATTAAAATATTATAGAACCGACACTCACAAAGATATGGTATTAAAAAACATAAAAACACGAACATCATAATATTAAACAAAAATAACAAAATGCATGAACATAGATATAAATGACATGTACAAGAATCAAGACTAAACATACATAAGACATATACACATAAACATGGTAAAAAGGAAAAAAAATATGCTTCAAAAATTAAACAAGTTAATTACAAAATGCTTGAATGCATAAAAAACACAAAGGCACTAAATGCGTGACATACATATAATATGATATTAAACTAATTAAATTTAAGCAACATGCTAAAAAAAACTAATACTTAACATATGACACAACATAAAATAAAATAAAACATGACATTAATATGTAGCAAATATCACCCATTTTGACATATAACCTAAAATGCAAAACAAAAATATACCATACTAAAACACATATATACATGATAAATAATTAAACTAAACATGCTCAATTAATAAAACGTGTATATACAACTTGAATAAATAAACTAAATGATGAATTATCATGGTAATACACATGTTATGAAAACATAAATAAATATACATATATGCCAACCAATATATATATATAAAAAGATCTATATAAACATAATGTACAAACTAAACTAAAATATAATCTATAAACAAACATGTATACACATTAACGAATAAGTTGAACACATGATAAAATATATATTACATAAAAACATAAATAAATATGATGCAAGGACATAGGTAAAAACATGGAGAGCAAAATGAACATACCATAAAACCTAATAATAAACAAATAACCATAATTATTTGACATAAAAAGGGGACCGGAATGGAATGAAAACAAAACCAAAAAGCTCAAAACAAAATAAGGAAAAACACAATTTATGGCTTGATTGTAAACTGAAATGAACCTACAAGGGCTGAAGACGGAAATAAACCAAGGGGCAAGCTCGAAGTGCAAAATTCCAAAACACGGAGGTCCTCAGGGGGGAATTTTACCGTATAAAATCTGATTTTATTAAATTGAGGGATAAGATCGAAAAGAAAATGAAAATTTTAAGGACCGGGAGTGGAAATAACCCAAGGGGCAGACTCAAAACGAAACATCAGAAACGCGGAAGGATTTCGACCGTAATTATCCCATTTTTAGAAAATTAATTGCCTATATTGAGGCTAAATCAGATTCAAGTAAAGTCTTTTCCCATTTTTTTGAAACTCGTTTATAATAACCCAAAACCCTTACTTTTCTCTGAACTATACATCCTACTCTGGGATGAACCTAGAATTCGGCGGTTAGTCTCCCGTGCCAGCCGCCATATTCCTTCACCGGCCGCCGCTCGCTAACGGCGGTGAGACCCAAATACAACCCTAAAATCAGCATTTCTCCACCCAAACCCCAAATCCGGCCTTTATTTTACCAAAACAAACCTTATTTTCCCTAGATTTAAAAAAACCAAACCCGCTTTAAAGGTAAAAAAGCCCCCTTTTGTTACCCATATCAACTGTTGATTCATATGCACGTCCAGAAATGGGACCGTGAAGCTTTTCACCGGACGGTGACCCAGAGAGGTAAAACTCTTAACCCTTTTTGTTTTTTTGTTACTATTTTTTTGTATTCAAATGCAAGAAGAGAATGGAGAAAATTATCACTGAAGTTTTTTCTTGTTGATTCTGAAATCTCCCTTCTGCCCCCAAAATGAGTTGAGATTACATAGTATATATCATGTTTTTTCTGATGTTTTGGTTACAAGTTTGAACAAACATTTAATGAATCTGATATGGATCTGACATTTCCCCTTTTGTTTAGTGTGTTTCGGCCATGCTGGTGGTTGAGCCGATGATGGGAGGTTGTACGACGGCGCGGGAAATCCGACGAGACGGCCACATGGTAGGAAGATGAACGGGTTATCTTGGCCATATTCATTCCTGGTCGTTGGATCAGATCTGATCCAAAGGCTAGGATTTTTTTTGAAGATCAACAGCCTTGATCCATTCTGGAGGGTGATGTGGCAGTCTCGGATCATGACACGTGGCATGCGGGAAAGCGAACGGTCTCGCGTGTGTGAAAAGCCCCTTCGGGTGTATCACACGCGCGCTAGCTGTATAGAATCTTTTTGATCTGGGTCGTTGGATAATATTTTATCCAACGGCTAGGATGGTGGCGACTGCAAAAGATGATGGGATGTTAGATATGATTCTAGGGTTTTTGGTTAGTTGGATAGGCTTGGGTTTTGGCCGGTTGGGCCTTGTGTAATTAAATTTGGGTTTGTAATTATGGACTGGACTTAATTTATATTTGGGTTTTATTTAATCTGTTTTCATATTTATAACATATGACCTAATAATAATAATAATAATAATAATAATAATAATAATAATTAAACTTTTAATTTAATACATGCACATACATACATCATGCAAATAACGATCATACATAATATACATACATACCTTATATAATACATGCAATGTTAATAATAACTAATAAATAATACATATACGCATACACTTAATTACATAATACAAACATATGTATTTGATCACACTTAATTATTATAAATATACACATTGTACATATTCAAACCATGCATACGTGACATGTATGTATACCACACACATATACCATAATAATTACTAATACATACACATGCATAACACATGCACTTACACGTATCGCATATAATTTTACGTACACATTAATCACACGTATAAACACACATAATAATATTATATATGTATACATGCAATAATGATCTCTATTAATTATTGTACTAATATATTAACACAATATTTACAAACCGGATAAAAATGAGTGATTACACAACCCAAACAAAATAAAATTCCTAACTCAAACTCTATCGCTACAAAATATTATTTAATTTGAAACTTAAAAATGACCACAACGATGATAGTAACAATAATAGGGTTATAAATTATTAATAATTAAACCTAATCCTTAGAACTGATTTATCCATATGTTTCAGTTTTTTTGGTAATTTTATGATTTTTCGATTTTATTATTATTATTTTTTTAATAAAAATATATATAAACAAGTAATACCTATATACTAATTATTATACAATATGTATAGTAATATATATACCTAATATTGAAGCTACAGCTGATCAGCAAAAGCTTTCTTTCAGGAATTCCCCAGAAAACAAGACAATAAAACAACTAGGTTAGTCAACCTTCTGCTATTTAATCTCTTGAACCATGAATTGGAGAAGGCAGTCACCGAGTTTAGCATTTCTCTCCGATTTCAGGCCTCCCATCCCACTGCCACAACTAGTATATGGGCCTCTGGTTCAGCTAGTTATATTTTTTTGTTTTATGTATCACATTGGACCACATGGGCCTTTGGTTCATGTTGAACTTGTTTGATCTGATTTTTTTTATAATTACCGGTATTCAATTTATTAATTGACTAATTTATATCAAATACTGCATATATTTATTATGAGGCGATTCTCACAACCTAATTTGTTCTATTCATAGCATTAGAATTCGAACTCTTAACATTACTTAAATGATCCGGTGCTTCATCACACTAGAACAACTGATTATTTTTTTGACCAACAAAGAGACCTGCATTTCATTCAAAAGAGCCAAAGGAGCAAAGAGAAACGAACATGCAACCCCATGCATGGGCAACGTAGCACAAGGGGAGACAAACAAACAACCCCATGCAAGAGCCAAAACGAGCAACAAGCACTACACTTGTACCACTGGGAAAACAAGCCAGGAAATGGCAACACAAAATCCGAACAAAAGCACAAAAAGGAACAAGAAAACAAAACGAACCAAGCCTAAGCTTTGGATTACACGACTCGAACACCACCCAAGCGAGAGCTCCAAAATAAAGGCAGGCTTCTTTGCCTATGACAGGCAAAGATTTGTTCATCAAGGGCGATATAGGAGACAATCCAATCTTGACCAGTTCAATAGCGCTTCCTCTCTGATTCCCACTGGATTCTCTGAAGGAGGTGAGCTTAGAGAAAGATAAGTAACTAAAACTGAAAAAGACAACATAAACCAAGGATCACAAGAGAAAACACTCAGACAAGTGATCCAAGGGGAAGGAAGAAAACCTGCAGCTATCCTTCGATCCTTCTTGCCTTCGAAGATAGCCGGGAGAAGTCGATCCGTTAGGGTTGTAGATAACCTTGGATCAGGTTATCCGCATTTAAAGGTTCATACATCGAACAGTCTCCCAAAGAAGCTTTCTCTCAATTGTGATCATCAAGATCTTCATCATCGCTAACCACAACTTCCTCACATAACATAAGACTATTATTAACCACCAGAGAGGGAACTTTAGATACATCAGCACCGAAGGGATCCTTGCCAAGCTCGATTATTCCCACCTCGTCCCAAGCGATTCTTGAAATTTCTCGGACATGTTTCCTACGAGCTGCCTACTTGATTAAAGTGAGTCGTTTTGTCCCGAAAGTGAATCCTTTCTTTGCCTTTTCAAGCTTGTTGATCAAAGGAGACGAGTGTGTGAATGAGATTGGGAAGAAAGCGAGCTTCAACAGATCTTCGTTAGCAATAGCTCCAAACCCTTGGGCGCACCAGTTTCTCGGAGAAACTTGGTACACTCCTTCAAAAATAAGGTTCATCAACTCTCTTCTTTTAGCAGTTGAGAAGGGTTCGATTGGCTCATCGATCCATTTCCTTTTTTTGAAGATGAGACCTCTATGGCTCCAAAACCTACTGCAAGCAAGCTTCCTACAGAATCTTTCGAACTAGTCTGATCGAGTGCCATCGATTTAGGTATTTTTGGAGGAGCCTTAGAATGGTTATAAGATCCATTTTCATTGTAAGGAAAAGGTTCAGGAGAAGCAACATCAATCTAGTTACATTGGGTCTGAGTACCAAGATTATCACCAACCTTGGAAGCCACCTTGGTTAGCCTGCAGATCCTATCAACATTGGGATAAGGATTGGCAAGCTGCAATCCTAGGTCCGAGGTTGACTTTCCATACCTCGTGCCCTTGGGACAAGCAATCCTAGGGAGCTGGTTAGACATTGAGAACGAGATTATTTTGTCGTTTCCTTCTTCCCCCAAACCCTGGTTTGTTTGAAACTATAGTTTTCTTTCTCTGTTCAACTGCGTTTGAGTCGATCGGTCTGAAGATTTTCTCCAGGAGGGGGATGCCCGTAACCCAGGACATACTTGCTTGACCTTTTGAACTTGTGAGGATCATACCAACACTCTTTTTCAGCATGTCCGAGTCTCCCACGGCTATAACAAAACTCTAGGAGTCGTTCGTACTTGAAGCTTATATCCAAGGGATGAAACAACTTTCTGTTGAGCATAAAACTAGTCTTGAGGGGATCTTCTACCCTTATAGCCACTTTCATGTTAAGCTATCCATCCCACTTAACCTCCACCTTTCCTTTACCATTCTCTTCAAGATTAGAACCAAAGAAGTTGGGGAAGATTTTCCCGATCTTTATGGTGTTTTTTCTTGTGATCAAGGTCATGGGGAGGTTGTGTACTTGAACCCAAAACACCTCGAGTGACAAATCGATTTCTTCAAATGCAGCTTCATACGGACAATCCTTTAAGATGAGAAGACGATCATGTACTAACCAAGGGCATTGTCCCAATACCCTAAGCTTATCATCGATTGTGGGAAACACAAAGAGGAACATGTTTTTTTCGAGGTCATGACATTCAAGTTCCTCACACTTTCATGCCTTTCTCAAGATGGCAAGAGTTGTGCCATGCTCAGCTTGTCTATTCGAAAGATTTTTTCCACCAAAGCATGGTTTTTAATGGCCATATTGACTTTCCCATCTTCATTTAAGTCGATAGTGTCGGGGTTGACTTCAGTTTCTCCGTGCTCAGAGTTGGTAGATACTTGTTGAGGGAGTGTTACGATAAATGAAGTCAAAATAGAAGGAAAAAACAAAGGACCGAAGAAAGAAAGAAGCCAAAAACTCAAGCCAACGCCTTTTTCTTGTCGAGCAAGAAAGAAAGACGAGAGCCTAAAACCTTTTGGCAACAAGAGGCAAAGGGCAAGATTCAGAGAAGACACAATCAAGCAAGCGAGAGAGAAAAAGGGAGGAGTCTTTGCTTCTACTAGATAGCCTTTGTTTTTGGCCCCAGAGCAACTGGTTATTGGTAGTATGATTTTTTAACAATCAATGCATATGACGTATATTGTTCATACACAAGTACTAAATGTTCATTCCGGTATATTTAACTCTTTTATTTTGTTCTTGGAGGAACCTAACGTGCGGTTACAATGAAAAAGAAGACCATATTCTTTCTAGGATATCCGAGTTAGAGCACATGTGTATGCGAGGTGTGTGTTAACAATGAGTTAAGAAAAAATATAAGTAGATACTATTATGTAATCATACCTTATAATAAAAAAATACAATTCGAGTTAGAGCGCATGTGTATGCAAGGTGTGTGTTGACAATGAATTAAGAAAAAATATAAATATATACTATTATGTAATCATACCTTATATTAAAAAAATACAATCACTGCATTAGACATTTTATTAAAATACAAATATCAAATGTGATATTGTCTTAAAATTTTATATTATTGATAGTACTATTAAAAAAATTATATTATTGATTGTAAAATTGACAGGACAAAGCTCACTTGGATAAAAAAAAATGTCAAGCAGAAAGTTCAATATATTTTGTAAAAGAGTGTTTATTTTTCCTCTTGAGTTAATATAAAGCCTACAAATCTCTGGAAAACCTTTATATTTGGATAGATAATTCAATATTTAAACAGATGTAAATCTGACTTCAATATTACATTAATTAAACTGGACATTAACAATTTGCGTTCAAATTATAAAGTAAAAAAGCATACTAATGTATGCTTAGGACAGACGATACTATTAGTGCTATGAGATCTACGAACATGTGATTAAACAAAACTAAACCTCTACATAATCATATTTTATACACATTTTGTTATAAAAAAATGGAGTTAAGGCAATCGCGATTTAGATTTAAACCTGCATGTGAAATTGTTAAAAGCAATGACAGAGGAGCCAAGCAAGCAATTAAGATTAGCGTTCAAACAACTCTAATACTAATTAATCTACTATTTATAAGCATAACATCAGGTATGTTTACGTGCAGTCCACAGGATTTGCAATGCATCATGTTTTTATTTTAAATTATAATAGAAGTCAATACATCGAATATTTTGTAGTTTTTAAATATATACAGACTTTTAAGTCTTTAACATCAAAACTAATCAAACTGATTTATCTCATAATTAATTTCTTGCGACATTTATACTACAAATTTAACGAAAATCATTTTTATTATAACCGATATAAAGGGTTATGGAAGAGGAGTTGAAAAGAAATGTTCAGATCTCCAGCAAAACCCAAGAAGGAGCGTGGGTCAATGAATAGAAAAATGGGAATGCCGACGGGAATCATCAATTAAGAAAAAAAGATGTTGAAAATAAAAAAAAAAAAAAAAAGATCTGAGTTAGGTTTGAGTTGATGATGGGTCAATCAAGGAAGAATTCAGGTGAAAAATTATGCAAGATTTTGAAGGATTCAAGTGAGAACCAATGGCGGAGGAAAGTGTTGTAGATTACGAACAACTAAATCGATATCCTACTTTAACCATGATTTCATAAGAAATTAATTATGTGACAAATATTTTTTATTAGTTTTGATTTTAAAGGTTTAAAGTGGTTGATTCTTAATTTTGGATTTTTTATTGCTTATTTACGATAAGATTGAACAATGTGAGTTTTAGGTTCACATGTTTCACATAATTTATTTCCTAATCTTTTCATTAGTTTTTTTAACTTGATTTTCTTCGTTAATTGAAAACGTTAACAAAAGTTTATATTACAAATAAATACCTAAATTTATTGATTTTTTATTTAAATATCTAAAATATTTATCGATCAAAATAAGTATTTAAAGTATATTTTTTTATCAAAATAAGTACATAAAATATTTTTTTGTCAAAGTAGGTACTTAAAATATTTTTTTGTTAAAATAAACACCTAATATATATATATATATATATATATTTATTTCATATATGTTCGTAAAAGTTGTCATTAGGCATTGATCAAAAAATGCATTAAGTACCTACTTTGACAAAAAAATTATACTTTAAATACCTACTTTAACAAAAAAAAAAAACTTCAAACACATATTTTATCAAAAATATTTCATACATTTATTTTGACAAAAAATATATTTTAAATTTTTATTTTAATTAAAAATACTTTAAATACCTAAATAAAAAATTATATAATTTAAATATTTATTATATAAGCCTTAAAAAGAGAAAGAAAACTTTTCTCTAATATGGGCTAGAAAATATTTACTAATATTGCATAAAATTATTAGTAAGAATAATAAAAAAATATGATAAAAAATATACATACAACAAATTTTCATGCATGTCAAGATCTAAATTTATAACAACAGAATTTATTGAGTAATTTCGGCGAAAAATAAAGTATTATATTTTTAAAAGATTTATCTAAAAAAATTAATAACAATAACTCATACTATATTTTGACTATTTTATTTTTTTAATAATTAATTATTATTTCACAAAAAGGGAAACATGGTGAAAAATAGAAATACAAACAAATCCCGTTAAGGGTAACCAAGCCAAATATTCATTTGATTCGATTAAAAGCGACGGCAATTTCATATCATAGGTTGAAGAGATAATTTAGGGAAACAAACATAAAGTCATAAACAGCCCTAAAGGCCTAAACCTTACCTTTGACCGAGTCGTCTGAATCAATCATTCATCGTCAAATTCATTCAATCCGACGGCTTAGATCCCTTGTCGTTACTCATCAACGAAGCACTCATCATCTTCTGAAACTCCTCGAAATTGACATTCCCATCCCCGTCGGAATCAACGGACTTGATCATCCGAGCACAATCATCGACCGAGCTATTCATCCCCAGCCGATTCAGAACAAGATGCAACTCCTTCGTCGAGATCAGGCCGTTCTTGTCCTGGTCGTACAAATCGAAGGCGTCGCGCATCTCCAAGGCGGCGGTGACTTCATCAGAAGACGAGCGGCAGAGAGTGGAGAACTCGGAGAGATCGATGAGGCCGTCTTTGTCGGTGTCGATGTCTTCCAAGACACGTTTGAGCTCGTCCTCTGAGTAGCTGGAGCCCATCGTTTTCAAGACGTCGCGGAGTTCCGATACGGAGATCTTGCCGTCCTTGTTGGCGTCGAACTGGTTGAAGACCCTTTGGAGTTCGTCGTCGTTGACGCGGGAGGATTTCGTGGTGGTGTTTGGCTGTGGGGTTGGAGTTGTCGACATGGTTGCTTAGAAAAGAGCAAAAGGAAAATGGAATACAATTTTGGGAGCAGAATCGGAAGGCTGGAGGGAAAACAGAAGAACAACTAAACGCTACTCTAAATCTAATACCGCAACTTATATGAGTTTGCTCTAGTATTGCTAAATTGAGTATTGTTACGAGTACAGATACTCTATTTTTTAAGTGTTATAGAGGTAAAATACGTAAATTATTATTGAATTTTATTTTTTAATTTATTTAATTAATAAATTTTTAAAATGATTAATTTATTCGCTCAATTTTTAAATTATATTTATTTTGATCACTCTTTAATAATATAGATTATTTTATTATTATTTTTATTATAATACGTTAATTTTATTAATATTAAATATCAAATATAATTTAAAATTAAAAAAAAAAAACTCAAATCATACCTCCCAACAGAAACCCCAAACCAAATCCTTCCCAGTATTCTAGTGCAGCAAATACCTGTTTATGACCCAGACTACAACCTGAAACCCCAAACTACAGCCTGTTTCGGGTCCTGTTCAACCGGGAAACCCTCAGGTTCAAATCCGGCCACAGTTTGTCCAGTAATATCCGATTTCAACGGGTCAAATACTCATTGGGTATCATCAGGCGGTTCCTAGTGTGGGTCAAGCATACGGACCCATTACGCTTGTGGATCATTATGACCCAGAATTAAGAGTGGGTCCTGATGGCGTGAAGCAACCTAAGTTAGAAATGCAGGTCCAGTGCCAGGTTACTCAGGAATGGTGGAGCCGGGTGGGGAGGAACAGAGCAGAATCAGGTTGAATATAGAACAGGGTCGGGTCTCCCAATTAGGCGCGCAAATGGTTCTATGGATTTTGATAAGGTTGATTTGATGATTATCGTGAATGATGGATTTTCATTAGCTGCTATTTGGCTTTTCTATTTGAAACAAACTGTATAGAAAAACACAAGGTTTGCTCGAATGTTTCTTTTGCAGGTTCAGTGTCGTCTACTCTTGGAATGTATTTTTGAGTGAAGATGGTTTTGGTTTGGGATTTCGGGTGTTGGGAGGTATGGTTTGGATTTTTTTAATTTTAAATTATATTTGACATTTAATATTAATAAAGTTGACATGTCATAATAAAATAATTTGAAAAAAAAAATTAATACACAGTCTGTGTAAACTTAGTTTTAAGTGTTAGGAGTTTAGTTTAGGGTTTAGAGTTTAAAGGTTTGGGTTGTAGGGTTTAGAATTTAAGGTTAGTATTTAGAATTTAGGGTTTAGGGTTTAATTTTTTAGGGTTTATGTTTAATTTTGATTTATAGTAGAAATAGACAGGCTTGTGTAAATTTTACATAGTCTGTTTATCAAATTTAAATCCAAATAATTTATATCATCAAGGAGTGACCAAAATAGGAACAATTTATACCATCAATGATGATTTACGTATTGTACCCATACTTCTATAGAGTTGATTGTACAAATTCCTAGCTATGATCTTTATTTTAAAAAATTTGAATATTTCAATTTTATTTTTAAATTAGGACTCTTACTGTAAATTGATCCTCAAACTTTTAAACATTTTAATTTAATCTCTAAACTATTGTTATATGTTGATTATGTCCACGGTTAATAAAACTGTTTAAAAAATTGTTGACTACAACGTATATATTGACGTGTATTATGTAATAAAATGATATGACATAAACAACAATTAATGTTGGATCACATCCTCGAAATCATTGATTTAGAATGAAATTAAAAGGTTATTTGTTCTACGTTCAAAAAAGAAAAAGAAAGGTTCTTTGTTGTTATTGTTCTCTCAATTTATTTTTAATTCTATGTAGGTTTCAAAGTTAAATTATTATTTTATTAAAACGAATATTATTTCTCAATTATGTGCATCATATTATTGCATAATACATATAATGCTTACATGACAATTAATATTTTTAATGGTTTTATTAACATAAAATATGATTAGCATATATTGATAATTTATGGATGAAACTAAATGATCAAAAGTTTGAGATGAAACTGGAATGTTCATAATTTTAGGGATTAGTTTAAAATAAGAGTCATAGTTTGATGATGAAATTGAAACATTCAAAAAAATTAAGAATTAATTTAAAGTGTGGGCCATAACTTAGATATGTGTGGTGCAATTAACTTTTTTATATAATAATAACTCCTCGATCAATAATTAATTAAATGATAATGTACTCTTGAACTCTCGTTTTACTTATCATGGTTGGTTTAGTTAGTTTAATATTTGTTAGAACCTAGATAATAGTCAAGGTTTGAGTCTAGAATCTCATTTAAACTAAAAAAGATAATAATTTTACTTTGTTGTTTCTTAGTCCAATTGTTAGGATATTTGTTTTGATATAATAATTGAAAAATGTTTTGGACTAAATTAAAAAGATTTTTAAAATGTTTTTAAGTTCAAACAACTTGAAATTTAGTTTGAGAAGTTTTTGAGAGGTTTTGGAAGTGTTTTAAACGTTTTAATGTAGCCAAACTTATGTTTTCAACATGCCCATACTGATACGGTATACCCAGTATCAATACAGATAAGGGTTTTACTACAGTAATTTTCCAGAACCGAAAAAGCGTACCGGTACAGGCTTGGCCGTACCGATACGATAAGGGCCGTACCGATACGCTTATACGTGTACCGAAACTCTATGCTTTAAATCCTAACGTCTATTTTCAAACCCCCCCCCAACGGCTAGTTCCCTACAGATTACAAAGCACTCGTACCGATACGAAACAGTAGCATACTGATACGGTGTACCGATACGTGTCAAGGCGTTCCGATACGAGAAGGTAGTTAAGAGCTCAACGGCTAGTTTTCAAGAAGGGCATACCGATACGGCTATACGCATATTGATACGAACAGCTCTAGAACTAAATTTATTGCAGGAAAGAAAAGCCCCAACGACTCCAATTGAACCCTAACGGCCACAAGCTCATTCCTAACTATATAATGAAGGCTGGAACACTTGAAGATGGTTATAGAACATATCCAAGAAACATGATCAAGAGAATTTGAGTCCAAAGCAAATTTCTTCATTTCTCTTGTACATATTCTAGAGAGTGCTTTTCTTGTATATCTTTTGTACTCTTTCTAGTGAGCTTAATTTTCTGTAAGCATCCACCTTTGTGAGGTAATTTGTTTACTTCTTATCCCTTGTAAAATGAGAGGTTATAGTTTAGCCTTAGACAAAAACTAGAGTGGTTCTATCTTAGCCGTTAAAAGATAGGGTTGTAAAGGTTTCCTCTTAAGCCTTGAAAAGGGGAAGAATTTATAGTGAAATGGTAAATCCTTAGTGGTGTGCTAAGGTAGTGGATGTAGACTCGGTTGGGTAGTCGAACCACTCTAAAATCATCGTGCAAATTGTCTACCATTTTATCGGTTTTATCCAATTCAACAAAGAATCAAAAACAACCATCTTGACGGTAATCGGAGATCAATTCGAGTGTGTAACAAGCCTTTCAATTGGTATCAGAGCCTCGTCTCCATCGAAGGACTAACATCCGGGGAGTAAAGATCATTTGCTCGAAGTCCCCGTTCAAGAAAATGGCAAGATTTGAAGAATGATGCTCTATCTCGTGTCTTCGTTCTTCGAAGGAGAAACATACTTCCAATGGAGAAATATCATGAAGCTCCTCATCAAATCTCATGATTTTGAGGTTTGGGACATTATTGAAGATGGCTACTTGGAAGCTCATAAGAAGAAGAAGAAGCAAAGGATTACAAACGGCACGAAGGCAAAGCTAAACACAAAGGCAATGCACATCCTTCTTTATGGCCTCAATGAAGATGTTTCCAAGAAGGTCTCCACATGCAAAATGCCAAAGATATGTGGGAGAAGCTTGAGAAACTTTATGACAAAGAAGAGAAGAAAGATGGTATTCCATCTTGTGCTAACCTCTTCCAATCACTCAAGGTGGATAGTGTTGTGGCTCTCGATGAGCCTAAGGTATCTTCTAACTCAAATAATTTAAATTCATACACATTTGACGAGTTATAAGATGATTTTGATGAATTATTTTGGAATTTGAGACCATTAATTGCAAATTTAAGAAAATAATTTCTAAACTTGATTTTGAAAATGATTTTCTTTTGAAAACAAAATTGGATTTTGAAAACCAAAATGAAACCTTGAAAAATGATTTAGAGTTTTCAAAAACAAGCAATGGAGTTTTAGAAAAATAAAATCTTGATTTGAAAGTTAAGCTTGAAAGCTTAACAAAAGAAAAAGAAATTATTTTTAACAATTCATCTTGTCACATAATGGCAAAATGCTCAAATTGCTATTATCATGGTCATTCTTTGCATACTTGTCCTATAAAGAAAAGAAAAACTTATAGGATTAGACAAGTATGGGTTCCTAAGGGAACTAAAGACATTGTGACTAATGTAAATGGATCCAAAGCAATTTGGATACCGAAAATCAAGTAAATGTCTTTTGTAGGTGTGTTTGAAGCAATGGCAAGCAAAGCAAAGATATGGAAATGCTTTATTCACACAAATGAAGAAGATGGGTAACTTCTATGCTAATTCATTAGTTATTTGGTTATCTATTCTTTTAATTTAAGTCCTGGATAATTGAATTTCTTGAACTTATTTTGATCCAATTATGAAATTCAATATCTTCTAAGTGTCAATTATTTTTGGAATGCATTAAGGGGAGCCAATTTTAAAACAAAACTTATTTTTGTCAAAAAAAATTAACTCTCCATTGTTATTGATCTTTAAAGTTTGAACCATTTTTTGATATAAAAAAAGGGAGAATGTTTTGAAAAATTGAATTTTCAAATGAATAAGGGGGAGCTTATAAGATTTTCAACAATTAATCTCTTATTCAAATTTTATTTTTACTAAGGGGAAGAATCTCACAAATAATTTTTCAAGTTGGTTTTATTATATCAAAAAGGGGAGATTGTTAGGATATTTGTTTTGATATAATAATTGAAAAATGTTTTGAACTAAATTGAAAAGATTGTTTTTAAGTCCAAACAACTTGAAAATTAGTTTGAGAAGTTTCTGAGAGGGTTTGGAAGTGTTTTAAACGTGTTAATGTAGCCAAACTTATGTTTTCAACATACTCGTACCGATACGGTATACCCCGTATCAATACAGATAATGGTTTTAGCTATAGTAATTTTTTAGAACTGAAAAATTGTACCGGTACAAGCTTGGTCGTACCGATACGATAAGGGATGTACCGATACGCTTATACACGTACCGAAACCCTAAGCTTTAAATCCTAACGGCTGTTTTCAAAAAAACCCCAACGGCTAGTTCCCTGTAGATTTCAAAGCACTCGTACTGATAAGGAACAATGGCGTACAAATACGGCGTATCGATACGTGTCAAGGCGTTCTGATATAGGAAGGCAGTTAAGAGCTCAACGGCTAGTTTCCAAGAAGGGCGTACCGATATGCCTATACGCGTATCGATACGGACAACTTCAGGACTACATTTATTGCGGGAAAGAAAAGGCCCAACGGCTCCAATTGAACCCTAACGGTCACAAACGGCCACAAGCTCATTCCTAACTATATAATGAAGGCTGGAACACTTCAAGATGGCTAGGGAACATATCCAAGAAACATGATCAAGAGAATTTGAGTCCAAAGCAAGTTTCTTCATTTCTCTTGTACATATTCTAGAAAGTTCTTTTCTTGTATATCTTTTGTACTCTTTCTAGTGAGCTTAATTTTCTGTAAACACCCACCTTTGTGAGGTAATTTGTTTACTTCTTATCCCTTGTAAAAGGAGATGTTCTAGTTTAGCCTTAGACAAAAACTAGAGTGGTTCTATCTTAGCCATTAAAAGATAGGGTTGTAAAGGTTTCCTCTTGAGCCTTGAAAAGGGGAAGAATTCATAGTGAATTGGGAAATCCTTAGTGGTGTGCTAAGGTAGTGGATGTAGACTCGGTTGGGTAGTCGAACCACTTTAAAATCATCGTGCAAATTGTCTACCATTTTATCGGTTTTAGACAATTCAACAAAGAATCAAAAACAACCCTCTTAACGGTAATCGGAGATCAATTCGAGCGTCCAACAAGCCTTTCATCAATGGTAAGAAATTTTGACCTAGTTTAGCCAAAAGAGTTCATGTCCAAATCCATTCAAGTCCAATCATTTAAACATAGGTAATAATTCAAATATTTACATAATATCTTCAATTTAAAATAAAACATTTGAAAACATTCGACTTTAAACATCATAAATCTAAAATATGAGTTACAATACACATCAATAGGGTCTTATGAATATATAGCTCGATAAATCTAAGTATTGTACTATGACCAAGTCGATGCACTGAAATCCTGCTCCGATGGTGCTTCTCCAATGCAACGTACCAAACCTATTAACCTGTGAACGAAAACAGTGATCCCGAACATTGAGTCTATAAAGCTTAGTGGTACACTTCTACTCTACCATGCTTCATGCAAATCATAAGCATGATCATGCAGCTAAAGATAATAGGGTAAAGTTCACAAATGGTAACTGAACTTTGGTCCATTATTCAATTTGGTAATCAAACTTTCAATTGCTTCAATGTTGCCATTAAACTTTATTTTTTGCTTCAATGTTACCACTCAAATGTTAACAGTCGTTAACCACTATTAAAATATTTGGTATAATAACACATTCAGCCCTTTACGTTTGTACATTCAAATGATTTAGTCCTAATTCAAAAAAATAATAAATTTAACCATAAACCCTCAAACAACCGTTTGGATTTAAAACACTCACTTTTCTTTCTTTTCTTCCTTCACTGCTTTCTTTCTGCACTTTACTAGCTTCCTTTGCTTCTTTCTCCCTTTCTTTCTACCTTAAAGATTTGTTTTTCTTTGAAAACTCAAAAATTTAAATTTCTTTTTACATTTACATTAATTTTTCTTTTATTTTTTTTGTTAGAAAAAAGAGAAAAAGTTGTTTTATATATAAAAATATTAAAGATTTTTGTTAAGCAAGCAAATGGGATGCGTGAGTTGGGGGATTGTAAGTGTTGGGTTGTTGCTGGTTTTGACTCTGCCTTTTTTTGTTGCAACTACTAACCCCCGTGATGGTAAAGTATTTTACCTCGTTCTTGCATCATTTCATTTTTTACAAATTTGGTTATTGTTGAATGATGATGTCGTGTGTTTGGGTGTCGGGAAAATTTGCGAAAAGTGATGGGAAATACTAGAAAGTGAAAGTTCATTAACTTTCTTAGTTTGCTTCATTCCTCTAATTATATGAGCTTAATTTGTTTTCGAGCAAATGTCAATAAAGCATCTTTAATTTAAATATTGGAATTTCAAAGTTTCTCAAAGCTGTTTATTGGAATCCTTAATTGCTTTTTTTTTGTTTTCTGTATGTTTCCCCAGTTTCACCAATAAATAGCTTATATACTTCTTTGGGTTCCCCACAACTTCCTGGGTGGATTCCTGTGGAGAAGATCCATGTGAGAAAGGATGGCAGAAAGTTTCATGTGTATTCTCCAATATTACATAAATGTAAATGGGATTTTCCTTTAACTTTTCGATAATTTTCCTTATTTAAATCTATGAATTTTGTATCAATTTTTCGACCTTATGGTTACTCAGACAAGTTTGGATGAAAGAGACTTCAAATCGATAATAGTAATGTAAGAATTTTTCTTTTCAATGTTTAGGGCCAAATTGAAATAATGTGTAGATAATGATGGTTATTTTTTTTTAAATTAGGACTAAATTGTTTGAATGTGTAAACGTTGAGGACTAAATGTGTTATTATACAAAAAAATTTAGTTGATGTTAACGTTTGAGGGGTAACATTGAAGCAATTGAAAGTTTGGTTACCAAATTGAATAATGGACCAAAGTTTAGTTACCATTTGTGAACTTTACCCAAGATAATAATATGGCAATATAACAACAAGCAGACTAATGCTACCATTAGTCACCTAACAATATGATGAACAACAAGTACATCATAATCTCACAAAGCAAACATATGAACTATACCACAAACATAAAGTGAGGCTTGGTGTCATACAATATCAGGAACGTACAATCATACTCTAAATCTCTCATCGAGTATCTTCTTAAAAGGACTTGTGTCCCGAGGCTAAACCTCTATGGGGTGGAGGGGGCCATGACCATCCCAAATTTTGAAAAATTCAAATTGTGCCTCTAAACTTTTTAAAAAAAAATTAATTTGGCCCCTCACGATTTTTAAATTTTCATATTAAATTTCAAATATTTGAATATTTTAATTAAATTCCCCTTGAAAATTTTTAAAAATTACGATTAAATCTCTCAAAATTATTAAAATTTTTAGTTAAGCTCTCAAAGTTTTTGAAATTTTTTGTTTAAGCCTTTAAATTTTTTTAAAAAAATTATTTCCCCCCTCAAACTCTTACTCTAACTTCTGCCACTGCATGTGTCACACAGCCTCAAAAACATACATTCGGTGTCCTAAAGCATGGTGTTGCAACACGCTCTCTGGGTATTCGGATCCCAACAACCAAACGTGACTCGACCAAGCAAGTGCCCACACGACACACGATATCATCACGGTTACCAAAACTCTATGGTTACCATCATTAACAAGCCACCCATTATATTTACCGAGTTGTTACACATTATGCTCCCATAAAAGAGTAAAATTTCAATTTCTCGGTTTTATAAGTCATTTTATCTCATTATAATTCTATTAGACTATAGCCCAAATTTTTTTAGCCCTTCAATCCTAAAACGAACATTTTTGGGCAGATTGCCCAATCGGTATCGATACTCAATTTTGAGTATTAGTACAATACCCCAAATATCGGTACTCCCCTTTCGCGTACCAATATGCCTACACCGTAAGAGAGAGGTTGATAACCACTCAGTATCGGTACTCGAGAACGAGTATCAGTAAGATGCCTTCGGTATCAATACGCCCCTTGTGTAATGACATGAATATCCGAGTCAACAAATGGACGTTGACTCAAATTGTAGACCTTCGTGTTGGATTGAGTTATTGGATCCAGTGGGCCAAGTTTGAGCCTTATTGGATGAGTTTTGACCTATTTGGGCTTGGTAGTTGGTCTTTTTGTAAAAGGTCAGGATCATGAGAGTTTTATGTGGTGATTTTACCCTTATTTAAAATAAAGGTTGATATTCCTTTATTCATCTTTGTTTTTACAAGGATTTGAGGGAGACAAAAGAAAAAGCTATTATATCACCCCATTTTCTCATCTTTTCTTTTTCCCTTTCTTCTATCTTTTTTCTCCATGGAACCATGGCTACCATTACCAAGGTCTAAAAATCCAATATTTACGTTTTTAAGTTGCATTTCGGGATTCTTGATAGAAGAAAAAATTAATCTTATCTTCAAGAGCTTCAAGAAAAGTCTAGTTCTCTTGGAAAGGTAAGATATTGATTTATGGATTTTTGAGAAAGTTAAGCTTTTGGGGTGTTTCCCTTTAAGTTAAAGGTTGTAAATTCCTAATTAAGCCATCCTATACCATTAGTCTAAGCTTGGTTTGATTTCTATGTTTTTATTGGCATGTGAGAGAGGTTGAAGAAACCCCCCAAGTTTGGGGCAATGAGGGAGTCGTGTGGAAGCTTGATTTCGGGAATCTTTGCTAAAGGTTAGTACACTATTAACTCGTATGCTTTCATGGACATCCTAAATTTGATTGCTTTGTGTACTTGAGTGGTGTTTTGTTTTTTAGTTGCTTAGAGCCTTGATTATGGCAAAATTCGATTGGGTTGTTAAAAGCTTGTAAAAAATGGTAGGAAACCACCTAAAACACCTTCCATAACTTTGTAAGTTCATTTTAGGGTATTGTCTTTGGGTTTTGGAGGTATGAGAAGTGATTTACGAACCCTAAAAATAAATTCTAGGTTTGAATACCGATACGAGTTGAACATGTATCGGTATCCCATGTTTTTGAATGATAAATATAGGTAATCCTTGAAGGGCGTATAGGTATGCATAAGGTGGGTATTAGTAACCCTATTCTATCAGAATTCCAATAGCGAAAAAGTGTATCGATATGCTTGAGAGCGTATCGGTACTGAAGGGGTATCGATACATGACCCTTGTGTACCAGTATAGGGTTGCTGGTTAAACCTTTTTCACATGTAAAGCCGAGTATCGGTACACATAGGGTGGGTATTGGTACCTACAAAGGTGTATCGGTACACTTGGGTGGGTATCGATATCCACTGGGCAATTTGCCCGAAAAATGTATTTTTACTTCGACGGGCTTATAATTTGAGGGCTAAGGCCCAATGGGCTTCTAATGTGGTAAAATAAATATTAAAACTAAGAAACCGAGATTTAATTTCCATATACTAGCATAATGTGTAATAACTTGGTAAAGGTTGGGTGACTTGTTTGTAATAGCAACTATAGGGATCCTTGGTAGATCGTGTGATGTTACGTGCCAAGTAAAGGCACCTTGTATGGTTGAGTCGCCTTTGATTGGTGGGATCCGGATACCTAGTGAGAGTGTTGCAACACCAAGAGATGAGACACCGAATGTACGTTCCCAAGGTTGTGTGACACCGGGCCTCATTCGAAGACACTCGAGGAGAGATGCCAAGTGTAGGTGTACATTCCTGAGGTTGTGTGACACCGTGCCTCACTCTAGGCTTGTGGTATGATGCTTATGATTGCTTTGTGAGATTTGATGCATCTATTGATTGTTGATTGCTATGTGTTTAGGTGGCTATAGGTAGCGTCGTATGTTGATGTATATGCCATGTCATCATTTCTAGATACATGCTCATGTTTATGATTTGTATAAAGCATAGTTGAGTGGAAGTGTATCCGCTGAGCTTTGTTAGCTCAGCGTTCGGAATCGTTGTTTCTGTTCGCAGGTTAGTAGGTTTGGCACTTTGCTTCGAGGAGCACCATCAGTGAAGGATTCCAGCGCCTCATCTCATCAGAGTACAATACTTAGGTCTTTAGGCTATGTATTCGTGAGACTCTATCGTATGTTTTGTAACTCGTATTTGGATTTAAAATGATTGAGTCAAATGTTTTTATAATGTAATTTAAAAGGAGCTACCCTATAAATACTTTCAAATATTTATCTATGTTTCGTTGGGTTGAAAATCAAATGGATTTGGAAATTGATTGTGGATTGGGCTAAACTAGGTTAGAATTTTATGGTCATGGGTTGGGCTTAAAGCCCAAATATGACATCCGGGTTGAGGATGTTACACCTCGCATACTGATACGAATTTTTCTTAGTAGAATTCTTACTAGCCAAGGGTATTGATATGGGTCGATCCATATCGATACGGCTTGAATAGTGTACCGATACAGGTTGAAGCCCAAAACAGTACTCCTCTAACAGTTCATCAATGTTCATCATTTAGAACACGGGATACAAGTATGGGCCTCCCATGTACCGGTATTGAAGCCCAAAAAAGGCTTTTTTAGGCTCGGGAATGATTCCTAAAGCCCCCAAAACACTCATAGCAACCCCTTAGCTCGATTCTACATCTTATTGAAGTTAATTATGGTGGTTTACTACCATTTTTACACATAGTTAACATCAATTCCAAGTTTAAACTCCAAGAAAGTCTCTACCACCCAAAAACAACCATAAATATCAAATTAAGCAAACAAGGGATCATCCTTAGGATGTGCATGAAACAAAGGAGTTAGAGGTTTACTAACTTTACTCCTAAACTAGAAAAGAAGCTCATTTGCCTAGGCTCATCAAGCTTTCTTCTTCCCTTGCTCTTTGGAAGATTCCCCAATTTCTTTCACTACACAAGGAAGATGTAAATTTTATTACAACCTTACAGGAGATGTAAGGATAGATAAAAATTACTTTCAAAACTGAAAAATAGGATTAAATTCTTTCTTAACCTATTTCCATCAAAACCCCTCACAAAACTCATAAACTCATCACTCCACCACTTTCAACCATATTTACCTTTTTCTTCTAGCTCTTGTGATGTAGATTATCAATATCCAATTGAAAACAACTCGTTAGAAAATGATTTACACTCTTCTAGTGAGGTAGAGTATCGTGCTCTAGCTAATGCCACAAATGAAATTTTTTGGGTCCAAAATCTTCTTGAAGAAATTAGAGTCGCACTTCATCAACCACAATCATTTTTTTGTGACAACCCTAGAGAAACATATTTTTGCAAGAATATGATATTTAATTCTCGCATTTACGTTTTGCTTGGTAAAGAGGAAAGAAAATTAGAAGGATGGAAAATAGAAGTGATGGAAAAATAAAAGGATGGAAAATATATATTTTTTTCTTTTTATCGGTATGCTTGGTTGAGAGGATGGAAAACTAGAAGGAAAATAAGTTCCTTTCATTTCTATTGCTTGGTATAATGGAAAATTGAGAGAAAAGAAAATTAATCTTTGAAAATTATAATTTGTTTTTAATTTTTATAATTTAGTATAATATTTTTAATTTGATTCTTTTTATAATTTAGTACAATGTTTTTAATTTGATTATTTTTATTCAATTTAATTTCTAAAATTTTTTATTTAATCTAAAATTGACCCATATTTGTTTCTATTTTTTATAATTGAATCTAACATTTTTAATATAGCTTTATTTTTGTTAAATTTAATCCTTAATTTTTTCTTTAATTCAAAATTGACCTATATGTATTTCTATTTTTTATAATTGAGTCTAATATTTTTAACATGGTTTTATTTTTGTCCAGTTTATTCCATAAAATTTTTATTTAATCTGAAATTAACCTACATTCATTTCTAATTTTTATAATTTAGTCTAATATTTTTATAATCTAATCCCGAGAGTTTGACTGTTAATGTAACACCTAATACACGGTACAAACGAATCTAACTCGAATATCAAATGCTACAAATAACCCATTTGTGGCCTAAAATAAATTAAAAAAAGCATATTTGATTACATGAAAGTAAACAACCAACATGGACATAAAGGTGAAACAATTAACTAAAGTCATCCGAGAAAATAAACATTTAAAAACTTTAGAAAATAAACGATTTAACAAAAAGGTGTTTTGGTAATTTTACAAGATTTGAACCCAAAAAATTCAAAGCTTAAATAAAAGTTTAATATAAGTAGAAACATTGTATACCTTTATTTTGCTAAAAAAAAGAAGCCCAAATCGAATTAAATTTAACCGAATTGGGTTTAAGGACTAAAATGTAAATAATTCATAAGTTATTTTTTAAGTTAAAAACTCAATTTTCGGTCCGTTTTAGACTCATTAATTCCAATTAAACTTAATGGTAAATTTGTGTTAAAATCGAATTTGAAATAGCGTGTTAATTGCAAAAAATAAGTAGTTTATGGACCAAAACATTCATAAAATGCAAGGGCCATTTTTCAAAAAGTGAAATTAAACCTTCCTTTATGAAATAAATATCATCATTGACATATAGACCAAGTTTCAGGTTAATCCGAGCTAAAACAAGTCCTTAATTGTAATTATAAAATTAGTGATTTAAATGTAATGTTTGCTATTATAAGATAATGAACTGAATTATAAAATAGAGGTCAATTTAAAATAAATAAAATCTTAGGGATTAAAATCATATTGAAAATATTAGATAAAATTATAAAAATTAGAAACAAATAGGGTTCAATTTCGGATTGAATAAATATTTTAGGAACTAAAGTGAATAAAAATATTATTTTATTAATAATATTGATTTGAATAATAAAATAAAAAACAAATAAGGGTAAATTTTAGATTAAATAAATTTTTTAGAGACTAAACTGAAAAAATAAAATCATAATAAAAATATTGGATAGAATCATAAAAGTTAATTATAAATATGCTTAAAATAAAAATAATTTTTTTAAAAAATAATTTCATAACTTTATTATTAAAGGGTGATAGCTTTCACTTTTTTCTTTTATTTTTCACCTAATTTGGAGAAAAATGTATAGGCGCAAAGAAAATTATCCTTCCTATTTTTTTCCTTACAATTTTTCACTCTACCAAATAACTCCTAAATTTATTTTTTTTTAATTTTCTCTTCCTTTCTTTCTCTCTTCAACTTTTTCTTTCTACAAACAAAACCTAAATATCTTGTACTTAACTTTTTTTTTTTTGTTCGTGACTTAATTGCTACGAGATCCTTATTGTTTATTATGTGCTATCTAAAGTTCAACCGGTGGATACCCTGAGTCCCTCTCTTTTTCTTCACTTTTCGGTCGATGATTGACGTGCCGATTAAATCTCCCATCTTGCGAATGTGTGTTAGAGGTAAGCAATTATTACTCTTTATTTTTTTTTATCTTTATTGCGACACGTGATACATTAGTAAAATTTAATGGGTTTTATTGGAATATCACCATTCATTATACATACAATTATTTGGTGTATTGGTGGTGACATTATTATGACAAGTATTATTGTGATAAATTTATGAATTATAAAAATAAATAAATATAAAACTTGTCACAATCCTAATGTGAAAAGAAATCACCATCACTACACATGATAATGATTCTTCTAATAAATATATATTTTATAATACTGAAATCATTTTTATTTATTTTAATAATATTACTCATAAAGTATTAATATTTTGAGTTAATAATTCTAAAACAATAACATTTAAAAAACTTCAATTTTTTTTGTCCAAACAACTTTGGAAATCTTACCATATTTCCGGGAAAATAGTGCTCATAGTCCAACCGAGCAAAATAAGAAGGTTCAATCCAATTGCAGAAGTCATTGTCGGAAAATATCAAATTTCCCGTGTTAATACTTACAAAAACTTTATTCAAAAACCAAATAGTATCGTGTCACGTGTAAAATGATTTAATTTGTTCCGGCTAATATCTATGTCTCCTTATCGGATATGTTTGAAAAATATCAGCCTCCTTGTTTTGTCTTGTTTCTCCCATTTTTATGGCTCTAATTTTTTTCTTCAAATTTACAAAATATTATTTGATCAAAAAAATTACAAAATATTAATTATTACTTTCCTTCCCGCTCCAAAATTACAATTTATCTATTCCCAAGCTTATTCAACAATAAAATTGATGAGAAAAGCAGAAATCCTGGAAGCTGACAGCAACAGCTACGAGTGGCTATGGTTCCATTCGTTGCAGACATTTGAACTCCTTGTTTTCCAATACACAAAGTAGGAGGCTGAATTTGGCTAATTTCTCTTTTGATCCCACATCTTCATCTTCTTTGAGCTCATGTTTGTCTAATTCTCATTTCGCTAGTTACTCAAACAGCAAAAAATATGTACCAAATGCAAGAAATAATGACAAAGTTGAGAAAGAACTCATACCCAAAATTATGGAGATTGAAGAAAATCAGCCTTTGCTGCAAAAACTTGTGTTTACATCCAAGAAGATCAGGAGTGTTCTTTTGCTCAATTTCATCACCATTGTTTATGGTAAACGCTTCAGCTTTCTGTTTTGCTTGTTAAAAAACGATTCGAATCGATTTTTAAATTTAGTTCAGAAGATAGATGAGATAAAACCAAGCAATTGCTATGATTCTGTGATGCTGTTAATGGCATGGAGTCAAATTGTTTGTAAGAATTACAATGGTGTTCAAATTTTGTAGCAAGTGATATTCCAGTTATAAAAACAGTTGAATCTATAATGGACCCGGCACCCTTCTCCGCGGTGTGGTTCGTGATGTCGGCCATTCCATTCTTGCCGGTCGTGCTTCAAGCTGGAGACGATGTTAAGACACTGAAGGCTGGGATAGAGTTGGGACTTTGGGTCAGTTTGGGTTACTTTGTTGAGGCACTTGGTCTACTTACAGCTGATGCTGGCCGTGCATCGTTTATTTCTCTGTTTACAGTAAGTTGTTGAGTTATAATAATACCATTATGAAATATAGATGCAGTCTTTGATGATAGGATCAATTCCAATTGGTTCAAACAGGTTATGGTGGTACCAATGCTCGATAGCGTGTTAGGAGCTATAATACCTGCTCGTACTTGATTCGGTATTCTCATGTCTACAGTCGGTGTCTCTATGCTCGAATGCAGCGGTTCTCCGCCAAACGTAAGCATTCTAACATAAACAACACACCCAAAACATGCATACATGCATATGTATCATAGGTATTATTAACTTTTCAAGTTGACCAGATCTGGTCCCTTTCAGATTGGAGACCTGTTAAGCTTTCTGAGCGCTATATTTTTCGGAATTCACATGCTTCGGATCGAACATCTTTCAAGAAGCACAAAGGAGGAGAACTTCTTGGATATGAGGTTTGTTGCCATATATATACGGTTAGGATCCATTTAACATATGAGTAAGGATGCCATTACTAATGTCAAAAGCTTGATGGTTTCCCTTTAGATTTGTGTTGTTGCTCTGTTTTCGACACTGTGGGTCGTAATTCAAGGATGGTTCCATGGCAACCAAGATTTCGACAAATCATCTTTGACATGCGAAATGTTATGGGATTGGATGATGGCCTTTCCATGGCTACCTGCCCTATATACTGGCATATTCTCAACTGGATTGTGCCTCTGGATAGAGGTATTGTTTCCGATTTCTTCAATGTAGAAAATACTATCAAACATTTATATGCAAACTGTATCTTTCTCCATGTAGATTACTGCTATGTGCGAAGTGTCAGCAACAGAAACAACCATTATATATGGAATGGAGCCACTATGGGGAGCTGGTTTCGCATGGTTTCTCCTCGGCGAACGGTGGGGCATAACTGGATGGATCGGGGCTGCTCTCGTACTCAGTAAGTGGTTTCGATGTTACAAACTTGTTCTTGTGATCGATAGCATTCGAAAGATTACGAGGCTTCTGTTGGTATGCTTATGAGTAATAAGCAAACGAGAACATTACATGATTGTAGGTGGAAGCTTAATGGTGCAAATGTTGGGAATATCCACTGCAAAAGGATCGAGGGATGTGGGAAAAGGAAATCAGAAAGGGAATCTGCTTGTGGTTTCGGAAATGGACAAAGGAAAATTAGAGAAAAAGCTGTCGACTTCAGCAATTGTTGTGAGAACCAGAAAGGATGTCTGCGTTTCTAACTATACCCTGCTGTGTCTTGTATTATTGTTCATAGATTATGTGTTATACATGTAAGATATACGTAATATATAGGAAGTGTATAGGTTTGCTGTTGCAGACGGTGTCAATTACTTAACTAGTAGTCAGGTCACATTTTTGAGGCCCTTGACAAATTATTAAAATGAGTATTTTATTTAGTTATAATTTTAAAAAATAATTTAATCGCTACCATATAAAATGCACAACATAAAGCAGATTATAATAATAACAACATAAAAATTTGCTCACAAATACACAATAAAAACGCAAAAGTTTTAAAAATATATATATAAAAAATTATAAACAATTAACAAAATAAATATATCAACAAAAAAATGGGATCCAATTTTCTTTTCTTTTCTTTTTGATCTCTTGAACAATCTTTTTTATATGTGATGTCAGCAATGATGCACTTCCAAGTTGATGTTAAATTGAAAAAAATTATTTGTTGACGCTTAAAAAATTAAGAAATTTGATAAAAAGAAATCAAAAATAGTGCAGTGGATTGAAGAATGGACTAGAGTATTTGAGAAATTGAAAACTTTAGGGATTTAATTTATGAGAATTGTGGTTTAAGTTACCGTTGTAATAAAAAAAAATAGTTATAATCTGTTTTTTATTGCTAATTCTTCAATGGTCATTATTATTTCTTTTATTTATTATTTATGGTCCAAAGTGGAGACTTCTATCAAATATTATAACTACGAGACCCCTCCTATTATAACATTTTAAGTAATAAAAATTAAAAAAGAGGGCCTGAGAGTTCGACCTGCCCCAAGGCCAGCCCTGCTAGTAGTAGCGGAAGATGCATTAATTGGCTAAATATTAGGCTAAACAGTTAAATTACCTATTTGATACCCCATTTGTTTTCGTATTTCTGTTATGATCGCCCGATTATTATTTTTGACAAAATGATTTTTGCATCGGGTGTGAAGGTATAGGCAATTCATATGAAAGAAAAGCAACTTACCAGGCAAAGAAAGAAAAGTACAATTGACTAAACATTCATAAATAACATATAAACTTCAAACACATGGAGTATTATCCAAGTTCAAGATAGGTATAAACCTGTGCATTTCATAGGCTCTTGCTCTAGCCTCTCTTCACAGTACTAAGCTTGTTTGTTTCTTCATATTTTCATTAATTTTCTGTTCCAAGGAACTTACCAGAGCCTGTAATGGCAATGTGCCAAACAAGATTTCAAGAAACATAAAGGAAGAATAACCGAGTTTGAAAATAACATCATGAAAGCTTTAGTCAAACCTAAGATGTTATTCAAAGCAACAGATGTCTAACAATACCTTCCGCTGCTCATATTTAGGGAGTTTTCTTTTTTATTATATGATATGAGAACTTTTGTTTCTTACAGCATTATGTTTTGGTCAAAAATGTTAAAAAGGAAAATATCGTTGGCGTAAATAAGTAAACCTGTGTCCACTGGTTGTTCAGTAGGTTCAAAAACTTGTTTAATAAATAAATTGATATCTTCTTGTCCTAAAGGGAGATTTGGTGGCATGTCCTATTTAATACAAACGATTATGTTGATTAATTTCATATTACGATTTTGAAACGTTATTATTCTTTACGCACAATCAGTTTGTTTTAAAATATTATCTTAATCATAAAAAATTTGGGTCCAAATAACTTGTCGCGCGGTGTGTGAATGTTTTCGAAAGACTAATAATAAAAAACATATATTACCATGTAATCACACCATAATTAAAAAAACAAACACTACTTGTTTCAAATAAACTCTGTAAGCAAAAAAGAATTATGCGCATAATAGAAAATTTGGATGTGGATATAATCTGTTTTATGAAAACTACAATTAAAGAGCAGAATTCTCTTAGTATAATTTCTAAGTATGCCGACCAGTGGAACTGTGTTTTTAATTACAATCATGTTGCTAATGGAAGATTGTGAATTTTATGAAAAAAGGGTTTGAATTTCGTTGTTAAGATGTCTTGTAGTCAGGCCATAATATTGCAGGGTAATCTTTTAGGGCATCAAGTATGCATCACTGCAATTTATGATAGCAAAGATGAGCAGCAAAGGAAGGATTTATGGGCGCATTTGGAATCTGTTGCTATGGCAGTTGGCTCAACTCCCTGGATTGTGGGAGGTAATTTCAATATTTTCGCCACTGCCTCAAAAAGTTCAGATTATGATTGGCTAGGACCTTATTGTACTGAGGACATGGAAGATTTTTAAAGCTGTTTGGACACGATAGGGTTGGTTGATCATCCTTTCCAATGACCTTTGTTTACTTGGTCAAACAAACAAAATCCTGGTTACTTGGCAAGGAAGCTGGATAGAGTCCTTATGAATGCGCAGTGGGCTCATGTAATGACTGAATCCCATGTTGAGTTTTTGGCCCCTGGGGATTCTGATCATTGTCGTACATTGTTTTGGCCTAGAAAGGAGATACAGACAGATAGGCCTAAGCCGTTCAAATATTTTAATTTCTGGTCATTCCATTCAGATTTTGACAGTTTAGTTCAGAGCTCTTGGTCGATCCCAGCTAAGGGGAATCCAATGCAAGTTTTATTTGTAAAGTTGAAGAGATTAAAAACATGTTTAAAGACTTTGAACAGGGAGAGCTATGGGGATATTTCTAGAAAGGTGGCAAGTAAGAGGGAGCAACTTAAATGTCAGTAGCTTGCATATTTGAAGGCACAGGGATTTGAATGCTGAGAAATGCCTTCAGGAGGAGTTAAATGAATTGGAGATTGTTGAAATGCAGTTCTATAGACAAAAAGCTAAAGTGAGTTGGTTGTTTTAGAAAGATCAAAGTTTCAGATTCTTTCATAATGCCGTAACTATAAGGAGAAAGAGGAATACGGTCAGATTGTTATATGTCGACCAGAGAAAAAAATTAGAATCTTTTGATGATATAGCAAATGAGTTTATTGAATTTTATACAAAACTCATTGGTACTGAAGATAAGGAGGTGCTTGGATCTTCCATTGGAGAAATTAAAGAGCTTCTTCAGTACTCTTTACCAGAAGGGGATTCAAATGACTTATGCATGGAGGTTTCAGTTGCGGAAATTAAAGAGGCTCTTTTTGGAATGGGCAAGGACAAGAGTCCAGGGCCAGATGGGTTCACTGCAGGGTTTTTCCATGTGGCATGGTACATAGTGGGGAGAGACTTTGTTGATGCTGTGATACACTTCTTTCAATCTTCTATCATGTTGCCATCATTCAATGCTACTGCCTTAGTTCTTCTTCCAAAGGTGCCTAATGCAAGCAGGGCAAAAGAATTCAGACCAATCTTATGTTGTTCAGTTTTTTACAAAACTGTAACCAGGATTATAGTGAATAGACCGGCTCCTTATTTTCCTGACATGATCTCAAGGAGTCAGTCAGTTTTCATCAAGGGGAGAAGTATAGCTAATAATACTCTTCTTGCACAAGAGTTGGTAAGGGGGTATGCAAGAAATTCTACTTCACCAAGGTGCGCTCTGAAGTTTGATCTTCAGAAAGCATTCGATTCAATAAGTTGGAAATTCTTGTTATAGGTTATGGAAGCAATGGGAATTCCTGTAGTTTTTTGCAATTGAATTAAGGCATGTGTTACCATGTCCAGGTTCTCAGTGACATTGAATGGCAGTTTGGTGGGATTTTTTAAGGGGCAAAGGGGTGTTCGACAAGGAGATCCATTGTCTCCTTATATGTTCATTATGGTGATGAATGTGCTTTCTGCAATGCTGGATCTGGCAGTCAGGAAGAACATTTTCCAATTCCACCCGAAGTGTAAAATGATACACTTGACACATCTACGTTTTGCCGATGATCTTATAATTTTCTGTAAAAGGTCTCTGGATTCTATTTTGGGAGTGAAGAGTGTTCTGGATGTGTTCTACACCATGTCTGGGCTTCAGCTTAACGTTGCTAAAACAGATCTGTTCATTGCTGGTATTTCAGAGGGAAAAATGTTCACTGGGTTTAAAATTGGTAAATTGTCAGTTAGGTATCTTGGAATCCCTCTAGTGACCAGGAAACTCACTGAAAAAGATTGTGTGCCTCTGATTGAAATGATTAAGAGGAAGTTGGGCCAATGGAAATGGATGAAGCTTAGTTATGCTGGAAAATTGCAATTGATTAAAGCTGTTTTATTCAGTATTGAAAACTTTTGGAGTAGGCAGCTGATTATCCCTAAATCTGTTCTGAAACGTATCGATCAACTTTGTTCTCGGTTCTTTTAGAAAGGAGAGGACACACCTGCTACTGGTTCACGTGTGAGCTGGGAGAAGATCTGCCTTCTGAAATATGAAGGTGGTTTGGGACTTACAAATGTTATTTGTTGGCATAAAGCGTGTCTGTTACAATTGATAATGAACATTCTTGCAAGAGAAGGGTCTCTTTGGGTGGCCTGAATTCAAGAGTATGTCTTGAAGGGAGCTGATTTATGGGGAATTGAGAATAAGGCTTATCATAGTTGGGTCATGCGATGTTTGTTGAAACTTAGACCTGAAGCTCAAAGAGTTTTTGTTTCAGTCAGTAATTTGGGGCATTGTTAACACACGCTGAATCTGGGAGCATTGTAGAGGACATGAAGAAAAGGTTCCCTGACATAAACTTATATGGTTTGCATCTCATATCCCGAAGCATGTGGTTATTGCGTGGATGGCTATACTGAATAGGCTTCCCACTACTGATAGATTGTTAAAGATGGGGATTTCGGTTTCCACTGCTTGTTGTTTATGCGGGCAGGCAGACGAGTCTCGGGACTACTTATTCTTTGAATGCTCGTTTTCACAAAGAGTGTGGTCGAAAATACTGAGAAAATGCAGAGTGCATAGAGCAGCTGGGAGATGAAGTTAGATTGGGTAGTTGAGAAACTAAAAAGGTAAATCCCTGATTGTTTTTGTTTTGAAGCATGCCTGGAGTGCTTTTATACACACGGTGTGGATAGAGAGGAATAGAAGATTATTTCAAAAGGTTACAAGGACTGAAGTTTAAGTCTTAGTGGTTATACAGGAAATGATACGATTCACTGTACAGAGGAGAAGTATAAATAGAAGTGACATTGTAAATAGACAGATATGTGTTGGCTGGGGGATTGATTAATCTCCTAGAATTTGATTTTTGTATTGAGGTAGCAGTTTGCTCTGCTTGGAAATGAAATTTCACAACTTATCTAAAAAAAATAAAAACTGCATCAATACATTGTTGTTTTAGATTGTAATGTTTTTTTTTTACATTCTTTTATGAGTTTAGGGTTCTAGCTATGATCAATTTCAATATGGGATTTCGCCTGTTTAAATTAATACATAGTAATTTGTGAGGAAAAAATGTGTACATTTTCTAAATTAAAAAATATATTTTCAATTTTAGATTATAGGGTTTTTTTTTTAATTTTTCATGTTCTAGTTTTGCTAGCAAAAAATAATTTTCTATTATTAAAGTATACAAAAATTTCTTTTAAAAAATCAGTTTAAAATTTTTCTAAGAGTTTATAATTCTTTATAAGGTGAGCGCGTTACATCATTTTCGGTGTTAAAAAATCAAAATAATGAACGGAATAATAATTCGATACCAAATGGAGAAGGAAAAAAAAACTAAAAAATACAAAGGAAATGGAAGTGGCGTCGGCAGCTGAGTATATATGGCATCTGTCAGTGATGCCAACATGTGATGCCGTAAATGGAGGGAAATTTTAATGTGAACATTGAGGTTAAAGTACGGTCTGCATAAATTTTTATTATTTTTATAAAAATTTATATAATAATAAATAATAATTTAGGTAAAATTAAAATTCTTATTAATTAAATAAAAATTTATGTAATTATATAAATTCTTATAAACTTAGTAAGAATTTGTGTAAATTTTATTTTAAATAAGGATTTGTATAGTATAACCTAAATTTTTAACTCTTGAATAAAAATTTGTGTAGATTATAAAAATTTATATAAATCCGCTTTATTTTAACTGCACCCCTAAAACTACCCGTAAATGAAGCAGAGATAGCACACTGTTGAACTAAGTACTGAATGACAATGTGCCTTGTATTGTGAGCCAAATTTTCTAATCTTCTCATTACTTCCTGTGGACCATTCACCACATGGCCAAATTCTGGATTCAAACCATGCAATTCATTCCACGAGATATAGACAAGTAGCAGAAAAAGTTACCATGAAACTTGCAGGAAAGGGACAATTTATTCAAAGCAACAACTACATAAAAATCTAGAAATACCCTTCATCATCGACTAGAAAAAGAAAAAAAAAACAGCTTATCATGGCAGCATGAAATAGTTATATGCTGCGTATTGCTAACTGCATTTATTTAATTATTATTACGGAAAGGAAAGTTTCAGTAACATGAGATGAGAAGCAGGACTTAGTTCTTCTTGGCAAGGAAAAGCCCCCATCTCTGTTCACCCGATGAGCTCCTCATCAGCTTTGCCTTCCATCCATCAACTATTTCATCATAGTCTTCCTGTATATTCGCAAAACAAATATCATATACGATTCGTGTGTGTTTTTATTTCCTTTTAAAGACCTAGGTTATCGAAATGATCGGAAACACTCACTTGAGAGAAGTCAGAGATGAATGCATCCTTGTCGTCCTCAACTTTGTTTAATTCACGCTGCAGCACTTGTATGAACTAAAGCCACAAGAACAACATTAGTTTAGCTCGCCAACCCCAACAGATTTTGTAATTTCATAACTATACGGAAACTTAAAATACAAATGAAATCGGTAGGCTTATATGAACCTGATCAGTTCGATCCTCTGCAACAACCACATCGAAACCAGCATCCTTGAGCATCTGCGAAAAAATAAAACAAGGCAGAAAGGTAACTCATGATTTCAGAAACTGTTGATATGAAATGGAAAACAACAAACAATTTTCAATTTGAATATACCTGCTCGTATGATTTTAAATCATGGAGATCATAGCCTCTCTGCTTGATATACTCAGCAAATTCTGCCGATGGAGTCTTGGAACTTTTGCAGTAATCACTTATCAGAAGTTTACCTCCTGGCTTCAACCATTTGTAGAAAGATCTAAATAGTGCAGGTTTGTCCTGGAAGTCAATTTTAGACACAACGTGAGGGAATAATATCAAAGCGGATCTAGAAAAACAGAAATGATTGACAAAGGAATTATCATGAGGTTCACTACATCAAAATGGTTTAATTGTGCAATAGATAGCATTTTTCCCAGTTAAAATCCTCATTTTGATGCCTATGCTAAACTGATGAATCTGAATATCATTTCAACGGGAAAACACTTCTTATCCTCTTACTTGAATGTGCAGAATGGTGTCACGGCTGTAGATGACATCAAAAATGTTGTCCGGATAAATCTTCTTAGTGCAATCAGCAACTTCAAATTCCACTGAGCACTTGAGTCCAGTAGCTCGTTCAAGAGCAAATGATACCATATTTATGGAGAGATCAATGCCCACAACATGGACATCAAATTCCTCAGCCATGTAAAAGTCACCTCCACCAATGCCACAGCCAACATCTAGGACCTTCTGGCCAGGCTTAAGATCCAACTTCCTCACAAATTCTTTTGTTGTTTCTGCTCAAAACAAGTTCATTTTATTTATGCATAGCAAATTCCTTTAATAAACAAATAAAAACATTTCATTGAAGAGGGATTACCTATTCCTCCTGTGCTCACAAATCCTTCTCCAAATACACGCTCATAACGGAGTATGCTATTAGATTTGTACTGAACAGAATCCAAAAATCGCTGGAATCCCCTATCATTATCTGAATCAACCTTTTGCCAGATCCAGCATATCTGAATATGCAAACAATAGGTTGCACCTTGTCCGTAAATTTAAAAAAAAAAACTTAAGACATCAATATTTATGTTAACTAATTTGAGATCATGTTTTTGCCTGATTCTGATTCTTTTTGTTCTTCACATAAGCTCCAATGCACTTGCAGCCAACAAGAGAAAGTTCAAATGAATTTCCTGAATCATCAGTTGCATGGCATTCTTTAAAGACCTGCAAAAGAATACATGACAAACATATGTTTGAATATGAAAGAGAGATGAGATAGCTCCGTTTCATACATATTTCAATCTTCAGATCACATCTAATTAAAGACAGATTCAAGCAAACCTTGGTGTAAAATCTGGGCTCACGATAGTGAGTTGGGTTGTTCTTTCGCTTGCAATCACCAGATTGATGAAAACAAGACTCCCTGAAGAAAATATATCCACCAACCTTCAACCATTTCACCATCCTTTCCGCCAAATTCTCAACCTGCATTTAATGAAAGTTTTAGAAAGAAACATGAAGAATATGGTTGGTAATTTCAGAGCCAGAAATGTAATAGCCAAATTATGAAGGGGGAAAACTGAAATGACCTCTTTATCTGAGAGATACATCAACAGCCAGTTTGAGAAAATCAAGTCCAGTGATCCTTCTGAAATTTTCAAATCTGGGGAAGTCACGTCTGCGCAAAGGAATTTGACATTCTTACAATGTCCGTTGATCTTCTCATTCTGCAATTAATGAAATCAAAAACAGAAAATCTGATCAAGCCTCTTACTAAATACAAAACTAAATGATTTGTGTCGGGCTGCATTTCAATAACCTGCTTTATAACGCTCTCAATGAAGTCTAAAGCTATAACATGACCGGCATTCTTAGCCAATTCGCCAGTAAATCGACCAATTCCAGCTCCTAGCTCCAAAATGGATTTCCCTTCATATGATGGGAGTAGGGAGAGCACCTGCATACATAAACGATGAACAATTACAAATCTAAATAACAGTTGAAGGATAAAATTAAGCACAAAAGAACATCAACCACATTTAGAAGGCAATAATGTGCATCAAGGAAAATTTAACTCTATCATATCATAATAACAACTGAGGATATTCATAGATTAACAATCTTAACTTAAATTTGAAAGCCAAAACAAAAACAAATTAAAAAATGTAAACATAGTTCATATTAACTTCTTAAATTAACTTAATGAAGAAAAAATGTAAACATAGATTTAATGAATTTTAATTATATATACATAGATAAAAGAGAGTAGCAAATAATTTTAAAAAATCAACAACAAAAAACCAGAAAAGAATAAAAGAAGAAAAATGTTTACCTCGGGACGTTCTTCTTTGTCTAGATCAGCGGCTTTAGAGTCAAGCATCATAGCCTCCACCGTCAGATCAACGGAGTGCTCAATCCAATAGTTCTTTTGAACCTCGCGTTCATCTCCTACAAATCCTACCATTTTTCAAACAATCAAAAATTATTTATTTGTTTCTTTTTTAGATAAATGTCGATCAGAGATCCATATCGGTTCGCAAAATTATCATTATAATTTTTCAGTCCATTTCAATTCTCCATAGTTCTTAGTTCAAAAATAACAAAACAAAGCATTAATATGGAGAAGGAGATCGCACCGTTAGCCTCCATTTTTAACACAGGAAATCTCTAGCAAGCTTTAGGTGGGGATGAGTTTTAGAATTTGTTTAATTTTTTTTTTTTTTTGGGAAATGAAAAGAGAAAAGAGGATCTAAAATCCCTCGACTGCAAGCCGAGATCTGGAAAAGGACCTTGATCTGCGGTTGTTACTTCTTCCTCTCTGTTGCATCACACACCAAACCGAAATCAAAACCCAATTATTGATACTAATATTGCCCTATCAATTTCTACTGCTGCTTTTGCGGGATTTAAAGAACGCTTCGTCTCTCCTTTTATAGAGCCAGGTAGGGGAAATGCAGCTGATTATGAATCGGGTCGAACCGGGCCTAGCCGGGTCAAAACAATATAACAACAAATCTTTATTTATACAACTGTTTGTCATGGTCTTATGGACCCCAAATAAAATTTAGGTAAACTACACCAGTAGTTACCGAACTATAATTTTTTTTTTATTTTGGTCATCAAATTATTATTTTGGCAAAAATATCACTAACGTTATGTTTTCTTCTTATTTTGTCACCGAACTATTTTTTTGGCAAAAACATTACTAACGTTATGTTTCCTCTCTATTTTGGTCACCGACTGTTATTTTATTTTATTTTTTTAATTTTCTATGTCATTTATTCTCTTTCCTCGTAAGCAATGTGTTGTTTTATAATATTTTTATTTAAACTAACATAATGGTGACACGTGTAACTGCCTATTAGAGGAATAAAAAGAATGAAAAATCAAGCCTCTTATGCAGCCAGAGAGATGGTGACACGTGTAACTGCTTAAACCAAAAAACAGCCTTCAAACTATACTTTTTTTTCTGCTTTTAGCCCTTAAACTATGATTTGGGCAAAATAGGCCCTTAAGCTATCATTTTTTGTCACTTTAAGTCCCTAAACTATGATTTGGGCAAAATAAGCCCTTAAACTATCATTTTTGGTCACTTTAAGTCTATGGTTACAAAAATATCATTTTATAGGCTTTTCTAACATATATAAATATTTATGTTCTTTTTAAATTTTAAAATATCATATATCAAAATAAGCCCTTGAACATCATTTCTGGTTATTTTAAGCCCGATAGTTATTTAAGTCAAAAGAAATTTATTTCGACTAATAAGATGTTAACACATCACAAAGATTCTTTGACCAATTGATAGTTTTGGGGACTAAAAGAAGAAAAATGACATAGTTTAGGTACTTATTTTGACCAAAAAATAGTTTAAGGACTTAAAGAGACCAAAAATGATAGTTTAAGGGTCTATTTTGCCCAAATCATAGTTTAAGGGCTAAAAACAGAAAAAAGATATAGTTTGAGGGCTATTTTTTAGTTTAAGCCTTCTTAAAAGTTCTTATTTGCCTTACGGAGACTGTGATACATATGTATTGGGAGGGGATCTTGCCCCCACGGGGGAATTTTTATTTTACCTTTGTTTTTTTATATTATTTTTTGAAAAATTAAAATAATTATAAATTTATTTTTCACGTTTTAAAATTTATGTTTTGCCCCACCTCAAATTCTAGCTCTATCTCTGTTTATGAAATCCAAGTTAAATAAATGTTATTACTATTTGATTAATAAAGGAAGAGTCAATAAACAAATCTCTAATATGGTTCAGTGGCTGGGCTTTGTTTTCATACCAAAAATGCCCTAATCCCATTGATACCAAAAAAATTTATTCACATCTTTTACTAATAAGATGATGATACATGCAGTTGTCTAAGTAGATGATATTGATATATTAATTATTATAATATTATAAAATAATATTGGATTAAAATCTAAAAATAAAAATAAGTAGTCAATGTAGATTAAATAAAAAATTAGTGATCAAACTGAATAAATATAGAATTAGAGAGACTCAACATGCGATTTACCATTTTATTAAAATCATTCAATTTTTTGTTAAGAATTGCCATGTGACACTACTTGATTGGCCTATATTTTTTTTTCTAAGATACGTTACAAAAAAGGGCCCACTGAGATAATAATTTTTAGTTTAAAGTACAAAACGTCCCGAAATTTTTTTTTAGAGACACCTGGATAGAAAGTGTGTACTTTTGGAGTCAATAATGCCATTAAGCCTTTTAAAAATAAAATATTTTTTTACTGAGTCTTCAAATCATAAAATATTATAAATGGTTGTATGACTTAAAAATATCTTTTAATTAAATATTTTTTCCAATCATACAACCATTTACATCAAATATTTTAATTAAAGTTAATATTCTATTAAAATATTTTTAATTAAAGATATTTTATAAATGGTTGTATGCCATTAAGCTTTGGGAGGTGATTGGAAAAGAAAAATATTTTTTGTGGCATTATATACATCAAAGATAATAGAATATTTAACGGTTTTATTAATGAGAGGACAAATTTAACGTATATAAATAGTTTAAAGATAAAATTTAAACGTTTTAAAATTTAAAAATAAATTTAAAACGAAAATTAAAATTTAAAGACGACGAGTACAATTAACTTTTTATTTTTAAACAATTCAAATAAAATTTTAATTATCCACAAGAAATTAAAGTTTGTAGTGACGATTATGTTGGATTAAATATTTGTGAAGAATATTTGGTTTCAAAATTAAAATAAGTAAAGATAATTGGCTTTTTGGTTTGGGGAGGGGATCTTGAGGAAAGGGAATCAAATGAGCCAATGAGCAGTCCAGATCTCATTGGCGGGCCTCTTTGTCCAGATTTGGTATTTTGGCCGTACATGAATATGAGATTATATTTAATAATATTCGATTAACTTAAAAATTAATACAGATAATATATTTTATTAAAAACCTTAACATTATTTAACAATTTAAATTGATATACATTAAAAATATTAAAAAAAAAACACACAGCACAACACAGTGACAAAGTTTTTTTGTCATTTTATGCAAGTGCTTGCTGGATTTTGTATTTTTAATCTTCTATTGGGTATCAATATACAATAACAATTTCACAATGAAATTATCAATGTAGCACGGAATTATTATTATATTTATATTATTTTATTTAAAACAAGATATTTTTTTGTCTTACATAGTTTAAAATAAGAAAAGTCCGACACTATTTCATTATAAAAATATGTTTGGTTGAAAATTTTGAAAATATATGCAAAATCACAAAATAATATAAATGTGTTTTCATTATTTGCACTATAAAAAATTTTAAAATTAAAAAAGTTGAAAATAATTGGGTTTTTTTCTACTTAATGAGTTGATCAGGTTTAAATCTATATAAATGTACAACTATCTTTTTAACAATTTTTAAATGTTAAATCTCCGACATTGGAACCTAACAAGTGGTCCCAGTAAAAAAAACAGATGATGTTCATGTTAGGAGACTCGAGTTCAATCACTATGCCTACAAGGCGTGTGTATTGTCAAAAAAATTAAAAATATTTATGAACAGATACTACCTTGTAATCACCTTTAAACTATTTTAAAAAAAATATATCCTACATTAGTTCAAATCTATATAAAATATACAATTTTTCTTTGATTTGTTTATTTCGTTTCTCTTTATAAAAAATTGATAATAAAAACGTGTTTTTTTATATTTTCATTATTGAAAACGAAATTTTATTTTTATTTTATGAAACATGTTTTTAATTTTTTAAAAAATAAAAAATTAAAATGATTTTTAAATTAAAATAAAAAAGGTTTTACTATAAACAACCCTTAGAGCTGTGTATAAGAACTACTAGATTTTTATAATTAACTCTTATTTTAATTTTCAATAGAATCTATTAGAATGTAATTAATTACATTCCTAAAAAATTAACCATCATAGATTTAGGGTGTTTAATGTAATTAATAATCATGTAAAAGTGTTTAGGTGTTTAGGGTTTAGGGTTTTTAGGGTTTTAATGTTGTGGTATTTTTATGGTTTCTATGGTTTAGAGTTTATTGTTTTAGGGTTTAAGGTTTATGGTATGGTTTAGGTTTTAGGGTTTGGGTTTTAGTGTTTATGTTTTTAAAGCTTAGAGTTTAGGGTTTAAAGTTTGTGGTTTAAGGCTTAAGAGTTTATGATTTTTAGAGTTTAGGGTTTTAGGGTTTATGATGTTATGATTTAATTACATTAAACACCATAAATTAATGATGTTTAATTTTTTTAGGAATGTACTAATTAATTACATTCTAATAGATTTTATTGAAAATTAAATTAATCATTAATGATAAGAATAGAAAAACTCTAAAAATAAACATATTACAACATGTTATTAGACATCCTCAAATAAGGAGGACCATCATATGTGTTGTTCGGGAGTCTTGCGAGGTCATCGGCAACTATGTTTGTTTCTTATCGAATTAAGAAGAAATCTAACACCTAAAGGCATGAGAAAATAATTTTACAAGCGATGTTGAGATGATGTCAAGTGTCATAATATTTTTTTTAATCTTTACTTGCTTCATCTAAACATCACTTGTTAAATTATTTTTTTCACTGCTTACAACTTCGTGTGTTGGAATTAAGAGATTATTTTTAGAGGTGGACAGTTTGAATGCGATCTGGTTTATCCATTAGTCGCAAAATGGTCAAAGCTCTTTGTCTCTAATGTCTTATATTGTGGAACTCTTACATCGACCTTGGTCGGTTACGATGGGTCATGTACTCAGAGAGGGAAATTAACTAGCTAATCGTATGGCCAAGCTCGCAACTTTTGAGGGCCTTTTGTGTCATCGGTATTTTGATCCTCCAGATGGTATTTTATATTTACTACAGTCAGAATGTAATAACTAGTTTATAGGCATTTTGTTTCTCTCTTTACTAAAAAAAAATATTTTTTTCACTATGATATATCAAATAATAATTGATAAAGGCGCACATTAATAGAATGAGTATGTTTTAGTCGATTAAATCACTATTGTGATGAAAAAAACTTATATTGAATGAGGATTTTAGGTTAATCATTTGTATCAGACTCATTGGTCGACTAATCTGAATCGGGTTTTGCATAGGCACAATATGAGACGACTTTCCCAATCCAATTTTCTTCGTTCACAATGTTAAAATTCAAACATTTGACCTTGCTTAAGGGACTTAGCGCCTCATCTCACCAGATCAATTGGATATTAGTTATATTGAACGAAGATTTTAGTTAACAATAGTGATTTAATGACTAAAACATACTCATTATGTTGATGTGTTTTTCAATTCAATATTTAATACTCCCTCCGTCCAAAAAATAATGTCTATTGTTGACTTTTTACGTAGTTTTAGGAATAAAAAATTTGTGTAAGAGTTGTGTTGTAAAGTAATTAAAATGACAATTTTATCCTTAAAAAGTTAAAGTTTGTTTTATTGGAAAATTAAAAAGAGGGTAAAAAGGGAAATATATTTAGTAAAAATTGTTGAGTTTTTCAAGAGGTCAATTTAAGTGAGACAATTTTAAAACACAAAAGGGACATTATTTTTTGGACAGAGGGAGTATAAGTTTTTTAACACATTATGTGATTCAAGTAGAAAAGGGATGTTATTTTTAAGTGACTTGAGTTCAAGCGGTTTGTCTGCACGATGTGTGCATTATTAAATGGTTAAGATTAATGAACCTATATCATCTTGTAATCACACCAGAATGTTAAAAATATATAATTTTTTGACTTAAGGGATAATTTTATCCTCGAACTCGCACAAAATAATCAATTTAGCTCTTCTACAAAAACACCCAATTAGGCTCTTGCGAATTACATCAATTTTGCTCTTTGTCTAACATTGACTGTAACGGTGCTGATGCGATGGTCTATTGTGCTTATATAATAGTCCACACGAGAATGATAATGTAACAGAAGAGCTAATTGTTAATTTTATATTAAACAAAAAAGAAAATTTAAGAAATTAAAATTTAAAATATTAAAATTTAAGCTCAATTATTAAAATATTCACATATATATATATATTAAAAATAAAAATACTATTAAAATTTTAAAAAATAAGTTAAAATTAAAAATATAAGAAGTTATAAAATGGTAGATTATTTAAAATAAAAATACTATTGTTTTTTTACAAAAATAAGTAAAAATTAAAAATGTCTAGAATTTATAAAATGATAAATTATAATTTATTAAAATTTTAAAAGTTAAAATAGTTGTAAAGTATTAAAAATAAAAATATTAAAAAGTATATTAAAATTATTTGACATTATAACAAATTAAAATTAAAAAATAAAAAAGATAATTAAAAAATATAAATGCTACCGTTATGGATCGAGGGACTTCTAATTGCTCTCTGCCGTTAGAGCAGTAGATCAAACTTAATACTGATGGTGCTAGACGTGGGTCGAATGTTTCGCATATTGTGGTGGCTTAGTGCTTGATAACTCAAGGCTCTGGATATTTATGTTCACTATATTTATCGGTATATGTTTTGTGGTAGAAGCTTCCGCTGGGGTACATATATTTATCTTTTATTTGCTTGGGATACGGAGTGTAGACATATTATTCTTAAATTGGATAGTTTGAATTCGTTACGGATTCTTCGCAGTGACTCCAAAGACCAAGCCTCTCATTCGTTGGGTGAGCACTTGAATGACTTGAGACAGCGTAGATGAATTGTTCAGATACAATATATTTTCTATAATAAAAATAAAGTGGCCGATACATTAGCTAAGAGTGCAAGATTTAATAGTGTCGAACCTATCTATTTAGATACATTGCCATATTCGATTATTCCCCTCTTGCGTGAGGACGTGTCTGAAAGACGAGATCAAGTGGGTGAGTGTGACTATTGATGGCCTTGCTGGTTTTTTTTTTGTAGTTTTTGTTTTAAGTTTTTTCGATGTTTATCTTTTTAGTATTATTATACATATTCTTTTTTTTACTAAATTTAGAATTCTTTTAATAAGACGCGTAATAATACTTCTTGTGTATGATTTTTTTATTAATAAAATCATACCTCTTCACACACAAAATAATTGATATGGCAAAACGACACGAAATTGAAGTTTTGTGTGGTTATTTAGTCAATTATGATTTTTTTCTTCATCTTTATGAATATATAAATAACAATTTGAGTTTTATTGCGGAAAAACTCAAATTGGTGTCATCTTGTTGTATCGATTACATCTGAGAAATCAAAATTTGATATTCAAAATAATATTTATCAATATCACTTTTGTGTAAATTGTATTCCAACAATTTTAAATTATAGGAAGGACCAAGCCTTAAAAAGGCTAAAGCTCATTACTGACGAGCATATACTTTTTCAATAAAAATGTTCAATTTTTTTATATTTTAAAAATATTTTTAAATTTACACTTTTTAATAATTTATCATTTATTCTTTTGTAGTTTTTGATATTTTTTATTTTTATTTAAATTTTAAAATAAATTATATCAGATTACACTATACTTTAAGTTTAATATTAATTACACTATTAAATTAAAAATTAATATTATTTTAACACTGTACATCAATATTGGCACCCTCCAAAGTTTTCTCATGCACATCAGAGTGTGGAATATTTTACAAAAGATGGTTGATTTCCTCTACTCCAGTGGAGGATTTTAGTTAGAGTAATAGGATCCACAACACCATGATCTCTTTCGAAGAAATTATTACATCAATTAGTGGCGGATTTAGAATGTTTTTTTGAGAACGGGCACAAGTTAAAATATTTTTTAAGTTTGGTACAAGTTATAAAAATCTCAAAATTTTAAGGTAGGTACAAATTATAAAATTTTAAGGACTAATTCATAAAAAATTAAAACTAAATATTATTTCTCTGCAAGATCTGACCTTTTGTTTTCTTTACGAAATACAAGTTAAAAATCGCCTTATGTTTCTTTCGAGGATCGATCAACAACAATTTTAGGACATCTAGATTTTTTTTCACTTGCCATTAAACACGTGAAAACTGAAAGAATTTTGAAAAAGAATTGTTCAAACACTCAAAAAATTGATTAGGGTTAGAAGATGGGAGAAAGAAGTTATTACTTATAAAAAAATTGACTTTTGAAAATGGAACGATGAAAACTAAATATGATTTGAAAGAAAATATTAGGAATAATTTAAATAAAAGACCACAAAAATTAAACACTTAAATAAAATACTTATTTTTCTGCATTTTGAGAATATAAGACTTTTTTTGGTTTAACTATCGCTATCTAGGGATTGTGATGGGGCAGGGTGGATTTTTTTGCCGTCCCGACTTCGTCCTAAAATTTAAACTTTTCAATTAGACTCGACTCCTATTTGAGTTTAATATATTTTATCTCGATCTGATCTGATCCGACAAAATAAAAGCATAACCCGACTCTAAAATTTTAATAAAAAATTCAACTAAACTCGACTCGTCTCGTAAAAAATTAATAAAAATATTAAATATAATATATATAAATATATCAGACGGGTTGGAAAATTTTCACTCTAAACCCAAACACGCTTCGCTCCACCCTCCCAACTTTATTTTTTTCTTCAAAATTCATCCAGAACTCAATTTTTTTAATTGAAAAAACTCAATCCGATAGGGACAGGTTTATTTGCAATGTAACACCCACGACCCGAATGTCACATTTGAGCCTCACGCCTGAAACCCAACCGAACCATTTTGACATAGTTTAGCTCAATCCACAAATCCATTATGAAAAATCCATTTAATTACAACCCAACAAAACATAACAAATATTCGAAACCATATACAGTGGAGCTCTTTTTTAAAATTACATTATAAATCTTTGACTCGACCGTTTGAAAATCCAAATACGATTTACAATATACAATAGGTTCCTACGAATACATAGCCCAAGGACCTAAGTATTGTACTCTGTGGAGACGAGGCGCTGAAATCCTTCTCTGATAGTGCTCCTTCAAGAACGAGCCAAACCTACTAACCTGCAAACGAAAACAACGATTTCGAACGCTAACCTAACAAAGCTTAGTGGATACACCGCCACTCAACCATGCTTCATGCAAATCATAAATAAAGCAATGCAACACGAGTGATATCACGGTAAGATAACGATGGCGCTACCATATCCGCCTAAACACATAGCATTATGAATGCATGATCATGCATACAGCTCATAAACGTATCTCGTACGTTTACCTAGCATCACACAGATAACACCAACAACATTAAGTGAGGTCTGCGTCCGCAAAGTATCAGAATCCTACACTTGAGTGAGGCTCGCGTCCACAAAGCATCGGGATCCTACACTCTGAGCAAGGCCCGCGTCCACAAAGCATCGGGATCCTACATTCAAGGGGATGGGGCCCGCGTCCACAAAGCATAGGGATCTTATATTCAAAGGGACAAGGTCCGCGTCCACAAAGCATCGGGATCATACATCCATGCTCGGGATCTCTCATCAAGCATCTTCGAATAAGGCCCGCGTCCACAAAGCATTGGGATCCTACATTCGAGAGTCTTCAAGGTGTTGCAACACACTTAGGGTATCCAAATCCCAACAACAAGGGATGACTCGACTACCTGAGCGTCCCATCAGCACAGAGTAAGGACTCTAGCCATCACACAGCCTCGACCTCGACACAAGGGTCTTACCGCACACAGCTCTAACACACTTACCATCGCCCTATGGTTTCTATCAGCTATTATACCACCCTATTGAGCTTATCTGTTTATTAGTATGTTATAAAGGTACACATTAGCCGTTCTCATATAAGACTTAACCTTATATGCGCCCATTCCGCACACAGCAATGACCTAGATTACAACACAGCATCAATGATCCACCTAGGATCCCTATGGGTTACTACCTCACACAGTTACCAATGTATAACGAGTCATTAGCCATTTATTTCATACACGGGTTTAAATCTCCATTTCTCAGTTTTAATATTCATTTTACACCTTAACGAACCCCAGGGCCCTTTGCCTCAAATTCTAGCACCCCTGAACGCAACCTCAAAATTCTTGGACAGATTACCCAGCAAGTACACTCCTATGTGGGTATCGGTACTCACTATCGGTACTGAGATCGCCCCGTAATCACTCATGGTTCCACAGGCTCACTTATAAAATGATATTGAATGTTGATGTATTTGGTTCTAGAACGAAAGATATGATTCTTTGAGATGTTAAGAGTTTCATGGTTTCTATATAGAATGTGAAATTTGATACTTTTAAAGTGTTTCAATTTTCTAACAAAATCAAATCGAATCAGAATTTTGAAATCTGATGAATTATTTTTTTAAGATGTTTTTTACCTCACACAAAATTAATTTAGTAATGATCGAGACAATAACACTTTCGAAATACAACATAGCCTTGTAAGTAATACAATTCGAAACGTTGAAGAATTCCAAAATTTTGTTGAAATGAATTCAGTGAAAATGGCTTTTGGGTGTTGTGATTCTAACCCCCAATAACAGTCATGTAGCTTGGTTTTTCAAAAGTTACAATAGAAAATTTTACAAATCATAGCAAGTATGAGTAAAAGATGAGTACGTATTACTAACGGGTTGGTCTAAGTGGTAAACAGTTTGATATCGCTTAAGCACGTCTCAAGTTTGAGGCCTTGTGCATGCAACCCACCAAAATCAAGTGTGCAATACGATTCAGTCTGGATTACCCAAGATAAAACCCTGAAGAACATGAAGGACAACAAAAGAAAATGACCATGTATTATTTTTATCAATTCATGCGTCATTCCATCCGAATCTATGCATATTTTCATCCAAATCATACACTAATTCATTTACGCAATTCATCTTTTCCAAACAACAATTAAAAGGTTATAAATTTATATACTAATACATATATTTGAGTGTGTAAATAAGGTAAAATTAAAGAATGAAAAGGGCATGTGATATTTCAAACTGTTGCAGCGTTAGGGCAGGTAAGATGAGGCTGAGAAGCTGAAAAGTAAAGGAAATAAAGGCAAATCAAAAGGACAAGTTGAATCCACGTAGGCCCAGGAGTAGCGCCAACGAAGCAAGCAGTTCGCCACATTCGAACTTGAGGTTCAAAACCATCCACCGTTCTCCCTTACCCTTTCAGCCACTCCACTAATGGTTTGCATTTAATGGTACCCTCTCCTCTTAATCTTTCTTCATACATCAATTAATGCAATAACATATATATTGTATATTCAGGCTCTAACATATTGTAAAATACCGTGACCACACAACTATATGGTATATAGTTTATGTACGTATATACATAAACAAAAATCTTTTGTTTTTTTGTCAACAATCTCTAGAGTAACTGGTTAAAAAAAATTTGTTGACACTTTTATCTCTCTTAGGTTGTGGGTTCTAGACCCGTCAAGAGCAAATTTCTCCTTCCCCTCCCCTAGGTTGGAATTGTTCAAAAAATAATCTTCCGTCCTTTGAACCCAACAAGTAGTGTTCAATCGTAATGTACGTAAGGTGTGTGTATAGTCAAAGAGTTAACAATATTTATGAATAGATACTACCTTGTAATCACCTTTTGACTATTAAAAAAATCTTCCATCCTTTTTTATTTTATGCATATTCTAACACTGAAAACTAAAATCAAAACTCTAATCTTAAATCTTAAGCTTACATTCTAAACCTTAAAAATTAAGGGTAATTATACAATTAATGCACTGACGGTAAAAAAATTTATTTTCATAAGCGCTTTAATTTTATGGGTTTGAGATCTATAGAGGTCTAGGTTTATGTGTTTAGATTTTAGGAATTGTGGTTTGAATTTAAGGTTATAATTTAGGGTTTATAGGTTAAACCTAAATTCCTAACATATTAACCTAAAACTTAAACCCTAACCTCTAAATTATAAATTCTAACCATAATCCCTAATTTTTAAACCCCTAAACCTCAAATTAAATCTTTAACCACTAAAATTAGGGTACTTGTGGAAACAAAAAAATTTACCGGGGTACATAGAGTATTTTCCTAAAAACTAAATACTGCACCTTAAACTTTAACTCCAATCTTAATTTTTTGATGTTGAAACATACATAAGAACCGAAGAGGGACATGATTTATATTCGTACATACGTATGGTATAGTTTTGGAGGTGGCGTTACTGTAATATAACAGAACATGGAGCATGAAATGTGAGGGAGATTAATGCTGTGTATTTAACCACACAAGCCAACTTTATTGAGCTTTAGTCGTGTCCATGGGAGCCATTCATTGGTCTCAAACTCAAAGTCCAAAAGCCTCCAACCCCACCATCTCCTTTTCATTTGAATGGGAGATGAAAAACTTCTCCTCTGGATTCCCAGGCCAAGGAAGAAAAGAATACGGAAAAGAAAGCTTAGGGAAAGATAGGGAGGAGCAAGGAGATCAACCGGAAGCAGCACGTTGCGAGTGGGATTTCTCTCTCTCCACCGTCGTCTCCTCCGGCGCCAGAGCCGCGGTCTCCGACGCTCTCGGCGTCATTGAGTTCGACCCTTCGAATACCGTCGTGGCGACGGGAGGGATCGCGAGGAAGATTAGGATTTACAATTTGAAGTCTTTGTTGCTGCAGGACAACATCCAAGAATTCCGGGGTGAGCAGAGTGATATAGCGTTTCTAGACCATGGTAATGCATGTAGCTACTACATATGTACACCGGCTAAGCTCAGTAGCCTTAAATGGAAGCCCGGGTCCGGTGGACGGCTCCTGGGATCGGGAGATTACGACGGGGTGGTCACGGAATACGATCTGGAGAGGCGGCTGCCGGTCTTTGAACGCGACGAGCACGGCGGGAGACGGGTTTGGAGCGTGGACTATTCGCATTGGGATCCCTTCATCGGGGCATCCGGCTCGGACGATGGCACCATGCAAATGTGGGACCCACGATGCGGCGGCGGAGGCAGCGAAGGAGGGAGATGCGTGGCTAAGGTGCAGCCCACGGCGGTTCGTAGCTCGGTCTGTTGCGTCGAGTTCAGCCCCTTCGAGGACGCACTAATAGCCGTCGGATGCGCCGACCGGAAAGCGTACACCTACGATGTCCGGAGAATGGAACAGCCTTTACACGTTTTCGAAGGGCATTCGAAAACGGTGACATACGTCCGGTTTTTCGACACCCAAACAATGGTTTCAGCAGGAACCGATGGGTGTTTAAAGCTATGGAACATAAGCGATTCTCGTTTAATTCGAACATACAAAGGACACCTGAACAGTCGAAGCTTTGTCGGGCTGTCAGTTTGGAGGCATGGCGGCTTGCTAGGATGCGGGTCAGAAAACAACCAGGTATTCGTTTACGATAAGAGGTGGGGTGAACCTATTTGGATACGTGGACTGGAGCCAATGGCTCGACCCGAGTCTAACCATGGGTTCGTCAACAGCGTGTGCTGGAGACAGGTCCAGGAGGACCAATGCACACTTTTGGCAGGGGGTTCAAATGGAGTTTTACAGGTTTTTGTGGGCACAAGGAAATCATAGGTACCTTATTGGTTCACAAATTTTTAGTTACCCCAGCTTTTAACTTTCTACTTTTGGATTATTAATTTCTTCGGAGATAATTTCAATTTCATTTTCATTTTCAAAGTAATATAACCCACGGATTGATGCATGAAAATGACTTGATTTGTTGAACGTAAGGTTGGTACGTAAGAATGGTTTGATTTTTATGTACATTAAATGCCAATTTGGTTCGGTGGTGGTTATAAGATTATTCCGTGTATCATTTCATTTTTAATGGAATAAAGTGTGAAGATCAAATTCCATCCATGGTGGGTGCTGTAGATGTGCATAGTGTCACGGGGCTAGATTTTGACTCTAGCTGATCCGTGCGGCCTTAGACGCCTTCGACGCAAATCAGTCGATTCCTACGTCTAAGTCAGCCTTCAACCAGCCTTGTGAGTACTCCGCCGACAACGGCTTCGACCAAAGACTCCGAGGATTCGATGGACCTCGTCACCGACACCACTTGTGTCGCGGGGCTATACCTTTGCCCGACGAATCGTCTTGGACCTTATCGCTTTCTCGGTTGAAACGTCGACTAAGTCCCCAAGTACCTTGTCACGGTCTTAGGTGAAGATCTCTCGACAAACACCTAACTCAACCGGATTCTCGCTCCTAAGATCGAACACTCCTCGAAGCCCTCGAACGAAAGATCGTTCTAAGCGAAAGCTAATCAAAGAACAACGGAAAGAGATTGGCGGCTAGAACAACGAAGAACACTCAAGAACAACAAAGAACAATAGAAAGAGTTTTAGAGTAAATGCTTCTTGTATTACTCAAGTGAAGTGAATCAATGAATGAAGTGATTTACAAGTGAGGAGGAGCCTCTATTTATAGTGGAACTCCCCTACATCCAACGGCTCGTTTTAAATTACATCGACGGTCGAGATTGATCTTATCTTATCTTATCCGATCAAATCTCAAATTCAAATCTCTAATTATCACAAACATTATCTATACATTATATTCAAATAAATGGATAATGCTTTGACCAATTTACCCTCCCGAATCCTCCATGGATTTGGCTAAGTCTTGTGGGCTTGCGGGGCTCTTTAGCATTCTTCAAGTCTTTGGGCCAAGTCTAATGATCTTGGCAAGCTCGTTACACCGCGCAAACCCTCATTTGCTGGTTCTTGCGCTAACGCCTCGGTCCCAAAGGTATGGTCCTCGCCATTCTCCGAGTGTTGGGCCACATTTGACACGCCTGCTGCATTGCGCACAACCTCCCTATTTGTTGCTCGCGCTAATGTCTCGGTCCAAAAAAGTTTGGTCCGTGACAATCTCCCCACTTGACTTAGCGACGCCCTCGTCGCCTGCACTCAACGATCCTCGGGCGGGTCAACTTGATTACTCGTCGATGCCTCGGCCGTGCAATTCCCCATATGAACTCGCTCGTCTCGCCTCAAATCATCGTTGAACATCGCGTGCTAACACGCCTCTTGATACATCTCCCTTGTAGGAGCACTCTCCCACAAACTCGATTTACCTCGACTCGGACCCACTTGGTCTCTGCGGCAAAGACTTGGAAGTCACAACATTGAACACAGATCAACTCTCGATTAAGTCGACAACTCGCTTGCCCTTTGAACTTTGAAAGGTCTCTTCCAATCTTCTTTTCCCCCAAGATCAAGACTAGGCCGTATTTGACCTACGCTCATCAACAACGGCAAATCAAAACCAAAAACACTAGGAATGTGTTTGAGATGTACCTTTTCCTCGGTCACATTTACTCTAAAATGGGTCACCCTTCTTTCTCCTTGAAGTCCGCCCCCTCTGCATTGAACCTTCTTCATCGAAGTTCTTTGCATGCATCGGCACTTTCGCCACAAAGTCCGTTGCGATACTCAGATCGGTACTTCTTCCCCGAAGTCCGTTGCATCTGGTTGCACCCGCCTTTCCGACTTGAAGTTTGGTGCTCTCTTGCATCGATCCTTCTTCCTTGAAGTTCGGTGCTTTCTCTTCTTGTCGACACTTCCTACCAAGTTCGTCGCTCGTTCCCACCTTACACATTGGTGGTGTCTCCACGATTACTATGTCCCCTAACGGCTTGGCCCCCTTCGACTCTACAATGGTCTCAAAAGCGATGCTCTTACCCCCGAACATCCTCGGCAAGCTTCTCGGTAGCCTTCCGGACATGGTCACCCCCTTCGCTTCTCGTCCCCCTGGCCTTGGCGAGAACTCGACGTTACGGATCAAGCGATACAGCCTCGCTCTCTTCCGCTCACCCAACTCCTTGGATGGCTTGACTCGATCCGAGCAATCTCGCACCTTGTGAGGCCCCTTACACACGGTAACACTCTAGTTGCTTCAACTTGCGCTCGGCACTTCTTCCTCGAAGTCCTTCGCTTCTTTCCCACCTTGCCCATAGGTGGCATATTAACGGTTGCTATGTCCCTCGACGGCTCAGCCCCTTCGACATCAGATCGGTCTCAAAAGCGATGCTCTTTCCCGAAAATCCTCGGCAAGCTCTTTCCCCACCTTCCTGGACATCTTCAACCCATTCTCGCTCATGGTCTCCGCTTACCTTGGCGAGAACTAGATAACTCGGAACCAAGTTTCACGTGCTCTTTACTCTTGGCCTTGTCCTGTCCCTCGGACCACTTGGCTCGAAACGGGCATCTCCGCAACTTATGAGGTCCCTTACACCGGTAATACCTCAATTGCCTCGTCTTTACCCTCGGCTTGACAGCCTTCCTCACTTGCTATCGCACCAAGTCTCATCACCGGGCTGGACTACTTTGGCACTCGTAGTCGAACCACGGCTCTCCCTTTGCTTGGCGGCATTGACCCTCGCAATCGCCCCAAGTCTCGCCATTCTCCCTTCGACTCGTCTGCCTTCACCATGGCAGCTAGGCGGTTCTTCTCGGGACATCCCCTTATCAAATGAGGACCATCACAAAAGTAGCACTTCAACTTCTTGCTCCCTTCTTTTACTCGTACGGACTTAGCCTCACCATTCCCTTGTCTCTCGAATCGGGCCTGGTTGACTCAACACTCGCCGCTTGCATTCTCGCGGGCTCGGTCGAGGTTCGGCAACAATGATAGCCTCGAAAGTCTCCGGGCATCTCCTCGCTCTCTCATGAGCTTCCGCCCGGTCTAAATCCTCTAAGAAGGTCTTGAGCGCATCACATTCGCTCATTGCCGTCTTGCAACCGAGCAGCTCCCTCTTGAGCTCATCCACTTTTTTCGCAAAGCTTCTATCTCGGCTTCACTCGCATTACTCCTCGAACAGTCACCAACTTGTTGAGAACTTCTCGTGTCTCGTCCTTGAACTGGTCATCTATGGACTCTACCTCGTCAAGACGGGACTCGAAAACACCTTGGGTCTGCTTGGCCTCCTCCTCGGATTTCTTAAGTCTACAAACCCTCTTTCCCAACGACTCCAATTCCACCTTCATTGCCTCCACTGCATCTCGAATGGAATTATCTTGTTGGTTCAACTTCTCGTACACTGAGTTGAGAACTTCTTGGATCTCCTTCGCGGTTTCCTCCTTGGAAGAACTCTCCGCTTTTTGCAAATCCACCATCTTGGCTTCACAAGCACAACTCTCTCGAACTTCCTCCAATTCGTTGAGGATGCGTTGCGTCTCGTCATTGAACTTGCCCTCCATGGACTCTAACTTTTCAAGACGTGATTCCACAACACTCCGGGTCTTTTTGGCCTCTTCTCTTAGAGTTTCCACTGCAGCCTCTAAGGAATCGCCACGCTCAGATATCTTCACATCCAAGCCATTAAGAGCCCATTGAACCTCCTCTTGGAACCCTTCTTGAGACTCTAACATCTCAATATCCAACGAACCCAGCTTCTCAAGGTTTACTGGCTCTAGCTGTTCGAACACCACCTCGGCCTCCTTCTTGAAGTCCAAGAGTTTATCGACCCAAGCCTCTACAAATGTTATGAATTCAAGATTCGAGTGTACCTTATTTTCAAGACGGTTTGCTCCTCTCGTCAAATTCGTTCATGTCTTTCTTACATCGTCCATTGTCGGTGTCTTCTTCTTCGGTGCCATCTCAATCACCACTTTGCCACGAACTAGTCCGATCCCCGATCACTTCGACTAACTCGAACACAAACCACCACCACGCTTTATCCGCAACTACAAGTCGGAACTCACCACACTTGATCGCACTGCAAGCCGAATCCACCACACTTGACCGCACTCGCAAGTTGGCTTGAACACAAGTCACCACCACGCTTTGATCGCAATCGCGAGCCGGCTCGAACGCAAGTCCTTTCCTTGACTCGCGCTCGGATAGCGCTTATCACGGCACTTCTCCGATTCCACCTCTCGTGGCTCTCTCTCGCTACCAACTCTCACGGCTCTTTCGATATCAACTATCGCCAAGACTTCGCCCGATGCCTCACCGTCACGGAACCCGCTACCGCCTCTTTGATAACAACTTATCACCGCTCAACTCGACACCAACCGCCGCCAGAACTTTGCTCGATGCCTCATCACACTTTAACTCGGCTACCAGCTACCAAAGAACCAACTTTCACCACTCACTCGGATACCAACTATCACGGAACCTCACTCACGGCTACACCGGCTACCGGCTACCACCGCTCGTCTCGATACCAACTATCATCACCGCTTTTTGCTCGATACCAACCGTCACGGGGCTAGATTTTGACTCTAGCTGATCCGTGCGGCCTTAGACGCCTTCGACGCAAATCGGTCGATTCCTACGTCTAAGTCGGCCTTCAACCAGCCTTGTGAGTACTCCGCCGACAACGGCCGACCAAAGACTCCGAGATTCGATGGACCTCGTCACCGACACCACTTGTGTCGCGGGGCTATACCTTTGCCGCACGAATCGTGCGGGACCTTAGTCGCTTTCTCGGTTGAAACGTCGACTAAGTCCCCCCTCAAGTACCTTGTCACGGTCTTAGGTGAAGATCTCTCGACAAACACCTAACTCAACCAGGATTCTCGCTCCGAAAGATCGAACACTCCTCGAAGCCCTCGAACGAAAGATCGTTCTAAGCGAAAGCTAATCAAAGAACAACGGAAAGAGATTGGCAGCTAGAACAACGAAGAACACTCAAGAACAACAAAGAACAATAGAAAGAGTTTTAGAGTAAATGCTTCTTGTATTACTCAAGTGAAGTGAACTGAATGAATGAAGTGATTTACAAGTGAGGAGGGAGCCTCTATTTATAGTGGAACTCCCATACATCCAACGGCTCAGTTTAAATTACATCGACGGTCGAGATTGATCTTATCTTATCTTATCTGATCAAATCTCAAATTCAAATCTCTAATTATCACAAACATTATCTATACATTATATTCAAATAAATGGATAATGCTTTGACCAATTTACCCTCCTGAATCCTCCATGGATTTGGCTAAGTCTTGTGGGATTGCGGGCTCTTTAGCATTCTTCAAGTGCTGGGCCAAGTCTAATGATCTTGGCAAGCTCGTTACACCGCGCAAACCCTCATTTGCTGGTTCTTGCGCTAACGCCTCGGTCCCAAAGGTATGGTCCTCGCCATTCTCCGAGTGTTGGGCCACATTTGACACGCCCGTTGCATTGCGCACAACCTCCCTATTTGTTGCTCGCGCTAATGTCTCGGTCCAAAAAGTTTGGTCCGTGACAATAGCTATGTATCCTAGACGTGTCTTCTTTATTTAACGATGAGTTAATCGCACAACACGTCCCAAAGCTATGAACTTCATTTTGAATTGGTCTCTAATATTTTGATCATTCTAATTTTATCCTCAAACTATAACTCTCGTTTTAAATTGGTCCTCAAATTTTTTAATGTTCCAATTATATTCGCAAATTATATCTCATGTTAATAAAAATGTTATAAACTGGTGAGCAAGCATATTTGGCCGGTTGGCCAAGCTGCTCATATTTGTTCCATCATTTCCCTTAGGTAATGGGTTCTAGACCCACTAAGAACACTCCCTTCTTCCCCTAGAGTCCCCCGTCTCCTTCCCTCTAGGTAGGATTAGGTTTAGATAGGATTTATCAAAAAAATATTATAAACTGGTTAATTGTCATGTAAATGTTGATATATAATATGTAATGATATGATGTGTCATAAACAATAATTTGATGATAAAAGTGGAGAGTTAAAAAGTTTGGGGACTAATTTAGAATGAAGGTCAAAGCTCGGGGGTGAAACTAAAACATTCAAAAGTTTGTGGATCAATTTAGAATGAGAGTCATAGTTTGATGATGAAATTAAAATATTTAAAAGTTTAGGGACCAATTTAAAGCAAGTATTATAGTTTGAGGACATGTGCAATTGACTCTTTATTTATTGGTTTAAATGAAAAATAAATGCCCAAAGTATACATCTTTTGAACTTTAGGTGCCTAAAGTTTCAACCGTTATAATTTTAGGTACCTAGTAGTTAACCATAGTTAAAAAATCTGTTAACCAATAAAAAATAGACACTTGTCATGGTTTAATTTATAATTTATTTTAATTAACTTTTTTATTTTCAACAATTTAATTTTTTTTAAAAAAATCTTGAAATTTTAAAAACTTTTAAAATAGTCCCCAAATTCCTAAATCCTAAAACCCCAAATCTTCCTAGCTGCCATCGCTGACCTCGCATGTTCCTTCGTGAGACCCAACCGATCATTTTATCCAACCCGTTATTGCTGAAAATTGGCGAACGGTGTGCCAGCCGAGCATTGAACGTCGAATGTGAAATAGTCATTCGATTGGCACACCGTTTGCCGATTTTCAGCGACGGCGAGTTGGGGGAAATGGCCGGCTGGGTCTAACGATCGAAAAGGTGGGGTCGGCGACGGCAGCGGTGAAGAATTGGATGTTTGGGGTTTTGTTATTTTTAGGGATTTATGGACTGATTTGAATATTTTTTAAAATTTTAGGATTTTTAAAAAAATAAATTTTAAAGTTTTTTTTTAAAAAATAATTTAAAATTTCAATATTCCTGCCACGTGTCACATTTTTATTGGGTAACAATTTTTTTTAAATGGTCGGGCACAAAAAAATATAACACTTGAAACTTTAGGCACCTATTTTTACAAAAAAAAATACTTATGGCACCTAAAGTTCCAAAAAGGTATACTTTGGGCATTTAATTTTCATTTAACCCTTATTTATTTTTAGTTTTATGTTAACATTTTCCGGTTATGGAGATGGAAATTAAGAAAAAAAACTATAAAAACAAGATAAAAATTTAAATTATAGTGTTAAATTTTAGATCTTTAAATAATTTTTTTGAGCAATGGCAACTGAATTTTATTAATAAAAATAATTGAAGGAATCATAATTACAATGCACCTAAGCATAGAGAGGAAAATGGGGACAATAGTCACCAAACATGTTAAACTCAAAGATACGAAGATAAACCAAACCTTCCCTTGAGAATGACGTCAAACATCAAAAGAATCCAACAACCTTCATAAAAACTCTTTGTCTCTATCGAACGAGACACTTTACGAAGTGATGAAGAGTGGTGAGCGAACCAAATTATCTGGCATGCTGCTTTGCTATACAATTTTAATTATATCGGCAAACAACCTTTTATCAAAGAGGGACCTGACTATACATGATCACCGACAAATCATTCAGAAAACAAATATCGCGAGGGTTTTTGTGCGAACATCAAAATAACCGCAAAGGTACAAAAAACGTATCAAAAGCCATAAGGAACGTACCACAAGAGCAGAGAAAAAAATGTGTCACAGGAGCAGAGAAAAGTGTGTTACAAGGACATAGATTCTCTATTCAAAATTGAAAAAAAAAGAACTCAAGAAAAAGAAAAATAGAGGACATAATATGAAAAACAAGAGAAATAAAAAATAACGACGGTCGATAATTAATATTAAGATTAGTGCCGTTGCCAGCTAAATAAAAAAAAGCGATACAAAAATATTGAGAAAAAATTTAGGTTAGGGAAAAAGGTATTAATAGAAATAAAATATAAATTACATTTAAATAATTTTAAAAACATATAAACTAATGCATAATACTAACACTCAACAAACCAATATTCGATATAACGGAAGGGTACTACAAAACTATTAGAGCATTAATTAAAAGAAAATGTACATCAACTAAATTTCACTAATTCGAAAAATAAACAAATAAATATTTTATTCAAACTTTAAAATCAAGACTTGATTTTTTTAAAAGATGAAGTCGGGTCGAATTAGATTTTTATTAAATGTGATTTTAGGTCGTGTTAGGTTTTTTAAAATCAAGACGTGATTATCGAGTCTTCAAAATCTAAAAAGATAAATTGCCCAAACAAAAAAATTAAAGTTTAATAAATGAAAGTAACCTCAAATTCAGTGGATTCAGAGAAAATTAAGTTCCTTTTTCTTCTTGAAATGGACGATTGATGAAAACAATTGAAAATCTATAAGAAGGTTGTTGAAAAATTAACTGAGAATTGAGGGGAAATATTAGATATAGGTGCAAAATAAATTTTATATGATTATGTATTTAACTTTAAATTCTAAATTTTAAATCTTAATACAAAGTTTAAATATGATATATCGTATTCGAATGATAAGGTTATATAAAATATTTTTTATTCCGAATGCCTATAATTTTTGTCCATATATATGTAAAAGATTTTTTTGACAAAATATATGTAAAAGTTAATTGAATATTACATAAAAATATTGATAGGTATCAGTTACTCATATTTTTGACAAAACTCATACATTTAAAGAAATTTAGTAAAGAAATTTAGTGGGGTCATTTTTTTATTTTGGGAAAGCGGGTCAACTTTTTATTTGTTAAATAATATATATATAAAGATTTAAAAAGAATATATGATTGATCAACAATCTTTAGAACAAGTGGTTAAAAGCTCACAGTTGACACATTTCTCTCTCCTTAAGTTGTGGATTTTTGACCCAGTAAAAGCAATTTTTCCCTTCTCTAGGTAGAAATTGTACAAAAAAATAAAAAAATACGCGAGTGAATCCAACAAGTATCCTAGTTTAAAAGTGGATGATGTTCATCTTAAGAGACACGAGTTCAAATCGTTTTATGTACAATGTGTATGTGCATTGTCAAAAAGTTAAAAATATCTATAAATAAATATTATCTTATAATCATTTTTAGACTATTAAAAAGCACGATTAATTAAACTATAATCCATGATGCTCCTCCCCCAATATATCTTACGCACGCCTTTTTTTTAGATTTAAAGAAGAAACTTAAAGATAAACTAAGTTTGAGTAAAATTTAGTTTACATAAGTCTTTTAATTTTAGGGTTTAGGGGTTTAGTATTTAGGGCGTAGAATTTAAGATTTATGGTTAAAATTTAGAGTTTAAGATTTAGGGTTTAAGGTTTAAGGTTTAAATTTTAAGGATTTAAGTTTTAGATTTTATAGTTTGAATATAAAAGATTGTATAATTTTTTTACACAACTTTTGTATTAAAATATAACTCAACTATAAAATAAACAATTGAATATAATTCAATTGATATTATCGTTGATATAATATACAAGAGAACTTAAAATCGAGTATGTTTAAGTATTTAATATTCTTCGATTTATGGGGAGAAGAATAATCTGTATAGTATAATATGGTACACCAAATAGTAAAAAGAGCTACGGCCTACCTATACATGCCTTTTTCTTCGAGTTTTGAAGGAAACTACAGGAGATTGTAAAGCAAAAAAATAACAGAAGGAAATGAAAGGAGATTACGAATAAATAAATAAACAAACAAAAGGGAAATAGATTTTTTTTCCCGTGCCTTTTTTACTAACAAATATTATTATAGTTTTAATTACAAGATTTAAGTGAGATAATGAATAATTTTTTTTATTTTAATTAGTGATTGATGATTTGATTTTCGCAATATAAATTATAAAATAACTGTAAAACGTATGATCAACGTCTACTTTTATATTCTTGGTCAAAAGAAAAAACATCTACTTTATATTGGCCAATAAAATTACAATTAATAGTTTATTTTTTTCGTATATTTCAAATGATGTATATAAAATTTGTGTTTATGTTGTGTTTTTAAATTATATGTTTACGAGATAACTTCTTCCTAGATTATATTAGGACATGGTCTGGTTCAAAAATATTATGTTCGATTTTGACATAATAAGTTATTTTTAATTAATCCAAGAAATCTAACAGCCTAATTTTTTAAAGGATTTTTTTTCTCTTTTTTTATTTTTTTTGGCCTTTGGTCAAACAATTGTCACTCATACTTTATTACAATCTTGGTTGTGTTACCTTTCATCTTCTTTCCTTTCTCATTTTTTGTTTTATCTTTTTAATTTTATTTTTGCAGATTTGAATTTTGATGTGTTTTAGTTTAATTAGTCCTCCTTTTAACGAGAATGGTGATATTTTTTTATTTTTGTAACACACTTTCTCTATTCTTATGACACGTTTCTCTATTCTTATAGTCTGTTATTTTTTTTTCAGGGTTAAATTTGATATTGTCTCTCCAGTTGGCGGTTATTTAATTATAATCTAATTTTGAACCTTAGAATTGGTTCTCTGGCATTGATACGCTTGTAATAATCAAAGATAGTTCGTGGTTGAGTCCTAGTGAAGTCAGTTTATCAACATGATATTATTATTATATGCATTTTTATGTTAGTGTCGATGATGTTTATCCTTCGCCAAGTAATATTTTTTTTATCTATAAACTTTTTTAGTTAAGTAAACTTTTTTTTTAATTTTATTATATTTTTTCTTTATTCAATAAGATATTAGCGGTATTATTTGCAAAAGAAAAATTGTTTAATATTTATACTCCATATTTATATTAAATGTAAATATTTTTATTATTTAATTTGAATTAAAACGAAAGATTAAAAAAATCTTTACCCGATTCAGAGGAATACCAGTTGATGGATATTTACAAGGGTTGATTCGAATATTCATTTGAAAGCCATGTACTCAATCCACTTTTTTTAATGACGTAATTAAAACTATTGAACCGTAATATAATTTACGAGTTAATTTTGAGAACCAGAGCTTAAATAAGTTTCATAGATTTGGTTTTCGTAATTAACTTGGTGTTACATCCCTAAAACAAAAGTGCAAAGAACTTTGTAATAAGCAAGATTGATCTCTTGAATGTTCTAGAGAGTACAAAAAACTTCTTTTGTTGCCAACAATCAATTGATATAGTAAGATAGAAACACTATAGTCTAAGTCCCGACATTATAAACAGAGTAAATTAAATTTTTCCTCTATAATACTCGATCCAAAATAATCAGCCAATAGATGGAATCCCGAAGATTAAACCAAAAAAGAGAATATCTTTCCTCAACCACGCTTGAGCTTATTTCACCTTCTTTCCAACTTACTAACCACCACCTAACATCGGACACCGATATGTCGCCGTCCGATACATTCCATTTCACTTGTTTGCAATGCCTTCTTTCTCCATCAGTGAACCTAAAAACTTATTTCAATAAGTAATGTGACATTATCAATAATGGTAGTATTCAATTATATAAAAAATAATCCCAATATTACAAAACAATATCAAATTTAGGGGTAAAGGAACACCAAGAATTTGCCAAAAAGTAAAGAAGTCCACCCAAAATATGTTTCTAAACAGATATAAGGAATAGTTGACGCCCATCAAGTGACAATGAAGCACACCAAATTTAATGACTTTTATTCTAAGGCCATGGCACGGTATAAAATCATGGCAAAATCAACAATCCATCCCTGAAGCATCCTCATTCCTTAGAATTGCTTACGAAATCGACCTACGGAACTAATTGAGATTCCAACATTCAAATATGAATTTCAATAGCAGAACGGTCCATAAACTTGTGGTATGGCAAAATTTGTTATTATGAAACTATTTTGTTTGCTTTTGAAGATATATGTGTGTTGGCAATGGATGCTGGGGACAAACCTTGCGGAGAGCATATGGTTTAAGCCTTGATCCTTGAGGACTCTCCAACTACTTCCTCCACTCTGGAGTACCACTCTCCAATTCGAGTGTGTTCCACCATATCTCTGCCAGATCTTAGGTATCGTATAGGTCTTAGCACACCAAAGACAGCAAGGTCAGCCAGATTAGGCTTAGATCCCCCTACACAATGAGAATCAGGAAAAAAAAAACTAATAATTGCCCTTCAAGGACAGGATAATAAAAGTAACATAACAAATTTTAAGATAGGTTAACACTCTCCGAGACTCGGATCTAGGTGGGAGCTTAAATACAATGAACCAATTCAATTAAATTGTAACCCCACCAAGACTACTTACCAACCTCAAAATTTTCTTTATGAACATTAGAAAAGAAAAAGATGTAATGTGACAAATACATGCCATAATGATTAATCAGTAACTGTTGCATACTTATTATACGTATCTTGATTTGATCGATGACTATATTCACTGCAAATATAAATCGTACCAAGAAAGTTTCGACCGTTTAGAGCATCGACCCAGGTTTCTGCTGCTTCATACAAGGCAGCACGCTCATCAGTTATGTTATATTTCTTCTTTAGTTTCTTGGACACAAAATACATGGCTGCTGCTCCAGCGTATTTCGCTGTTATCTTCTCAGTGAAACTGAAGTTACCTGCAGTTAAGAGGAACGAACGGCATGGATATGAAGATTAACAGCTGGAACCAGATGTTGGTACTGATGGAATAGAAAAGAACAAACTAAAGCATAAAACACAATCTATGGTCAAAAAGCAGCTGAAACCCTCGAAGAGATAATTCTAAATTAAAAATGAGGACTACATCTGAGTAAATTAACAGAAGTTGAAACAAATTACAAGATGCCATAATCAGACTTGCATACTGAGACAAATGCAAAGACAATTAGATTATATAGGCCATTCAGTAAAAGTTGCATGCTACAGAACTCCGTAATCAGAATAGCAATCACTGGGAATGTAAATGTAATAGGAAGAGTAGCTGGCTGTTATAATTGATGTTAGGTAGGTAAATCCATAATTCATATGATTAACAATCTGTACAAAAGAAAATTTCTTATTGTTCATGAAGAAGAGTTCCAAACAGAAAATATTTCAATAGATTATTAAAAATGAATTTCAGAGAACAAATAATTAGAATGGAATTTTACATAAACATGATATTACACTTGGATCTTGCTGGGGGTGAAATCACACTAAGCTGAGTGCAGCAAGCAGAAAGCTTAGGCTCTTTCGAGCATTGATTTTGTACTCAATACCTCGGGCTAAATTTAAAGTATGGAATTGCTTAAGCTCAACTTCGTCTGCGGTTAAGATAGATCACATTTACTACCATCTCCTATTATGGGCAACGCACATTAGTTTGGTTAAAAGCTGGAAACAATTTAAGGCTAAAAGGATTGTTTCACAAGAAAGCGATGAAAGTTTAATGAAATAACTTTTAATGATTTTTTAAACAAATTTAAATTACATTGTTAAAATTACAAAATTAAAAGATCGATGGCCATTTGGTAAATTAGTATCTCTATGAAATAGAGTCATTCGGTTACATTTTGTACATTAAAGTTATTTTAAGTCCTTGAAGTTTTTATTTAGATTATTATTTTTTAAATGCTTTAAGATTAGTTATATTCATCTTTCGTGATTAAATGTTTTAATTTTTCTCTTATTCCTTATATATATATAATCCCTTTCAACTGATTCAACTCAAAATGGTAAGTATGCATGTCTCCTAGGCTTTCATCAAATAATTAATGTAAACACAAACCTTTTACTTTGTTTTGCTATTTTCTTTTATTTAGTCCTAGTTTAAAAAATTTTAATTTTTCGTTCGAATAGGATTAGTTTATTTTATTTAGTAATTAACAAATTTAGTATAATTTCTCATGTGAATGATACTTCATTATATTACTTATTATAGAGGAGAAGGCGGCATGGAGATTCAAGTTTTCACAATGAAGACTTCAATTCACAGCTATGCTATTGCTTAATGATATATGGAGAATACGTGAGAAGCTACTAGAGAACTAATATTAATTGTCAGGTTAGTTATCAGTGGCGCACCACTGGCGCCAAAAGCTGTTAGAGGCAACTAGTGGCAGTTCACAAGTTGTTAGCAGCAATTAGTATTATCTGGCGAGAAAAGCTGTTAACAGCAGTTATATAGCTAACAGATTTCCTTGTATATAAAGCTTCCGAATCTGTGTTGAAGAGATATGGATGAAAATAACTAAGTTCATATCTTTCTCTTTTCTCTCTCAATTACCCTTTCCCTTGAAACCCCATTGAACCAGCAGGTTCAGAAGCTGTTCTCTCAACAGATTCCCTGCCGTGCAAGCCATTAAACCACTTATCACTTGACAACATACTAAAAAAACATAGGACATGGTTTGAAGAATATATGGACCCAGAAAAAACAATTCCAAATGTCTTCTACCCATGTATATATTCTACCATTTCACATCTTTGATTCCCAAAATATTGACAGTAAAACTGTATTTGAAGTTCATTATTGGAAATGGTAATGTTACTTTTTTAAAGTACTCAGAGGAAAATATCATTTCCTAGCTACTAAAAACAAAACAGTATTGTTTCCAACGCTAATTGACCTTTAAAATGTTGCAGTTTGCTTAGAAAAGTACATAAGAATTCATAGGCATTTCAAAAACATTTCAAGTAATGGAACATGTTTAGAAGCTAGATAATTGATAATTCTTATGATCCATAAATATTTATAACGTTACTTTCTCGCTACTTATTAAAGAACCTTATATGTAAAACATAGTGGTTGACTTAATTATTTCCAAGTTTAGGGGGTAAATGGATCGATCATTGACTAAAATCAATGGGAGAGCAGCAAGGTTTGTAAGTGGATGGAAGGGAGCTATGTGTATATAATATAAAACTATGCATTAATTTATCATTGCTAGTGATGTAGTCGAAAGACTCAAGAGCCTCAGAAGTGTTGCGGTATATTTTTGGGGATAAGACATGCACCAAGTGATTGTCAACCCACCTACATACGGACATCATTATTAGTGTTCCAAGGATGAAATACTTATTCTAAAAGCAGCTAAAGCAAAAGGAAGACAATGAATGACACAGATGCAGCAATACGTATTAACCAAAGTGATCATCCATTCTAGCAACTCAGACACAAGAAAAAATGGCCCATGTATAGTTTGGTACACATATTACATACTAACATGAATATTTACATATATGCTCTAAAAAGACAGTTGTACAAATTATTCAGGTTTGTCAAAGGGTAAATAACTGATGTCAGATTCTGATCATTCAAGGCCAGGTAACAAAAAAATAATAGGAATGCTAGGAGCAATAGACCAAATATTCAACAGTAAAAAGGCCCATATCTCACATATTAGACCTGAAACTTGTTATGAAACTAAATTTAGTGCACTGTGCACCCGTATAGTTTTCTCAATACTTTTTGCTTAGCTAGATAAAAATGATTCTAGTAAGAAATAGATAGATTTTGGTACAAGTTAGCAGGGGTTCAACCTTAGACCTGAATCCTCCTTAAGAATGTAACAAATACTAGATCAAGATTGAGTTCTTAAGAACAAAATAATATTATAGTGCTTTTGCAAAACTGAAATTTCAATTACAATTGAAAACAAGACAGTCCGTACCTACGCCATTTGGTTTCTTCATCTTCATCAGCAACTGAAGTCTTTGTTTTTCCAGGAAGGATCTTTTCACCCAGTTGGTCAATAATAGCTGCATGTTCCACATCAAGTTCAGTCAATCATTGAAACTAACAAGCGTAAGTACTGTCAATAACTTAAACAAATGGTTAGGTCCATAGGGATTATATAAAGTATCTGATGAAAACTTAAACTATAAACAGTTTTGACAATAAGAACCTGATGAATCCACCAGCTGTTGACCATCAACCATCAGTACAGGCACCTTCTTGTAATCAGACCACTTGATCTCCTGGGAAGCACGGGTACGGCAATCACATGCCGTTTCAAGTACCAGAAACGTTTCTGGGACGGGTACGGCTAGGGTACGTACCGGGGACGTTCCACGTGGACGAGGTACGACTGAAAACGATCGGGGACGGTTGGAATATTTCTGGGGACGTTTCGGGGACGGTATTTGATCTTTATGCGCGTCCCCAAGGTTGTTTTGCAGTTGAGCGACTCGCGCACTTCGACGATGATTCCGACGGCAGTCTCACCGGCAAAGGTGGAGCGACCAACTGAAAAAAAAATAAAAAATAAAAACTAGGTGAAAACTGGTTGAAGAAGATGAACAGGGGGAGTTTTTACTATATTATATTAAATTGTGCTAGTTACGTAGGGCCCAATAAATAAATTATTACAATTCTGTGGGGCTCAATAAAATATTATAGTATTTATTACTTATTTAATTATGGAATTTTTTTATTAGCATTTTATAAAAAAAAATGTAAAGTTAAATTTTAATCTTTAATTTTCTCTTAATCTAGAATGTCATCTTTTAATTTTATTATTTTAATCCTTAATTTTTTATTAATTTAAGATTTAAAGTTAAATTTTCATTCAATTTAATAATTTAATTTTAGTAATCTTTTAATCTAAGTATTTGAAAGTAATTTAAAAATTATTAAAAATGATTTAAATAACTATAATTATAATTATCATTTAATACAATTATAATTTTAGTCTTTATGTATTATGAATTTTAATAATTTATTATTATATATATATATTAAAATTTATTTTATATTTATTGTACCCGTACCCTGTAATTTTAAAAATTGCCGTTTCCTGTCCCCATCTCCGTGCAACTTAGATTGACTTCCACCACCTTGTACGGTATATCATAGTAGTCCAAGAATGCTGAGAAACGATAACGAATCATGAAATTATTAAGATTTTAATTAGTTGTTTTGAAACTTATGATATTGGCTTTCAACTTCCTAAAGTTAGTAAGAAAAAAGCAAATTCTAGTAAGAAAAAACTATAGTCGATTAAATATGAACAAGTGACTACAGTGCAAAACAGATCAAGTAAAATTGTTTCATCAAAGAAAACAAATGCATTTATCATGTTTTCAATTATTCAAAAGAATCCTTCTCCCCATGGTTGTTGCTTTTGCTGCTATATATATATATTTTTAACTTCCTTAAAGTTGCTAGATTCTATAGGCCAAAACATATCTAATACTATTGTTTCCTCAAAGAAAAATGCATTTGTCATGTAATCATTTTCTCCATGGTAGTTGCTATATATTTTATATACTTCCTTAAAGTTTCTAGAATCTATACGTTAAAACATATCGGATTTAAAAAATGTGCGTGTGTATATATAGGGAATAATACCAACAACAAGTTGATCTAATGAGATGAGGTACAGAGGCATTGTGAATAGAGCAAGTTGGCTTCTACATCGGCCAATCAGTTGGAAACAGGTGGTTATAGTTTTATACCAAATATATATATAGTGAATAGTTAAAATGTATGCATTTCTGTGCTCAAAAAAATGTATGCATTTTAATATTTCCTTTACAATCCACTAAAAGTAACTATTTAATCATTCAAAAACAGCGAGTATCCAAATAATTTCTTTTTTTATTTACATTTTTCCGAAGCAGGCAAAAACTAAGCTAAAAAATGAAGTGCTGAGTTTAAATTTGATTAGTTTTGTCATTTTTAGTTGGAACAAATGCAACGGAGAGTATAACAAAGAAAATCAACGAAGATATAATACCTTTAACTTTATTGCAAAATGGGCACGCCTCATACTGATAAAGAACGACCTCCTTAGGCGTGATTTCGACTGGTGGCGGCTCCTTGGCATATACCGAAGCAGCAGTTGCCACAGAGGCGACGACGCCGGCAAGGCCGAGAGAGACGAATTGAGCCGAGCTTTTCGAAAATGAATCGAGGAGGGGAGAGAACCAACGGTGGCGGGAATTGGAGTTGTTGGTTATGCCGCTGCAAAAGAGCGCCACCTGGAGGAGACGAGGGTGGAGGTTGACTGCCCCTCCGTCGTAAACGGTGGAGAAAGTCCTAGAAAGGACGGAGGAGGTGAATGAGTAGGCCCTTCTCATTGGCGATCCTATAACAGAGGGTAGATCCCGGCACTTGTTGAATTTTTGAGGAATATTTCCAAAGGTTTTTTCTTTTCTTTCCTTTCCTTCCTTCCTTTTTACATAATGGGAGAGGATGGGTTTATGGCGATGGGGTTTTGGCCTTACCGCGCTGGTAAATGTTGCATCAGAGAATGGGTCAAAAAGGTTAAAGCCGAACACCGTCTATTCCTAGGTGTGGTTGTAGATGTAAATGGATCGGGGCGAATTTTTTCCACCTAAATTTGACCTGAAAATATATATCAGAATTTTATTTTATATTTAAAAAAACTCGAACTGATCCAAAAATTATATGCTTAAAGCCAAACTTGATCCGAACTATTAAAATAAATAAATTTAGGGACCTAATTATAAAAAATTAAATTTTAGGGACTTAAAAAATCAATTTTAATGACATAATTGTAAAAAGTATTATAAAGAGGGAGCATTATTGCGAATATCCCTAAAAATAAGAGAAAATTACGCTATTAGTCTCGATCGGGTCAAATATTTTCTACCTTAAAACCGAACTCAACCTGACCCGAAAGCACACTTAATAAAAACATGACTTGACCCGACCTGAACCCAAATTTTTTAAAAAAACTGACCCGACGGGGTCAGATAAAATACCCATCCCTAGGTGTGGGTTTGTTTTTTTGGTTATTATATTATGCACCGAAAGTGGGAAAAAAAATTTTCTACAAGCACGCCTAAATTTACTTTAAAAACTAAAATTCAAATCCTTAAATTTAAAACGGTACGACCTAAATCATATCTCCTAAACTCTAAAACTTAAATTTAACCATAAACCCTAAATTATAACACTTAAACACTAAATCCCTAAACCCTAAATTATACATTTTGTGGAAAAGTTTTATCCCACTGCAATTTTCCCTTGGATTTTTCTAATTTAAAATTTTAATTTATATTTTAATTTTATGAATTTGAGTTTTTATATTATTTTTGTTTAAAAAATTTGATCATTCCTTTAATTTCTGTTCAGTTAAATGATTTTTTCTATATTTGTATTTTTTTAAGAATTACATTGATAAAAAATTAATGTTGAAGATTAAAAATGTCATTTAATTGAGATACATTAATTGATATAGTGGTTAAAGATATTCATCTTATTCTATCTCATATAGTTCGAATTTCGACATAGAAATATATTATCTCTATTTAATAAAAAAATGTCAGTTAACCATTGTTGAGTGAACAATACCTTATTCGTTACATTAATATTAATTGTAATTTTGTATTCTTAAAAACATAAAATTTTATTATATCTATTTATATGGTTTTACTTCTTTTTTCATAGAGGGTTGTATAAAAATTCAATGATGTCAAATTTCTCAGAAAATGATTTAGGTTTATTTGAGTGTTGATTGGAGGGTTAATTATAAAATTTAATTTGTAATAATCGTATTATAATTAAAATTTTTGGAAATTTATTTAAAACTGTTAAAACTTAATAAGTAGGGTGCACATAAAAGATTTAACGGTTTCAAATGATTTGTTTGTATTTTATGTTTTAATTACTCAAGTAATTAATTATTAAAATATTATATTTTTTAACATGATTGAAATATGGAAAATATTTTGATACTCAAGCCTTTCAATTTTAGGGTGTCAAGATTTAGGTTGTGGTTTAGGGTTTAGGTTGTAGGGTGTAGAATTTAAGATTCATGGTTAGAATTTAGAGTTTAGGCTTTTAGAGTTTAAGGTTTAGGTTTTAGGGTATTAGGACTAAACATTTAGGTTTTAGATTTTATAGCTTAAATATGAAAGATTGTATAATTTTTTTACACAGCTTATGTATCAAAATGTAACCATTGAAATATTATATCTTAATCTTCGTGATGTGTCAATTGCATAACACAATTGAGTAAATAGATTATCGGCAAAATTAAGAGAATATTCTCCTTTAAGAAAATAATTGGAAAACTACCCCATTAATAGTTTTATAGAAAAATATTTCCTTTAAGAAGAGATATCATATATTTTGAGAATGAAAAACAATATTTATCATTGTAATTAATAATAGGGTAAACTATTTAAATGACCACCTATGGAGAGAGTGTAGAAATTTTAAAAAAAATATTTAATATAAGCTTAATTATAAAATAAATGCTCAAACTATATTATTTTTTAAAATAGGTGCCTAAAGTTTTTTTTAACTAAAATAGGCGCTTAAAGTTTTTTTTTGCCAAAGTAGGTGCCTCAGTTCACTTTAAAACAAGCTAAAAATAAAACTTTAAGCACCTATTTCCGCTAAAAGTAAATTTTAAACACTTATTTCAGCCAAAAAATACTTTAAACACCTATTATAAAAGAGACATTATTTGGACACTTACTTTATAGGTAAGCTTTTAATTTAATAATTTTTTCCTCCTCTAATTAAGAGAAAAATAAAACCAAACACTTTAGCTTAAACAGGACTCAAAACCATGTTTGCTAGGGAGAGTAAGGCGCTCTTATCACTGAGCGAACAAACCATTTGTGATATAGATTACATCATCTCAAATATATCTTAGATGACAGTTAAAGCTTTAAGCTTTTATCAAATCAAAATCTCTCAATTTTTTTTTTTTGCAGACTCATTATGATTTGAAGATCAAATTTGGTCTCCAAATCACAATAAGGCTGCAAAAATATTTGAGAGACTTTGGTTTGATAAAAATTCAAAGAGTTGGCTACCACTTAAGATATATCTTAGATGTTGTAATTTATATCACAAATGAATTGTTCGCTCTATAGTAAGAGCGCCTTACTCTCCCTAGCAAAACATGGTTTTGAGTCCGGCCCACACCAAATTGTTTGGTTTTATTTTCCTCCTAATTTGAGAAAAAATTTATTAAATTAAATAAAAAATATCTCTATTATATTTGAATAGTAGATAACTTGATTGATATTATTTAAATAGTTAAGTGATCATATTGATACAATTAAAAGTATGATGATCATATGAACATCACTCCTATACTTAGTGGTCATTTAAGTGGTTTATCCTTAATAATATCGAATCTGAGGGTAATAATAATATGGCATCAGTTTTGAAGGAAGATACTCGCTCATCATAAGGGTCGATGTTACTCTTTGCGGTAGGAAATCCAACCATAATTCCTTCCACAAACTAAGAAATCTTTCGTGAAACTAGGATAGATAAAATTTATAATTTGTTATTCTAATATTAATCTAAACCCTAATATTTCACATATGGAGTTTAAAGTTTAGGAAAATATTTAAAAGTTTAAAATAAATGTAAAGTGTAAAATTAGATATGAATACAATTCTCCTTTTTTGTATATTAATCGCTTCGCTTATTTGTAATACCCATTTTTTGTCCGGGCCCCAAATTATATTCGAGCCATTTACCATCTTTGAACTAGAATAAAAAAATATCAAATTCAAAAAATATAATAATAAATAAATAAATGGCAAGGCATGGCAGCCCATTCCCCTGCCTCACCTTTCCCCCACGCATCACCCTTCCATCTACCATGCTCTGCCTCACCTTGCTTCATCTACACTTCATTTTCCCCTCCCATTATCCATAAAACCACACTACAAATTGAACAAAATGAGGGAGAGCCGGCCATTTTCAAGAAATGGAGGAGGGTGACGACAGATGAAAAAAAAAGAAATAGAGGGGGCTCTCGGCTATTGAAGAAAAAAAGGGAATTCACTCTCATTTATGTTTTATTAGTAATCAATTTTATTTATTTTATTTCCGTTTCTATCATCATGTTTTTTCATCTTTTTATATTCAATATATGTGTTGTTCGAATGTTTTTTTTAAATGTCGTAGCATCATGTATGTATCTTTTTCATTTCATCCGTTTTCGTTCTTTTATTAGGACAATAATAGGAGTATTTTGTATGTATCTAGTATTCATGCATAGGTATAGTTTTTCTTTGATTGCATGGTTACTCACATGTTTGAGTTTTTATTTGTTTATTTGCAATATGTGGGGTATGCATGTTCTCCTTTACCGTATGTATGTTTGTGGTATGTACATAATATGTGGTCTTGCTTTGTTTTGTAATAGCATATGTTTAGTTGGTGGTTTTTCCGTTTAATGTTCATTTCTGTTTATCTATATTTTGGATATCTCGTATATGTGTATATCTATTTATATTTGTTTTTATCTATGTCACATTTTATGTATAATAACTTTTTTTATATATATTATGTATATGATTTTATGTTTATTTGTAAAAATAAGTATAGTATTTTATTTAATTACTACATATATAATATAAATATATATCCCTTTTTTTGCAAAAATAACATATATAAACTATTAACTTTAAATATATCTAGATATTTCAGATATGTATAAGTATTAAATATTTTACCTTAATTGCTATGTTTTTTAGATTAACATTTTATTTATGTTAGATTAGTATGTTATAATGTTAGTATTTATTAGTATTTATCTTGATTATCGCATCATATTTATTTATGTTTGTCGTGTTTTTTAAATTTGCATTTCGGATATATAATTGTCAATGCAGTGCTCTTTTATCCGAGCGTAAACGGGGCCAGCATCAGGAGTAGTGATGGTGGTTGGGCGTTTACCCCCAGATAACGGGGCCTTTAAAATCTACTCGCACTTATAACCAAATTTTAAATTAATCGTCACTGTAATCCGGAAAGTTTAATATTAATAAAGCGGTAATTATTAAAGTACCAATTTTGGGCGGTGTGGGGTGCTAATCCTTCCCATCCGTAACCGACTCCCGAACCCGTCAATTTTAAAATCTCTGGTTTTTTACAGTGTCTGGTCCACCTTGAGTGGCCGGTGGCGACTCCATTTTTAAATAAAATACGGTTTTTTTCTAAAATCACACGGAAGACAATATTTTCAAAATAAAGTAAAACAAAATCCAAAAACACAACCTTTTTTTAGCGAGAGGGACATCGCTACAGATGGCGACTCCGCTGGGGATATTTTTGTTTTTTTCAAAAAAAAATAAGAGAGTCAACCTTTTTTAAATAATTACCGCTTTACTAATATTAGAAGTTCCGGATAAAAGTGACTATTAAATTAACATTTGGTTATAATTGCGCGTTTATTTTAACGCATTTAAAATTTGGCATATAAACCCATCATTTTTTAAGTGGGGGAAAACGTTAATGCTTTCGTGAGGATATCGTTCCTCCCTGTAGGCCTAGCAAGTACCTTCAGGGCTCGAGTACCTTATGCTTTCGTAAGGATATCGTTCCTTCGTGCAGGCATAAGCGAATGGGTCCCCCTGAATTGAACCTGGTTGAAATGAGCCTATAATGGGTGATGACCGGGGGCCTTGCTACTCTTAGTAGAGGACAACAAGGACAATTCGGGTACCTCTTAGCACCAAAATTGCATATAGTAAGCCGTAGGAGCCAACCTTTTAGAGCCATGTCGGTACTCTGCCCGTTAGTGGTCATCATATTTAGGATATGGTGCCTTATTTCTTGTTCATGAACAATTTTAATTGCTTTATTTTGTTTACCATTTGTTTTATTTAATAATTTTATTTGATACTACCTCGTTTCATTTTCATTTTCATCACATCAATTTCAGCTGCATCATTACACAACATCATCACAATCTTAATTTTGCATTGCATTCACATAAATCATTTTGCATTTAAGACACATTTTGCATATAGATACATCAATTTTAAAATTGGTCATCGGGATGTCCCGCGTCACTAATACCAGAGAAAGTAAAGTCAGCCAATTCAGCACCATTACCAAACCTCCACAAGAACTCAGTCTGGGGGCATTTCTCGACAAGTGCCAAATTCCAACACTCATCATTCACTCTCCATCACCAAAATTAACCCACCACCTTTCATCATTCAAATATCATTCACACTCACCATTTCCAACCGAAAACACAATAAAGTTTTTTCCATCCCCACTACCATCGCTACTCATCGACCAAAATACTCGAATAGAGAACCCCTCATTTCACTGCCTGAACCCTTATGTTTGAGTTCTTTTGAACTCTCGACTTACCATCACCCGACAACTAAGCCCTTCAACTCTACCATTCTACCCAAAGCCATTCAAAAAAACCGAAAGCCGAGCAAACCTTTGCTACCATTCTTTTGGAATCATACCTCTACATCCTAAATGCTAAACACCAATCGCCATCTACAACGTTCCACCTAATCCGAAAGTGATAAGCGGCCAGGAACCAACATGACAAATCATAAACCCAACTTAAGAGGCAACACAACGCGTTCATGAGAGCAGTGAAAGTCATCCAAAAAGGCGACAATGCAACTCAAAGTTGAAACATGCTACAAAGGCATTCCCAGAACAATATGTAAAAGTTTGGGGGGCATCCAAATAGGAAAATGAGTCCAAAGAAGATGTTCGAAGCCGAAGGAGGTTGGGGCATCGCCACACAAAGGACCAAGATCCTGACATGACCAGTCGAGAGTCAGGGGCATCCCTTTGAAGACAAAAAAAATCAAATCATGTCGCATTCATTTAGTTGCATTCAACTTGCATTGAATCATTATTCCATACATCATACATTTAAGTCATCATACATTTAGGATAGACACATGCATTTAGGCATAAAATTATATGCATTCATGCATTTTCGCTTGTACATAACAGGTCTACGAAAGGGATCGAAGAGCCTCATCTATGGGGGCAACAACACAACTGCCAACCTCTAGCAATGAAGAAGGCCAAACATGCAGAAAGAGTTGAAACATCAATAAAAGGTAATAGTAACAAATTTTGTGAACATTTACTGATTAATGTTTTTTTTTTCATTTTCAGGTCATACATCTCCGCCAGTAGAGCAGCAGAAGTAGCCTTTTTCAGATCTTACCTTCGTCATTGTTGATAGGCCAACGTTTCCAGATTTTGCTTTACCGCTGATGGTGTAGCAGTATAGACATCCTGAAGATCTCGTTTCTCCGTTGATGGTCCAACAGATCTGAACCTTTCCCCAAGCAGATCGAATTTCTATTCAGGTCTTGTTTCTCCGCTGACGGTGCAACCATACCTAATTTTTTTCTCGAGTTTTATTTCTTTGTATAGTTCAAGAAAAAAGAAAAAAATTATCAAAAAAATAAAATTGAAAATTTTTGAAAAAAAAAGATCAAAAAATAAAAAAAAGTAAAAGTGAAAAAGAAAATGAAAAAAATGAAAAAAAATCAAAAGGAAAGTTATCAACTTTCATCGCCCAATTCGGCCCTCCATTGATGGAGTAGCCGGGTCCAAGCTCTCGTCGTCCTCAGATTCTGCTCTCCGTTGATGGTGTAGTCGGTTTCATGTCATCATTCTGATAGACTGGCCGGGTCTAAGCTCTCGTCGTCCTCAGAATCTTGCTCTCCGCTGATGGTGTAGCCGGTTCTAGGTCGTCATTGTCTAATCCATTCCTCTGCTGATGGAGTTCCCAGGTCCAAGCTCCCGTCGTCCTCAGATCTTGCTCTCCGCTGATGGTATAGCCGGTTCCAGGTCATCATTGTCCAATCCAGTCCTCCGCTGATGGATTGGCCGGGTCCAAGCTCCCGTCGTCCTCAGATCTTGCTCTCCGCTGATGGTGTAGCCGGTTCCAAGTCGTCATTGTCCAATCCAGTCCTCTGCTGATGGAGTGGCCGGGTCTAAGCTCTCGTCGTCCTCAGATCTTGCTCCCCGCTGATGGTGTAGCCGGTTCCAGGTCGTCATTGTCCAATCCAGTCATCCGCTGATGGAGTGGTCGGGTCTAAGCTCCCGTCGTCCTCAGATCCTGCTCTCCGCTGATGGTGTAGCCGGTTCCAGGTCGTCATTGTCCAATCCAGTCCTCTGCTAATAGAGTGGCCGAGTCCAAGCTCTCGTCGTCCTCAGATCCTGCTCTCCGCTGATGGTGTAGCTGGTTCCAGGTCGTCATTGTCCAATCCAGTCCTCCGCTGATGGAGTGGTCGGGTCCAAGCTTTCGTCGTCCTCAAATCCTGCTCTCCGCTGATGGTGTAGCCGGTTCTAGGTCGTCATTGTCCAATCCAGTCCTCCGCTGATGGAGTGGCCGGGTCCAAGCTCATGTCGTCCTCATATCCTGCTATCCGCTGATGGTGTAGCCGGTTTTAGGTCATCATTATCCAATCCAGTCATCCGCTAATGGAGTGGTCGGGTCCAAGCTGCCGTCATCTTCAGACCCTGCTCCCCGCTGATGGTGTAGCCGGTTTCAGGCATCATTATCCAACCCAGTCCTCCGCTGATGGAGTGGCCGGGTCCAAGCTCCCGTCGTCCTCAGATCCTGCTCTCCGCTGATGGTGTAGCCGGTTCCAGGTCGTCATTATCCAATCCAGTCCTCCGCTGATGGAGTGGCTAGGTCCAAACTGCTGTCGTCCTCTAATCTTGCTCTCCGCTGATGGCATAGCAGATTCCTAGTCGTCATTATCCGATCCAGTCCCTCCGCTGATGGAGTGGCTAGGTCCCAGTTGCTGTTATCCTACTTCTCCGCTGATGGTGTAGTAGGGTTCCAATTAATGTTCTGCTTCTCCGTTGATGGCGAGGTTAGATCCAACTTTATTGATTTTCAAGTTCTCTTTATTAATGTTGTAGCTAGAAAACAAATCAAAAAAAATCAAAGAAAAGATCAAAGAAAAAATGAAAAAAAAGAAGAAAAAAAATCAAAGAAAAAAGAAGAAAAAAATCAAAGAAAAAAATCAGAATAAGTCAAAAAAAAAAGAAAAGAAGAAAAAAATGAAAAAATCAAAAGAAAATTTATCAACTTCCATCGCCCGATCTAGTCTCTCCGCTGATGGAGTGGCTAGGTACAAGCTATCGTCATCCTCTGATCCCGCTCTTCGCTGATGGTGTAGCCGGTTTCAAGTTGTCATTATCCGATCTAGTCCAAGCTGCAGTCGTCCTCTGATCCTGCTCTCCGTTGATGGTGTAGCCGATTTCAGGTCGCCATTATCCAATTCAGTCCCTCCGCTGATGGGGTGATTGAATCCATGTTACCAACATTCTCCGATCTTACTTATCCGTTGATAGAGTAGTGGGGTCCAACATCTATCTTTCGACCCGGTCTCTTCGTAGGTGTTGTAGCAGGTCATTTTTACTCTCGTATTACCATGATGAAAAATAAGAAAGAAAAGAAAAATATGAAAAAAAAGATTGAAAAAAAGAATGAAAAAAGCAAAACAAAAAAAGAGAAAAAAGGAAGAAATTGTCAATTTTCTGGTCTTGTCTCTTCGTCAGAGTTGTAGCTGGATCAGACATCAGAACTTTCATCCATTGGTCTTGCCTCCTCGTCAGTGTTGCAGCTGGATCGAATTTTGTAGACCCTGCCTCTTCGTCGGTGTTGCAGCTGGGTCAAACTCTCTTTAGGTATTAGCTTATTATCAATAATATAGCGAGTTGCTCTCATTTTGCTTCCTCAAACCCATTTGAAGATTTTGCTTCCTTCAAGAGTGATAAGGTGGATCCGTCAAGTATAGAAAGAAGACACGCGCCGAAGAGAAAGAAGATCTACCGAAGAAAGAAGACACACGCCAAAAGAGGAAAAGTTCAGCCAGACAGGACAAAAATGGTTATTCTTTCAGTCTTTGCTCTATTCCTGTTACACAACAATGAGCAAAGAGGGGCAGCTGTAATACCCATTTTTTGTCTGGGCCCCAAATTATATTCGAGCCATTTACCTCTTCGAACCAAAATAAAAAAATATCAAATTCAAAAAATATAATAATAAATAAATAAATGGCAAGGCATGGCAGCCCATTCCCCTGCCTCACCTTTCCCCCACGCATCACCCTTCCATCTACCATGCCCTGCCTCACCTTGCTTCATCTATACTTCATTTTCCCCTCCCATTATCCATAAAACCACACTACAAATTGAACAAAATGAGGGAGAGCCGACCATTTTCAAGAAATGGAGGAGGGAGACTGCAGATGAAAAAAAAGAAATAAATGGGGCTCTCGGCTATTGAAGAAAAAAAGGGGATTCACTCCCATTTATGTTTTATTAGTAATCATTTTTATTTATTTTATTTTCGTTTCTATCATCATGTTTTTTCATCTTTTTATATTCAATATATGTGTTGTTCGAATGTTTTTTTTTAAAATGTCGTAGCATCATGTATGTATGTTTTTTATTTCATCCATTTTCGTTCTTTTATTAGGACAATAATAGGAGTATTTTGTATGTATCTAGTATGCATGCATAGGTATAGTTTTTCTTTGATTGCATGGTTACTCACATGTTTGAGTTTTTATTTGTTTATTTGCAATATGTGGGGTATGTATGTTCTCCTTTACCGTATGTATGTTTGTGGTATGTACATAATATGTGGTCTTGCTTTGTTTTGTAATAGCATATGTTTAGTTCGTGGTTTTACCGTTTAATGTTCATTTCCGTTTATCTATATTTTGGATATCTCATATATGTGTATATCTATTTATATATGTTTTTATCTATGTCACATTTAATGTACAATAACTTTTTTATATATTATGTATATGATTTTATGTTTATTTGTAAAAATAAGTATAGTGTTTTATTTAATTTCTACATATATAATATAAATAAATATCCCTTTTTTGTTGCAAAAATAACATATATAAACTATTAACTTTAAATATATCTAGATATTTCAGATAGGTATAAGTATTAAATATTTTACCTTAATTGCTATGTTTTTTAGATTAACATTTTATTTATGTTAGATTAGTATGTTATAATGTTAGTATTTATCTTGATTATCACATCGTATTTATTTATGTTTGTCGTGTTTTTTAAATTTGCATTTCGGATATATAATTGTCAATGCAGTGCTCTTTTATCTGAGCGTAAACGGGGCCAGCATCAGGCGTAGTGATGGTGGTTGGGCGTTTACCCTCGGATAACGGGGCCTTTAAAATCTACTCGTACTTATAACCAAATTTTAAATTAATCGTCACTTTAATCCGGAAAGTTTAATATTAATAAAGCGGTAATTATTAAAGTACCAATTTTGGGGGTGTGGGGTGCTAATCCTTCCCCATCCGTAACCGACTCCCGAACCCATCAATTTTAAAATCTCTGGTTTTTTACGGTGTCCGGTCCACCTTCAGTGGCCAGTGGCGACTCTATTTTTAAATAAAATACGTTTTTTTCTAAAATTTCACGGAAGACAATATTTTCAAAATAAAGTAAAACAAAATCCAAAAACACAACCTTTTTTTAGCGAGAGGGACATCGCTACATTATTAATTATGTAACTAATGTTTTATTATTTTTTATCGAAATTTCATAACAATAAGTGCTTGATGATAATTATTCTAGACTTATTGAGCTTAAACTTTCAAAAATAATATCAGTAATGAGCAAGTATATTTGGTCAGTTGGCCAAACTGCTTATCTTTGTTCTCTCATTTCTCTTAGGTCATGAGTTCTAGATCCAGGAGCACTCCCTTTCTTAGGATTAGGATTAGAATTAGGATTTGTCAAAAGAAATAATACCAGTAATGCCATGGACGAAAGTAGCTTACAATTGAGAGGGACTCTTGCCCTCCATGCAAGATATTTTTTTTTACCTTTTTAATTATATAAATTTTCTAGAAAAATCAGATAAATTATAAATCTATCCCTCTACTTTCAAACATTTATGGATTGTCTCTAACCTCCGGTCTTGATTTCGTCCTTGAGTAATGCTAATAATAATAGTAACTATAAATACATTATAAAAGAAGAAAATGCTTGAAGACACCCATCATGAAAAAGTCAAATAATACCCGCAATATACATTAAAAAAAGTATTAATAAATATCAGGGACAAAACTAGAATTAACATTGACAGGGATTAAAGTCCATTAAGCCTTTAATTTTTTTTTTAAAAGAGACAAAAATTTTATTTACCTAATATTTAAGTTAAAAAGGACATCAAACGTTATTTGCCTAATATATATATATAACCTTGTTTTTCGACCTTCCTCAACTTCCATGTACTAAGGCTGAAAATGATCAACCAATTTCGAAGGGGAAATTTGAGGGCTTATGTTCAGTCAAGTCAATATACAGGATAATAGGAGGTTAAGGCATACATTTTAGAATCTGAAGGATATCTTTTAGTCTTTTATAGTCATTTTGAAATTCAAAGTAAGATTTATCAACAAAAATAATTTTGTTGAGAGTTTTTGTCGATAAATCTTACTTTTTACCTCTTAACCAATAGTTTCCAGGCGATTAATACTAATTCCATTGGCATTTCTCAAAGTGGTTGTACACAGAGAAATTTATTTGGGGCCGTTACATGGAGGTTGTAGAAACAACATTTACATAACAACTTCGTTTCTAATGGCAAGCGTTGATCAGTGTCGGACAATATTTGCTCCTCCATTGCGTGGGCTAAATCTAAAATTTACTTACTCAGGGTTGAGAGGACAATCGCCTCCTAAAATTTTAAAATTTAGATATTTTAAGTAATTTTAATGTATTTTTATTAAAATTTTATTTTCGTCCTCTTAAAATTTTACAAGTTTGCTTCCTAATATAAAATTTTGTGACCGTCCATACAATTACCAATCACGGCTCTAAAAATGTTGATGACACATTTCTAGTTATACGTGGATGGCCTCGACTGGTGCAATTTTCAGGTGACGATTAGAGGCAATGGTTATTTGGATATTGCAAGAATACTGCAATGGTTATTTGGATATTGCAAGAATACTGCAATGGTTATTTAGTGTCATAATTGAGAGTTAAAGTTAGTCATCACAGGGGACGAAACCATTTTTCTTATTTTTTTTAACATACAATTTTCTTATCCTTTTATTCATGTAACTTTTTAGAAATAAATTAATTATAAATTTAATCCTCCCCTTTTAAATATTTTATGTCATGTCCTTAGCTCTTAACTCTAACTCCGTTTTTAATCAGTGTCAAATTTTAAAATGAAAATGGTTCTTTTAAAGAGAACCTGTAAAATTTAATTTTTTAAAACGTCTGTTTGAGACTAACTCGGACAGAACTACTCATTTGAAACACTTAAATTAACCGTTTAATATTATTTTTCCGTTTCGCAGCCAAACGTTGGTAGAAAAAAAGCATGCCGGTGAGTTTTTCCTTTATTCAAACCCCTCCACATGAACTGCAGGAAATTGTTCCCTTGGATAGGGCCATGTAGACCTTAGTAGCTTCACATTTATTTGCAACAAAAAAGAAAATTCATTTTCCTATTAAAAAGGGAAAAAATTGATGGGAAAAATCAAGCTGGATTGGGTTAATTATAATTAGAAAAGGAGAGAGGAGAGGAGGCATAAGGAAAATGGGCCGAACATCGTAGCCGAATGAGAATGACAGCAAAACTTTGAACAATAAACCCTGCTTCTCCAGTGTGGACAAAAAGCCTCCCCAGTGGCGGAGACAGTGGACAGACCTGCTCTCAGCAAATTTGCCTCCGCTGCCGCTACTACTAATATCACTCTCCTTCCGCAGTTACTTCGTTCAATTTTCATCTAACGAAATCACTCTCAGGTATTTCTTTCATCTCCTTTCTCAACAAAGAATACAACACTCCTCTAATTTATTTACAATCATTTTCATTTTTTAGATTACATTTGATAGAACTTGTTTTTACTCCGGCGTAATTTATCTGTACTTTCACGACGCAGCATTGTTTGTTATATCTGAAACAATTGGTTGTTCTTTTGTTGTTGCCGTTATTATTATGTTTTCTCTTCCTCTGGCAAGCAGCTATAATTATTTGTTTAATTGTCAGTTTGAAGTTTTTGGAGGGGTACGCCCTCGAATGTGCCTGATTAGATATGAAAATGGTACATTAAACCATATTTCTTGGGCTTTTAGGGTTTGAATCGACAGGTTTAACATGCTGACGATTCTTTTTTTTTGTTCGGAATTCTTTGTTTTCATAGCAAAAGCTTCCATCGTTTATCTATGATCCCTTTCATCAGTTTCTGTTATGGTTGTTTTCTATGTAATTTGTTTGAAATTTTGAAAATCTTTGGGCAGAAATTTTTGCCATGATTTCAGTAGGGAAATGAATAGCGTTGGTTAAAAAAGAATGATCATTCCATTCATTAACAATTTCAGAGATGGCTTTGAAGAGACAGCAACTGTTTTAAAACGCAATGATCATACTCATACTTTCTTTTTATGAAAATAACATTATGCTATAATGCCTTGCTTTCATTTGTTACCCCCTCCTCTATGTGTGTATGTACGTGAGTTGAAAAATGAGAGAATTTATAGGATTTCAGAACATCCGTTGTTTTATCACTACATCATTAGAATTGCTGGCTCTGATCTTTATTTTAATGGTGATTTTATAGGATATTGTAGATTGTAAATATATTTATATGTATTTTAGTCCTAGTAAATAACTAAATAGCTAAGTCTTATCTAACTTAGTGATAAGATAAATCTTATCTTATCTAAATTTAAATTTCTAATCTTTTTAATAATAGATAGAGATAGAGTCTAACTTAGCTAGGATTGTTGTATTTTAGTCTTATAAAAGGGACTCACTTCTTTTCTGTAAATCAAGAATTAAAACAGAGAAAACATTTATTCTCTGCTACAAAACCTCTATTATTTACATGGTATCAGTTTGGGTTTTTTAGATCCTCTAAAATCTTGCACAATGCATACCACTTCCACATCAGAAATCAGGTCAGGATCTGAACTGAATGTTTGTCTTGCTGATCAGCCTACAACATCCAGTATTCCGCATGGTAGTATTTCATTCCTCTCCAACACTACTCAAATTCTATGGATAGTGGATTCTGGTGCTACTGATCATATGACAGGAAACAAGGATGTGTTTTTTACTCTTACAAAACAGCATCACATGAAGCATGTGAAGACTGCAGATGGGTCATTGACTGAGGTGGAAGGGACTGGAACAATCTTTCTTAATAAGGATATTGTGCTAAACTCTGTCCTTTATGTTCCCGATTTACAATGCAATCTTTTATCTGTTAGCAGATTGTGTAGTGATTTGCAGTGCTATACTAAATTCAGTTTGCATGGATGTATTTTTCAGGAAATGAATTCGGAGAAAGTAATTGGCAGTGCTAAGCTGTGTAGTGGACTATACATCATTGAAGGCCAAGCACTTCCCAAGGGACAAGTCCTATCAAGTTGCACTCTCAATTCTGTTTGTTTTGCCTCCCAAATTTCTGGTTTAAGTTCCAATAAAATTTTGTTATGGCATTTTCGCCTTGGACATCCTAATTTTTCTTATCTCCAAAAATTGTTTCCCAAATTATTCATTCATAAAAATCCAACATCTTTTACTTGTGATATATGCCAGATTGCAAAACATATTCGAAACCCTTATCCCCAATCGTCTTGCACACCATCTCAACCATTTTCCCTCATCCATAGTGACATTTGGGGCCCTTCTAAAGTTAAGAATATTACTGGGAGTAGGTGGTTTGTATCCTTTATTGATGATCATTTTAAAACTACATGGGCGTATTTAATGAAGGATAAATCGGAAACTGAGGGTATATTTAGAAAATTCTATATGCTGATTGAAACTTAATTTCGCAGCAAAATTCAAATTTTGAAAACTGATAATGGGAGTGAATTTTTTACTACTATGGGAAATTTTCTTCGAGAGCGAGGTATTATACACATTAGTTCTTGTGTGGATACTCCACAGCAAAATAGAGTGGCTGAGAGGAAGAATAGACACCTTTTAGAGGTTGCTAGATCATTGTTGTTTTCTTCTAATGTTCCTAAACATTTTTTGGGGAAGCCTTGCTTACTGCTACATACCTCATTAATAGACTGCCCAGTAGAGTATTAAAATTTCAAACTCCTAAGGAAGTTCTTCTTAATCAGTTTCCTTCTTTTAAACCTATGTCTTGTACATTACCTGTTAAAATATTTGGGTGTTCTGCTTTTGTTCATATCCATAAGCAGTTTCGAAGTAAATTGGATCAAAGGGCTGTCAAGTGTATTTTTCTTGGGTATTCTCCTCTTCAGAAGGGTTATAAATGTTATTCCCCTGTCACTCATAAATTTTATGTTTCTATGGATGTTACCTTTCATGAATTACAACCTTTTTTCTTAGATTCTGAAATCCAGGGGAGAGTTTGGATGAATTTCAGCCACAACCAGTCTAGCTACCTATAAATATTCCTACATCCACCATAAACAGTCCTATATGTACCAAAGACATTCCTTTATCTACCACAAATGTTCCTACATCCATAACAAATCCTATTCCTCCAATACTCCATGCAGAACCCACATCTCCAATGCCAGATTTACTACCTAAAACTCCACAGAAACCTTCTTCAGAAACTCAACTTGGGACAAAGGAACTAAGTGTCTATACAAGGAAGAAAAGGCTTACTTCACAGAAAACTACACAGCTTAGGACTGCTCAAGGACTGGAACCAATTCCATTATCCTTAGAGGATGAAGAAGGTATGAAATCTGTGAGTAATGATATTATTATCCCTTCAATTGATACATTTGATCTACCTATTACTCAAAGGAAAGGTGTCGGGAAATGTACCAGTCATCCGATACAAAAGTATGTGGCCTATGAGAAGCTGATGCCTTCATTTAGAGCCTTCACTGCCAGAATTGATAAGGTGCATATTCCTCAATCTGTACATGAAGCCTTGAAAGATCCAAAATGGAAGAAGGCTGTAGAAGTTGAGATCAAGGCATTGGAAGCGAACAAAACCTGGGTTATGACTGATTTACCACCTGGAAAAAGGGCAGTGGGCTGTAAATGGGTATTTATAGTCAAATATAATGCCGATGGGAGCATAGAAAGGTTCAAGGCTAGACTGGTGGTGAAGGGATTCACGCAGTCTTATGGGATTGACTACCAGGAGATATTCGCACCAGTGGCAAAACTTAATACCGTGAGAGTTTTATTATCTCTTGCTGCAAATCAAGAATGACCACTTCACCAGCTTGATATCAAAAATGCATTCCTGAATGGAACTCTGGAAGAAGAGGTGTACATGCAAAAACTACCTGGTTTAAATGAAGACTCAAATTCTGGTCAGGTATGTAAACTACAGAAATCATTATATGGTCTTAAACAATCACCTCGGGATTGGTTTGACAGATTTACTAAAGCCATTCTAAAATTCGGCTATCTACAATGTCAAACTGACCATACTTTGTTTGTCAAAACTTCTCCCGAGAACAAAAAGGCTATCTTAATAGTCTATGTTGATGATATAATCATAACAAGTGATGGTTCTATGAAAATCAGAAAGTTAAAAGAGTTTTTGGCAATTGAATTTGAAACTAAAGATTTGGGTTACTTGAGATACTTTCTAGGAACGGAAGTGGCTAGATCAAGCACCGGAATTGTAATCAATCAAAGGAAATACATTCTAGACTTGCTTTCAGAAACTAGAATGTTGGGGTGCAAGCCAGCTGAGACACCTATGGAGTATAATCTGAAATTCAGAATTGATGACAAAGGAATTCCAGTGGACAAAGAACATTATCAAAGACTGGTAGGTAAGTTGATTTACTTGTCACTTACAAGACCAGACATTGTTTATTCTGTTAGCATTGTAAGTCAGTTCATGAATGACCCTAGAGAGGAACACTTAGAGGCAGTAACCAGAATTTTGAGATATTTAAAGATGACACCAGGCCATGGACTGATTTTTTCTAAGAATGAGTCTATAAAAGTGAAGTCTTCACAGATGCAAGCTGGGCAGGAGAACTGACTAGTAGAAGATCCACCAGTGGATATTGTACTCGAGTTCGGGAAATCTAATGACATGGAGGAGCAAGAAACAATTAGTGGTCTCAAGGAGCAGTGCAGAAGCTGAATTTCGAGCATTGACACTTGGGATTTGTGAAGGAATTTGGATACAAAGACTCTTGACCGAATTACAAATGAATCACAATGAACAGTTTGAACTTCATTGTGATAGCCAGTCAGCAATCATCATTGCAAAGAATCTAGTTCACCATGACAGGACCAAACACGTGGAACTAGACCGTCACTTCATCTCAGAAAAGGTTACTAATGGAATAGTCAAGCTCAACTTTGTTCCAACTCACAAACAGCTAGCTGATATACTCACCAAGGCACTTCCAAGAACCACCTTTGATGAGCTTACATCCAAGCTGGGACTCTACAACATATACTCACCAGCTTGAGGGGGAGTGTAGATTGTAAATATATTTCTATGTATTTTAGTCGTAGTAAATAATTAAATAGCTAAGTCTTATCTAACTTAGTGATAAGATAAATATTTTCTTATTTAAATTTAAATTTCTAATCTTTTTAATAATAGATAGAGATAGAGTCTAACTTAGCTAGGATTGTTGTATTTTAGTCCTATAAAAGGGACTCACTTCTTTTATGTAAATCAAGAATTAAAACAGAGAAAACATTTATTCTCTGCTACAAAACCTCTATTATTTACAAATATATCTCTAGATATGTTATTTATTTTTTACTTCGTTTCTGTTTAATAGGGTGGAGTGAGTTTCACAATAGTCGTTTGTTACTATTTTTTAGTCATAATATTACGCTTCCTTGTTGCTTTATTTGTAAGGCACCAAATTACCTCTTTTTTGAGGTGGTGATCAGGTCTATAAATTTTTTGTATGCCTTGGATTGAGATTCTGAATTCTTTATGTTGTCTACATTCCATCAACTTTATCTTTTGATTTGTGCTTTCAACCAAAGGATTGGCACGAGGGCTTTAGAGGGTGTTTGGTTGGTTAGCTGCTAACCTGTTTGCCTTTAACTGGTGTACTTTTGTGCTTCGATAGGATAGGTTAGCTCCTTGTTGCTACAGTCATTGAAATGAAAGTGTTACATCCTTTTGTATGCTGCTGATGATTCAACTGCGTCTTCTTAAGTGCAGTGGCTAGTTTTCTCATGGAGAGCTCTGATGATGAAAAGGATGGAATCTATGGAAATTTTATGCCCAAAGAACTGAGTCATAATCTGGCATTGAATGGTACGAAGTTTGTAGATGAGGTCCTTCATGGACAGAGTGAGCGGTGTTTAGAAAATTTTCGCATGGATAAGCCAGTGTTTTACAAATTATGTGATATTCTGCAAGGCAAAGGCTTACTTCGGCATACAAATCGTATCAAGATTGAGGAGCAATTAGCCATTTTTTTGTTCATAATTGGCCATAATCTACGGACTCGGGCTGTTCAGGAGTTATTCAGATACTCTGGTGAAACCATCAGTCGCCATTTCAATAATGTTCTGAATGCAATTATGGCAATATCATTAGAATTCTTTCAGCCTCCAGGATCTGATGTTCCACCAGAAATCTCACGGGATCCTCGATTTTATCCATATTTCAAGGTACCCATGAATATATAGTTTTACTTCTATCTATTTTGGGTACTTCTATCTTATTTTCAACAACATTTTATAGGATTGTGTGGGAGCAGTTGATTGCATACACGTTCCGGTGATGGTTGGTGTAGACGAGCAAGGACCTTTCCGAAATAAGAATGGATTACTTTCTCAGAATGTTCTGGCAGCTTGTTCATTTGATCTTAAATTCCATTATGTTCTAGCTGGCTGGGAGGGCTCAGCATCAGATTTGAGAGTTCTAAATTCAGCACTTACTAGGCGTAATATGTGAGAAAGGGGCCATGGTTGCCGAAGATGCAATGAATAATGGTGGTTATGGTTGCCGAAGATGCAATGAGTAATGGTGGTTTGTGTGTGATCGGTGGTTAGAGATTTGTTGTTTGAGGAAGATGAAAAGGATATTTTCCAGAGAGTTCTCTGTATTTTCATATTATTCTTAATTATCAAATATATATAGAGTAAGCCTTTAAATAGGCTGATATAGAGTTTTAATATAACTAAAACTATACTTTTATCTTTAATTTAAATAACACTTCTAGTAAATCTAAACTACTGATTAGAAATAAACTCTAATTACACATTAAATAAAAACTCTTAACACTCCTCGTCAACTTACATAATAAGTTGCAGGTCCCTGAAGGTATTAATCCAAGTTCCTCTCTCTTTTCTTTGGATGCTGAATAAATTGACATTTTCAGTGTGAATAATTAATCCATGTGTTGTCTTAAGGAATGGGATCTTAATCCATATTAAGCTTCTTAGAAATTCTAGAATAATATATTTAAGCCGTCTGTTACTACCTAAAGTTCCAGTTTTTGCAGTTGGGTGAAAATTTTCAATGATGCAGGAAGATACTACCTTGTGGATAATAAATATGCAAATATGCCGGGCTTCATTGCTCCCTATCTTGGTGTCCCCTATAATTCGGATGAATTTCCCCGTGGTTATCATCTTCAAGATGCCAAGGAGCTATTTAATCAGAGACACTTCTTGCTGCGAAATGCTACTGATCGTATTTTTGGGGCCTTAAAGGAAAGGTTCCCTATTTTGATGTCGGCTCCTCCCTACCCATTGCAAACACAGGTGAAATTGGTAGTAGCAGCATGTGCATTGCATAACTACATCCGTAGGGAGAAACCCGATGATATGCTTTTTAAAATGTACGAGCCGGAGACTGCTTTACAGATACAGGAATCATTGGCTCCACTAGAGGTGGAACAAGCAATAATGCATGTTGATAACCATGATGTGGAAGTTGCATTTGAAGCGGAACATCTGGAACATAGTTCACAGATAAGGGATTCAATTGCAACTGAAATGTGGGAAGACTATATTCGCGATTTAGCATCCATGTAGATTGATATATTCATTGTGGCTTTAGAGTTAGGTTAGGCCTGAAACATTCTCGTCGACAACGACGGTATAGAATGATTTTCCCCTTTTGGATGTACATTGGCTCTTGGTTTATACAAAAGAAAGCAGTGATAATATCTTTTTGCATGATGTCTCCGGTTGTAAATGTCTACATTCATAGGTATTCCTTAAAACTGTGTACTGTGACTGCAATTCACTTCCTGAGGGTTGAAGTCTCGACTAATGGTTGCCCGTGATGGATGATGCATTGAAAAGTTGGCACCGGATAACAACTGAATTGTAGAGGTAAACCTGACCAAACCGTACTTTGTCCCTTTTGCGTTCCATTTTGTTTGGAATGAAAATGTCTATCAACTTGTCTAAATATCGAGAAATTTTACCAAACCACTGCCAATTCACATTATGCTGATTTTTCATAGTTATGCTTCTTTACTTGTTTCAAGTATACAAGGTTACTATGTTAGTAGGATGTATATGTACACTTTCTAAGCTTTTGAGTTGACGACTTAAGTCGTAGGTTGTTACGGTTTTGATTTGAAATAATGATGTTGGATGGACTGTAAACAAGGTATTCCATTTCCAATTTAGAATCACTGTTAATTGTATTCAGGGATGAAATCAGATGATTCTTTTAGGGGTGGAATTTGAGAAATACATTTTTTTGGATCAAATTATAATTTTACCATTAGATTAATTTAGTTTAATTATATTATTTCTTAATGGATTTAATTATAAATTTTCCAATGTTTTGGGCCAAGCTCATTCTCTCTGTTCAAATTGCACTATTATTTAAATAGTGTTGCGCATTGATAATATTATCTTTGACGACGTTGTCCGTCGTAATGTGTGAAACACAATTAGAGAATTTTCAGTGATGATTTGAAATTGACGCAAAATTAATGTTTTGGAAAAATATTTTTTTATCAGCAAGTATGATTCGATTAAATGAAAATCATACAAAAAAAAATTATCACGTGCCTCATTAAAAACCTCCCTAAGCTTAAAATGGAAGAAAAAAGTACATAATTTTGGATAATCTTTTGAATGGACGACATTATCATTTAGTTTATTTTATTGTAGTGTGAGTTAATTGCACTATACATCCAAAATATAAACCTTATTTTTTTTAAACTTTTAAATGTTTTAATTTCATTCTAAACTATGATTTTCATTTTAAATTGGTAAACTTATAAACGTCTCAATTTTCATATCTAAATTATGACCCTCATTTTAAATTTTCAAACATACATTCTATTTTTATCTCCAAACTATCGGTGTATTCTAATAAAATTTATTGTTAATAAAATTGTTAAAAAATTATTAACGGTCATGTAAATATTGATGTGTATTATGTAATAATATGATGTATAAATGATAATTAATATTGCATATATTGATAAATTTGGGGATAAAATTAGAATGTTCAAAAGTTCAGAGAACTATTTAAAATGAGAGTTATAGTTTAGAAATGAAATTAGAACATTGACATTTATATAATATTTTTAAGCTTAAGGGATAAAAGATACTTTTAAAAAAATAAAATCGACTCCTCGAAAAACACACATAAACATGTTTTTTTTTATGTTAAAATGAATCAAATAAGTTCTCTAACATTTATCTTTGGCTGTTATTGTGTCGATGTATCATTAAACTCACTAACGAGATTGTCCAACCTGCTGATGTGACATTCAACTTGTAAATTAAAAAGAATATTTTATATTTTTTTATTACATTACTAATTTAAAAAATTAAAATTTTTAATTTCGTATCTCTAAAATTTTTAATATAACTTTTTACAACTTCACACATCTTACATAAAATTCTGTGAAATCCATTCGTGGACTGTAGCATTATTCTTGTGAATAATTTATGCTTCTTAGTAAAACAAACTGTCCCCAAGAAAAGCAAAGTTGTGATACGTTGAAATGGTGATAGTAGTCAACCAAACAACATGGAATACACTTGCAGCCCACGAAACAAAAATCCCAAGCCGATTGATAGCAAACATCGAAGGTGACTTAGTCGCTTATATATACTGACAGGGAGAAGTAGATGTTAAAGTGTTTATACAGCAACAGCAATAAAAAATAGCAATAGCAATGGTGTAACTGAAGGTGCAGTAGAGGCTGGCTGCATGCCTTCTCAACTGTGGAAAAGGAAAAGTATGGCTCGACCGCTGAGAGCCCCTTCTTATCTCCATGGCCAATTCCAGTATGCCTCCCTATCCCCATTTTATTTCTTTACGAGTTACACGTGCGTGTACTGTCGTATTCTGAAACCAATCTCAGAAACTCACAAACAGTTCATAGTCTTACGTATAAACTAAAAAGTATGTTTCACTAATGGGGCATGCACCTAATGTTGTTGCAGGAATGGACGTAAGAAAGCTTGTGAAGGATGATCTTATTACCAGAAAACCGAACGTAAGTCCAGATGGAGACATAGGAAAGGCAATGATGTTGGCAATCCAAGGAGAGCAGGGTATGGCAAGAGAAAGGGAACAAGGGAAGCAAGGCTACCATCCAAGCTTTTGTGGATGAGAAGATGTCGCGTGTTGAGGCGAATCCTTCGAAAGTACAGGCAAATGAAGAAGATTGATAAGCACATGTACCATGAAACGTATCTGAAAGCAAAGGGAAGCGTTTTCAAGCACAAACGTGCACTTCTTGAGACCCTTCATAAGGCTAAGAGTGAGAAAGATCAGAAAGCTCATTTTGATCAGATTATAGCTATTAAAGCTATAGGTAAATTAGGTACCAAGGAGACTAGGGTTCCATGGAGGAAACAACTTTTGAGTCGACCAATGGAAGTTGATGTGTTGAGTAATGTTTATTAAATTTGAAAGAGTGTACAAATATAAAGCTTATGTAATAAATAAATGGGTAATCATGCACCGACGGTGTAAACAAAAAATTTTCGACAAGTGCCTTAATATTAGGCTTTAGGGATTTATGTTAAGGGTTTGTGTTTAAGTGTTTAGAATTTAAGGGTTGTGGTTATAACTTAGGGTTTATAGGTTAAAACCTAAATCTCTAATCATATTACCCCAAACATCTAAACCCTAAATTCTAACCATAAACCATAAATTCTAACAACAAACCTTAAGTTCTAAACCACTAAACCCTAAAATAGATCATATACTCTAAAACTAAGACACTCGTGGAAACTTTTCGTTTCCACCCAATGCATAAAATATTTTCCATGAATAATAATGCTTATTACATTCATCAATAACATAATGAGGTTACTAAACAAGACTACTAAAAAAATAAGGTTGCTAAACAAGACTTGATGCAAAAGGCCTAACCGAAGATATGAGAAGATATATATAGCCGATTCTTGCTAAATCAACCAAGTTCATTTCTTATTGTTTAAGCCTTATGGCCTATCCCATTCTTAACAACAGTTTGTGTCCACTTATTTGTTTCCAAAAGGAAATGAATCATCTGATGTTTTCAATACACAAAAGGATCATAATATGTTATAAATGGGAAAAAACACAAGTAGACCTTTTTCTATTTTTGCAGGATCAATGATCACAGGCTTTTCCAGCAGAACCAAATAGATGCATCTTCTCAGCAACCACAGCTTTCATGGCTTCTATAGCAGAAGCCATTACATGTACTAGATCTCCCTTGGGGTTGTTCAGGGATTCCATGTAAGCTTTTCTTACCTCCGTGTTCACATTGAACTTCCTCACACCGCGGTCAATGCACCCCTGTCCAAGGCAATTAATCAAGAGGGTCAATCAGCCTCAAATTCATTCATCTAGTGCAAAACATAAGCAAATTCTTCAGCTGTCGCACTATGTTTGAATAACCCCACAGAGAAAGTAGATAGTAGATGATACCTTCACAAGTTCCTTGGACAAACCAGAGGCTCCGTGCAGCACAAGAAAAACTCCTTTCTTTGAGCTTAGGGCATATAGATCCTGAACAACGAAAAACGGTTTACTAATGCTACCAAGAATTAATGTAGGATGGGTTCATTAAAATGTTATTATGCTATAATACTTGAAAACCAAGATCTAGCAATTAAACAAACAAAAAACAATATGAAATTTAGCTTCTCAATAACCATGATTTTTTCTAATATGCCATCAGCCCTTTACAGAAATCAACATGAATGGATAGTGATCTATAAGCATCTAAGTGCAATACGAGTCAGTGACATGAGATTGTATTTCAATCAAACCTCAGTAAAACATACAAAAAGACATAAGGAATATCAACAATTACCATTCCACAAACAGAATTTTATTAAGTTTTTAGTTCATATTTCCACTTTGGTAAAAACAAGCTAACTCACCAGCTCAAGAGATTGCAACAGTTCTTTGTTTGAAATACCCATGGTTTTATATTTAGTTGAAAATGCCTCAATGATAAAGGAAAATAAATAAAATAAAAAAGAATAAAATTTTTGGTTTTAGTTCATCCAAGAGAGAGAATGAACTAGAGAGAAAAAATCATTTGAAATTACATAGAAGAAAGGTTTAATTGACCTTTTCCACAACATCAACATACGATGAAAATTTTCATCTTGTGATAAATTATACTAGAAAACTGACTTGACACTAAATTTGCTTACCTTGTTCAAAGAGTTCCATGTGAAGCACCATTTAGATCTCAATAAATAATTTTTCAATTGAGTTTTTGTACAAGCATGCATCATATTCTTTTTAACACTGTAAATTAATCGAAACATTTAACGCGGTATGGATAAATACTTTCAAGTAAATGCAGCCTGCGACTAGTAAGACAGAATTCAACACAATGGCTAAATGTGAACCAGCAAGCATCTAGATATTAATAAAATAAGGTACAGCATAAAATGATTACGTATACTTGACCTGAAGCAAATCAAGTTTGAGATTTGGGCCACTTGCTGGATATTTTCCATGCACATTCCCAATGCATACTGCCAAGGCATCTATCCCAGTCTCATCTATGAATTCTTGAGCCTGGATTTCATAGGTGAACTCTGATATGAGAAATAGAAAAATGATAGTAGTAAAGCATTTTTAATTTGATTAAGCCCTGTGACCTGATTAACATCAGTCAGCTTTGCTTCATAATCTTCAACAGTCAAATCATCTTCGGTTCCTGACAATCTTCCAAGTTCTGCCTCCACAAGCATATCCTTTAAGTGGGCCAAGTTTGATATGTGCTTTGTGTATGAGATATTATCCTTAAAGGGAAGATGTGAACCATCCACCATTATTGAATCAAAGCCCTAACAATAATAAAAAGAAATTTTATATCATAAACAAACTGGTACTATGTAAACACACAAGGACCATCAACAATTACCATTCCACAAACAGAATTCTATTACGTTTTTAATTCATGTTTTCACTTTGGTAAAAACAGGCTAACTCACCAGCTCAAGAGATTCCAACAGTTCTTTCTTTGAAGTACCATGGTCAAAGTGAACAGTGATGGGAACCTGCAAGACAAACATGCACCTATATCAACTCAAAATCTTTCTTTTTTTTCCCATTTTTGTAAAACTACCACTTGAATAATTATGTTATGTTATTTGCAATATATTTCATCTTCCAGGTGATGATTCTGCTCTTGGACCTATGTGGCGCTAAATACAAGATTCAGAAGATGTATCGTATGTGACTTCAACGAGGAACAAATAACATCCTCACCCGGAGCATTTTCTGTCTCAGAAGAGATGAAACACAAACTGAAAATTAAAATAAAAGCATCACTCTGTGCTTGTACTATATGCATGTTAGGCATCTGTGAGAGGTTTACCAACTCAAAATTTTAGCACAAGCAATTGAAAGTAAACAAGACATTCCAGTAAACCCAAACCAGATGTTCTTGCTACAATTACCAGGACAAAGTTTAATAGAGAATTTGACAACCACAACACAGCACATTGAAGATATTACTTTTGGATGCGTGATGTGTAATTCAATTTGCAGCTTATTCCATTTTCTTTTTTTCTTTCCCATTTGAATCGGTAAATGAAGGGCCACTTACGCTGGCCTGTTCTGCAGCAGATATACAACATGCAACCAATGTAACGCCTCCTTGCTTAAATGCAGCAGGATGAACCTGGAAAAGAAATGGATCTATTAAAAAGAAATTCCTAAATTCAAAAACACCTTATATGATTTGTTTTTAGAAAATTTTTCCTTCTCAAAGAAAAAGAAGCATGCTCGGATTCTTACATAAACAAACCTCACCCACTCACATACAATCTCCTTAAGAAAAAATGGCAAAAATAAAAATGAAAAAGGTTTCAACAAATTGTAGGTGGTGATGAAGGGGTGCACTACAATTTTCTTTGTAAAGAGGATGGGAAGGACAAAATCATTTTAAGCAATAACTATGCTAATTTGGAAGGCAATTGAAACTTGTACATTAGATTAAAATGTTCTACATTCTTCCTCCTTTCTGTCCTACCTACAAAGAAAGCCCAAAATTAATCAAAATGCACAATCAAAAATTAAATAAAGGTTATATCCTGCAACCTCGAGTTTACGAGGCCATTCAAGTTTCTTATTTTCTGTATCCTTGCCATGGATCCAAAATCCAGACTAGGAGAAGGTAAACTAGACCATGCTGAGCTTGGGCTTTTGGCACGTGTCTGCCACATTCCAGTAAGGTCTTCACCAGCCTATGATCATCTACAATAACTTGATTTGCATCTTGTAAATTGTAAGTTGACAGAACTGGAAGAAACAGAATTTTATATTCTGTATTCTGTTATTGCTCAATGAATTTTACATCTCTCGATACACACTTATATAGGCTCTAGGTCTTTTAGTACATTAAGAAGACCTTCTCAAGATAACTTTTAGTTCTAATCTACTAAGTTGATAGACTCTAACTACAATAAGGAGTCCTACTAAGGATAAAATCTAATCTATTAGGGAGATAAACTTTAAGTAGGATAATTACTACATTATTTACAAAAGCTGAAATTTCTCTCGGATAACTCACATAAATTAATTACGCAAATGCTGTTGCAAAAACTGGGTCCCTATTTTACCTGTTGGACGAATGTATGCCATTTAAGATTGGCCTCAGCAGTTAGTTGTTGGAGATGTATAAGCCATTTAACATGAGGCTCAGGGTGGTTACTTATTGGGTATAGATATTCTAGGCAGGATCAGGTGATGGTTATTTTCGGACTACAAATAGATGAATCCAAGTTTGACGCTCACAGATGTCTAAAAGTCAATGTATGGTGCAAGAGAAAAATGATACAACTTTTTTTATGTCAGCATTTTCTTTATGTAATTTCCAAAAACCAGCTTCTGACCTGTAAAATAGCTGGACTACGTTCCTGCTCTGCAGCTGCTACCACAGCCTCAACTCCTTCCATGTTATAGACATTGAAGGCTCCAACAGCATAGCCACCCCTTTCAGCATTCTTTAAGCAGAAAAACATCGTCAATGCCTGAGGAAGGATTAATAATAAGTAAAACAGTAAAAGAGGACATCCACAAATTATACTTACAATAAGGATCTCCTTTGTTGATGAAAGTCTGAGTGGGCGCTTCCAAGATCTCACTACTTCTGCTAGTGCTTTGCTGTCACCAACATTACCTAAGAAAGGTAATTTACTAGAGTTAGGTTCAATTTTTTAGTACAATCTGTTAAAAAACAATAAAAGAAAAAAAAATCAGAATTTACCAGGGAAAACAATGTAGGGAACTCCGGGATGTCTACTTTCAGGCCCTAGCTCCCACAAAGGGATTCCAGCTAGGGCCTGTCCGACTACTTTGGCACGTTTGGCTTCAAGAGCTTTTGTAGCAAGGTCTGATGAGGTGATTCCACCCTAAAACAGAAAGGCGTAGACCATTATTTTATTTCAAAAACATTTGAATAAGCAAAATCGTTGCCCTTAATTGATAAGAACCAGTAAAAACATAACATGAAGAACATACAAAATGCAAAATCAATGAATTCATTGCAGTGATAAGTGGCTGAAGGGTGACCTTCACTAGAAATTAAAATCTTCTAAAGACGATAATAAGTTAAATATCGAAATAAAATCTATACCAACAAAATGAAATAAAATAATCGAAAAGACGATAAATAAATGTCAAGATCTGCTTTGAAAAACTTAAGACAAAACAACATCAAATTAACCATTTGTAGATTGGAACCGTATATAGTTAGTAATTAGAACTCTAATTACTATGTATAATTATTAGTTAGTATTTAACTTATACTTAAGTCTTGTCTATAGTAAAGAGTGTAGGTTAGCACGTAAATAATCAGAGTTGTAATTCTATCCTAACTAAGTAGTTTAGTTGTAATCTAACTCTATCTTTGTGAGAGATAAGAGTCCTATCCTAGAGGATATCTACTCAATGTAAAACTCCTTGTAAAATTCTATAAGTAGACTTATTTTTTGTATATCAAAATAAGAAGAGTAGAAAATTCTCTAACCCTATTTTCTACATGGTATCAGATTAGGTCGATCCTATCTACCCAAAAGATTTTTTCCCCCTTTCTCTTTCGATCAAATCCATATCTTTCAATGACTAATTCAAAACCTTCTGCGTCAGAAATTAGTTCTCAAAATAGTTCTCGTCCATCTGAGTTCCAGCTCTAAGATTCATCTCTTTCTCCAATTACATCCTACAAATTAAATGGAAACAACCATCTCCCTAGGTCTCAATTAGTGCGGCTGTATATTACAAGAAGAAGGAAAGCTTCCTATCTCTCAGATTCAATGCCTATTCCAGAAGAGTCTGATCCAGCCTATTCTAACTGGTTGAGTGAGAACATCATGATTATGTCATGGCTAATTAATTCCATGGTTCCGGAAGTTGGAGAAAATTTCATGCTCTACCAGACTGCAACAGAGATATGGAGTGCAGCTAGGGATACATACTCCAGTGTGGATAATACACCGGAACTCTTTGGAGTTGAGAATCAAATAAAAGATCTCAGACAAGGAGATCTAACAGTGGCACAGTATTTTGGAGTTCTAACTAAGTGCTAGCAACAAATTGATCTGTATGAAGCAAATGAGTGGAAGTGTCCTGATGATATTAGCTTCTATAATAAGCTTAAAAATCAAAGGAGAATATTTCAATTTCTTTCTGGACTTAATGGTGAGTTTGATGGGGCAAGGAGCAGAATTCTGGCCACTAAACCCCTCCCACTGATTCAAAAGGCTTTTTCAAAAATTAGGAGGGAAGAAAGCAGGCTTTCCTTAATGGTACCAGCTACTCAACAGACAAATGCTTCAGCACTCATTACAAACTCCAATTCTGGGAGTAAACAAAGGAGGGGGACACCTTCGTGTGAGCACTGTAAAAAGGCTGGGCATTTGATGGAACAATGTTGGAAGCTGCATGGAAAACCAGCAGACTGGAAGCCTCCTAGATCCAGATTTCAGAAGGAAGCTAATCTTGCATCTTCAGAAAATTTTTCCAGCAGCTTTAGTAAACAGCAGATTGAAGAACTTCAACAAATTTTCAGTCAACTATCCTCTAAGCCTAATACTACTGCCTTAACAACTTCTAAAGGTAGAATTTCTTACTTAGCAACAATCAATTCCTTACATTGGATAGTGGATTCTGGTGCCTCTGACCATATGACAGAAAATATTAGTTTGTTCCGAAAGTATAGCAATCACAAATCTCCTTCCTCAATCAAGATAGCAGATGGTTCCCTCTCAATTGTGAAAGGACGTGGTTCTATTAAATTGAGTAACAACATAGTATTATCTAATGTACTTTATGTTCCCAAATTAGCATGCAATTTGTTGTCCGTGAGTAAGTTGGTTAAAGATGTTCAATGTGATGTTAATTTTGGGGTTGATGGTTGTATTTTTCAGGCACATGGCTCGAAGATGGTGATTGGCAGTGCTAGGCCGTATAACAGCTTATATATCCTTGTTGGAATATGAAGAATACAACCGTTATAAAAGATAAACTTCAAATATTGTAAATATTATTTGTTATTATCTGCTAACATTCTAGGATTAAGTCCAAAGGGATCAAACTCTTATCTCCTAGCATTATCTAGGATTCTTATCTCTTGTATAGAGTTCTTATCTTCTAGTTAGATTCAAATTTTAAATTACGTAATTTGATTGTAACATAATTCTCTTGTATTCAGCCTATTTAAAGGCTTTGTACCGATGCATTATTCGAGTCAATACATTGAGAATTCATTCTCTACAAAACAGTCTCTCAATTATTAACATGGTATCAGTTGCTTAGGTTTTTTCCGATCCACAAAACCTAGAGAATGCATACCTGTCCAACATTTGAAATCAGTTTCGGGTCTGATCAAACCCTCCCACAAGCAGATCTGGCTTATAGTTTATGCAGCAGCAGCCAAAAGATCAACAGCGAGCAGCTTGGGGAATTAAAACAAAAGGCTGGGAAGCCATCAGTAAAAATTAATCAAAGCATGACCATGGCAGCAAACGAAGGTAGCATGCTTTGCAAATACTGCTGGTAACAAAAATCTCATCCCTTGGATAGTCGATTCTGGGGCTACTGACCACATGACAGGAAATGAAAGTCTCTTTCTTACTCTTACAAAGCAACCTTGTCAAAAGAGTATGAAGACAGCTGATGGTTCGATGACTGCAGTAGAAGGGATTGAGACAGTCTACTTTAACAAGGATATTGTTCTTTCCTCTGTTTTATATGTTCCCAACCTAAAATGCAATTTACTCTCAGTTTGATTCTGTTGGTTGGCAATTAATTCTTTAGAACAAAGGTCACGTAACTAACTTTCTCCAAAAACCTTTTCTCTCAAAATCTCTCCAGCCAAACACTATTTCCTTCTTCTAAATCTTTAGCCAATTAAGGGAGAAAGCATCCATTAGAGGGGATAATCAAGGCGAAGTTGCTTGACGCTTGTCGGGAGCTTGTTTTGCGTTGGCAATCAAGGCGAAGTGAAATCGGTGAGTGGAAACTGGTTTAGTTGCCTTTTAAAGGTTTGCAAATGATGTTGGGAGTTTAGGATAAGCTTGAAACACTTTCCTAAGCTCGGAAGTAAGTTTCCTTTCTTTTGCTCTCGAATATCGGATTGAATATGAGCATGGTTGAGTACATATTTTGGTTTTAAACATGGTTTGTTTTACTTACTGTAAATGCATGATTTTGAGTACATATGCAATGGTTTAAAAGTATATGAAATGCTAGTGGGCATTGGGTTTTATTCCGATCGGAAATATAGTATTGCTTTGGCAATGTGAATTGCATGTGGTGATTTTGTATAATGCATTGTAAAACAGTGGGTAAATGGATTGTAAATGATATATTGACTATGTGACATGATGAGAAAACATTCGGATATAGTTGGCATGCCATAGGATTAAAGTGCACTATAATATATGTTAAAAATCGATCGTGTCCATGGGTTCTTAAGGTATAGCGGATTGGCTACTCGAACTATTAGGGTTCTCATTAGAGGTTATGCGGATTGGAACCTATGCGAGGGTAAGTCTTGCGGATTGGCAAGGTTTGAGATATCATGCGGATTGGTATGGTATGAGTATGGTAGGGGATTGTTCATCATGAGTTATCCGTGTATCCGATGTATGGACGGAGGATTGTCTATCCAAGGGTAGAAGATTGTTTACCCGAGGTCACTATAAATGCCTATGAAAGTTCATGTGTTAAACTTATTTTATGATTTAATGCTTTGGAATTTAAGCACGAAACTTATACATGATCTTGCATAAAGATTGTTATGCATGTTTTGTTTGGAAACAATGGAAATGCTTTGACCATTAAGCATGTTTAAAACAAGTGTTGGAACTAACATTATTAAATAAATCACATCATCTAGATTTTGGTTGAACTTGAATTCCTTATCAGATAAAGGAATTTATTTTATAATTTATTTAAAAGAGTTTTAATTAAATTATAATAAGTGAACTCAATCTAATGTATGCCAAAGGATTTTTGAGGGTGATTTTCGAAATAGCCACAAAACTACAAAACTAGATTTTTCGAAATCTTGATTGGAACCAACATTCCGATAGCCGTTCGTCGTCCATTCGCGTGTGGATACTTGTAGAGGGCGGTCGTCTTTCAAAAAGGCAGAGCCTCAACTCAACTGGATTCCTGAATCAAAAATTAAGGTAATTCTTGATTTCCTCTTCGTACATTAATATGATTGCATGAGATCCTGAAAATTCTTCATAGGATATTTTCCGCTGCGTTTATATGCCTGATTAGATCAGTTTATTTCCTACGAAACCCAACAATAATCATCATGTGTGATGATGTTCTGGAAATCAGAAAATTAAAAGAGTTCTTGGCTACAGAGTTTGAAATAAAAGATCTGGGTCAATTAAGATACTTCCTAGGAACGGAAGTGGCGAGATCAAATGTTGGAATTGTGATAAATCAGAGAAAGTATGTTCTAGATCGTCTTGCAAAGACAGGGATGCTAGGTTGCAAGCTTGCCGAAACACCAATGAAGCATAATCTGAAGTTTAGAACTGACAACAATGGAGCTCCTATTAATAGGGAACAATATCAGAGGCTAGTTGGTAAGCTTATTTATCTATCACTTACACGACCTGATATTTCTTTTTCAGTTGGTATTGTTAGTCAGTTTATGAATGATCCTAGAGAAGAGCATTTAGAAGCAGTGTTTAGGATTCTGAGATATTTGAAGATGACACCAGGCCATGGCTTAATTTTCACCAAAAATGAGAACAGAAAAGTGGAAGTCTTTACAGATGCAAGCTGGGCAGGAGAGCTTACATCTAGAAGATCTACAAGTGGATATTGTGCTTTAGTTTGGGGAAATTTAGTGACATGGAGAAGCAAGAAACAATCTGTTGTATCAAGAAGCAGTGCAAAAACAAAATTTTGAGCCTTAGCTAATGAAATTTGTGAAGGGATTTGGATTCAAAGGTTGTTGTCAAAACTAAACTCAACGCAGTAAAGATTTTGAACTTTATTGTGATAATCAGTCAGCAATTAGTATTGCTAAGAATCTTGTACACCATGATAGAACAAAACACGTGGAGCTAGATCGTCACTTTATCTCTGAGAAGATCAATAGTGGGACAATCAAGCTAAATTTTGTTCCATCTCACAAACGACTAGCCGATGCACTCACCAAGACACTTCCAAGAACTACCTTTGATGAGCTCACATCCAAGCTTGGTCTGTACAATGTGTATTCACCAGCTAGAGGGGGAGTGAAAAATACAGCCGTTATAAAAGATAAATTTCAAATATTGTAAATATTATTTGTTATTATTTGCTAACATTTTAGGATTAAGTCCAAAGGGATAAAACTCTTATCTCCTAGCATTATCAAGGATTTTTATCTCTATAGAGTTCTTATCTTCTAGTTAGATTCAAATTTTAAATTAAGTAATTTGATTGTAACATAACTCTCTTGTATTCAGCCTATTTAAAGGCCTTGTACCGATCCATTATTCAAGTCAATACATTGAGAATTCATTCTCTCTACAAAACAGTCTCTCAATTATTAACAGAATATCCTACCAGAACACTCCTATTTCCAGTTGCCTTAAGACCTCAACTTTATCAAATGATCCAAACACAGTTCGGCAGAAATATTAACGTAGTGAGGAGTGATAATGGGAGTGAATATCTTAGCAAGTCTCTTGGGTATTTCTTTAAAGAGAAGGGCATTGTTCATCTCACCTCATGTGTCAACACCCCTCAACAAAATGAAGTGGCTGAGAGAAATAATAGACATCTAATGGAAGTAACTAGGTCCCTATTATTTTCAGCTAGTGCACCTAAATATCTTTGGGGGGAAGCTTTTCTTACTACAACATATCTTATCAATAGGATGCCTAGCAAGACTCTAGGTTTCAAAGTACCTACTGAAATTCTGTTTCAAAATTTTTCACACTTTAAACCATTGTCCTCGGCTCTTCCTCTTCGAGTCTTTGGATGCACATCTTTTATTCATGTGCGCAACAAAAATCGAAGTACACTGGATCCTAAGTCACTAAGATGTTTGTTTATAGGCTACTCCTCGAGTCAGAAGGGTTACAAATGTTACTGCCCCACTAATAGGAAAACCTATATTTCTTTTGATGCTACTTTCTTTGAAAATCAGCCTTATTTTGAAGGGGCTGACATTCAGGGGGAGAGAAACAAGGAATCTCAGTCCTTGCATAATCTACAGTCCATTATTTCTGTGCCTATCCTTGATGAGGTTGCCTCGGATGAAATTGAGACTACTATCCCTAATCCTGTAGACACAACTTCTCCACAGTCCAATATACCTTCTCCACGGTCCAATACACCTTCTCCACGGTCTAAATCTTCCAACCCTTATACAACACCTCCTCCAACACTCAAAACTGTACCACACTCTGTGACTCCACAACCACCAGAAAGACAACTCAGTGTCTATACAAGGAGGAAAAGAAATCAAACTGAAGATGTTGGTCAGCCTAACACTTGCTTAGAACCAGTTTTGAGTCCTGATGGTATGGAGACAGGAGGTAATGTTATCCCACAAGATTCTACTGTGAACTTAGATGACTTTCCTATTGCTATTAAAAAGGGGTAAGGAAATGTACTGCTCATCTTATTAATAAATTTGTTGCCTATGGGAAGTTATTATCTGGTTTCAAAGCTTTTACAACCAGCATTGACAGTGTGAAGAACCCTAAGACAATAGAAGAGGAGTTCAGAAGTCCTGAATGGAGAAAGGCTGTTGAAGAAAAAGTCAAAGCACTACAAAAGAATAATAACTGGTGTTTGATTGATTTACAATAGGGAAAAAAGGTTGTTGGGTGCAAATGGGTCTTTACAGTCAAATATCACTCAGATGGGAACGTTGATAGATACAAAGCGAGACTAGTGGCTAAAGGGTTTACTCAATCATATGGAGTAGACTATCAAGAAACCTTTGCACCAATAGCTAAATTGAACACCATCAGAGTGTTCTGTCAGTAGCTGTTAACAAGGACTGGAAGTTGCACCAATTGGACATCAAAAATGCATTCCTTAATGGAAGCCTTGAGGAGGAAGTATACATGCAGGTTCCACCAGGTTTGGAGGAAAAAACCACGAAGAAGATAGTGTGCAAACTAAATAGATCACTGTACGGATTAAAGTAATCCCCTAGAGCATGGTTTGACAGATTTGCTAAGACTATGATACAGAATGGGTTCAAGCAAAGCCAAACAGACCATACATTATTTCAAAAGGTTGCACCAGATGGTAAGATGACTCTTCTAATTGTCTATGTCGATGATATGAATATTACTGGGGATAATACTGAAGAAATAGAGATGCTGAAAACTGTTCTAGCAAAGGAGTTCGAAACTAAGGATTTGAGAAGCCTTAGGTACTTCTTAGGAATGGAAGTAGCAAGATCAAAAGAGGGGATAATTATCAACCAAAGGAAGTACATCCTAGACCTACTCACAGAAACTGGGATGCTTGGACGTAGGCCAGCTGAATCTCCAATGGAACCAGGTTTGAAGTTCAGTAGAGATGAAATGGGGAATCCAGTGAACAAAGAATCTTACCAAAGATTGGTCGGAAAGCTAATCTACCTCTCACTTACTAGACCTGACATTGCATACTCAGTGAGCATAGTCAGTCAACATATGAGTGATCCTCAAAGAAGAGCACATGGATGCATTCAATAGAATTTTGAGGCACTTGAAATTTACACCAGGATCTGGACTCATTTTCAGGAAATATCAGGATAGAACAGTGAGAGTCTACACAGATTCAAGCTAGGCAGGAGAACTAACAGATAGAAGATCTGTTAGTGGCTATTGTACATTTGTGTGGGGAAATTTGGACACCTGGAGAAGCAAAAGGCAAGCTGTAGTATCTAGAAGCAGTGCAGAAGCAAAATTTAGAGCAATGGCTCTTGGGATATGTGAAGGAATGCGGATTAAAAAACTGTAGGTTAACACATAAATAATAAGAGTTGTAAGTCTATCCTAACTAAGTAGTTTAGTTGTAATCTAACTCTATCAATGTGAGTAATAAGAGTCCTAGCCTAGAGGATATCTACTCAATGTAAAACTCCTTGTAAAAGTCTATAAGTAGACTTATTTTCTGTAAATTGAAATAAGGGAGTAGAAAACTTCTCTAACCGTATTTTCTACATGGTATCAGATTAGGGCGATCCTACATATCCAACAATTTTTTTCCTTTTTTCTCTGTCTATCAAAACCCTCTCTTTCAATGACTCATTCAGAACCCTCTGCGTCAGAGATTAGTTCTCAAAATAATCCTCGTCCCTCTGAGTTCCAGCTTTCAAATTCATCTCTTTCTCCAATTACATCCTACAAATTAAATGGAAACAACTATCTCCCTTGGTCTCAGTCAGTGAGGCTATATATTACAGGAAAAAGGAAAGCTTCCTATCTCTCAGATTCAATGCCTATTCTAGAAGAATCTGATCCAGCCTATTCTAACTGGTTGAGTGAGAACAACATGATTATGTCATGGCTAATTAATTCCATGGTTCTCGAAGTTGGGGAAAATTTCATGCTCTACCAGACTGCAGCAGAGATATGGAGTGCAGCCAGGGATACATACTCCAGTGTGGATAATACACCGGAATTATTTGGCGTTGAAAATCAGATTAAAGATCTCAGACAAGGAGATCTGTCCGTAGTACACAAGATTTTTGGAGTTCTCACTAAGTCTTGGGCAACAAATTGATTTGTATGAGGCAAATGAGTGGAAGTGTCCTGATGATATTAGCTTCTATAGTAAAATAAAAAATCAAAGGAGAATCTTTCAATTTCTTTCTGGACTTAATGGTGAGTTTGATGGGGCAAGGAGCAGAATTTTGGCTACTAAACCCCTTCCCTGGTTCGGGAGGCCTTTTCGAGAGATTCGAGAGAGAAGAAAGCGGACTCTCCTTATCGTACCAAATGCTCAATGACATGATGCTTGGCACTCATTACAAACTCCAGTGCAGGAGTAAACAAAGGAGGGGGAGACCATGGTGTGAGCACCGTAAAAAAAAGCTGGGCATTTGATGGACCAATCTTTGGAAGCTACATGGAAAACCAAAGAGACCGAAACCTTCTAGATCCAGATTTGAAGGAAGCAAATGTTGCATCTCGAAAAATTTTTCTAGCAGACTTTAGTACACAAAGATATATTGCGGAACTTCAACAAATATTCAGCCAACTATCGTCTAAGACTAATACTACTGCCTTAACAGCATCTGAAGGTAGAATTTCCTGTTTACCAACAATTAATTCCTTACATTGGATAGTAGATTCGGGTCCTGTGACCATATGACAGGAAATATTAGTCTGTTCAGAAAATATAGCAATCACAGATCTCCCTCCTCGATCAAGATAGCAGATGGTTCCCTTTCAACAGTGAAAGGAAGTGGTTCTATTGAATTAAGCAAAAACATAGTATTATCTGATGTACTTTATGTTCCTAAATTAGCCTGTAATTTATTATCAGTGAGTAAGTTGATTAAGGATGTTCACTGTAATGCTAATTTTGGGGCTGATGGTTGTATTTTTCAGGCACAGGGCTCGAAGATGGTGATTGGCAGTGCTAGGCTATCTAACGGCTTATATATCCTTGATGGAATATCCTGCCAGAACTCCTCTATTCCCAGTTGCCTTCAGACATCAGTTTCCTCTACAAGTTTAGGTTCAGTTAATATTATGCTCTGTCATCTTCGATTAGGACACCCCAGTTTTTATTACCTTGCAAAGTTGTTCCCAAATTTATTTATCAATAAAAATTCGTCTTCTTTTACTTGTGAAGTGTGTCAAATGGCAAAACATACCAAAAAACCATATGTTTCTTCTCCTTTTAAACCTACTTCACCATTTGCTATTATACACAGTGATATTTGGGGCCCTTCTAAAGTTCAAAATATTTCTGGGTCTAGGTGGTTTGTGTCTTTTATTGATGATTTCTCTAGGACCACTTGGACATTTAATGAGAGAAAAGTCTGAGGTTGAAGTAATTTTTAAAACTTTTTATCAAATGATAAAAACACAGTTAGATAGAAATATCAAAGTGGTCAGGAGTGATAATGTGAGTGAATATCTTAGCAAGTCTCTTCGGTGTTTCTTTCAAGAAAAGGAAATTGTTCATCTCACCTCATGTGTCAACACCCCTTTTGTTTTCAGCTAGTGCACCTAAATATCTTTGGGGGGAAGCTCTTCTTATTGCAACTTATCTTATCAATAGGATGCCTAGCAAGACCCTAGGATTCAAAATACCCACTGGAATTCTGTTTCAACATTTTCCACACTTTAAACCATTGTCCTTAGCTCTTCCTCTTCGAGTCTTTGGATGCACATCTTTTCTTCATGTGCACAGCAACAATCGTAGTAAACTGGATCCTAAGTCATTAAAGTGTGTGTTTATAGGCTACTCCTCGAGTCAGAAGGGTCACAAATGTTACTGCCCCACTAATAGAAAAACCTATATTTCTTTTGATGTTACCTTTTTTGAAAATCAGCCTTACTTTGCAGGGCCTGACATTCAGGGGGAGAGACCTGAAGAATCTCAGTCCATATAGTCCATTATTCCTATGCCCATCCTTCCTGAACCTGCCTTGGATATCATTGAAACTGCTGCCCCTAATCCTGTAGACGCAACTTCTCCACAGTCCAATACACCTTCTCCACAGTCTAAACCTTTCAGTCCTTATACAACACCTCCTCCAACACTCAGAACTATATCACACTCTGCGACTCCACAACCACCAGAGAAACAACTTAATGTCTACACAAAGAGGAAAAGAAATCAAACTGAAGATGTTGGTCAGCCTAGCACTTGCCAGGAACCAGTTTTGAGTTCTGATGCTATGGAGACAGGAGGTAATGTCATTCCACAAGATTCTGTGAACTTAGATGACTTTCCTATTGCTATTAGAAAAGGTGTAAGGAAATGTGCTGCTCATCCTATCAATAAATTTGTTGCCTATGGGAAGTTATTATCTGGTTTCAAAGCTTTTACAGCCAGCATTGATAGTCTGAAGATCCCTAAGACAGTAAAAGAGGCGTTCGAAAGTCCTGAGTGGAGGAAGGCTATTGAAGAAGAGGTCAAAGCACTACAAAAGAATAATACTTGGTGTTTGACTGATTTACCAGAAGGGAAAAAGGCTGTTGGGTGCAAATGGGTATTCACAGTCAAGTATCACTCAGATGGGAGCATTGAGAGATACAAAGCAAGGTTAGTGGCTAAAGGGTTTACTCAATCATATAGAGTAGATTATCAAGAAACCTTTGCCCCAGTAGCTAAATTGAATACCATCAGAGTGTTATTATCAGTAGCTGTTAACAAGGATTGGAAGTTGCACCAATTGGACATCAAAAATGCTTTCCTTAATGGAAGCCTGGAGGAAGAAGTATACATGGAGGTTCCACCAGGTTTGGAGGAAAAGACCACGAAGAGGACAGTGTGCAAACTAAACAAATCACTGTACGGATTAAAGCAATCCCCTAGAGCATGGTTTGACAGATTTGCTAAGGCTATGGTTCAGGATGGGTACAAGCAAATTCAAGCAGACCATACATTGTTTCGAAAGGTTGCACCAGATGGTAAGATGACTCTTCTAATTGTCTATGTTGATGATATGATCATTACAGGGGATAATACTAAAGAAATAGAGATGCTGAAAACTGTTCTAGCAAAGGAGTTCGAGACTAAGGATTTGGGAAGCCTTAGGTACTTCTTAGGAATGGAAGTAGCAAGATCGAAAGAGGGGATTGTTATAAACCAAAGAAAGTACATCCTAGATCTACTTATAGAAATTGGGATGCTTGGAAGTAGACCAGCTGAAACCCCAATGGAACCAGGTTTAAAGTTCAGTAAAGATGAAATGGGGAATCCAGTGAATAAAGAATCCTACCAAAGACTAGTTGGAAAACTAATCTATCTCTCACTTACTAGGCCCGATATTGCATACTCAGTGAGCATAGTTAGTCAACATATGAGTGATCCTCGAGAAGAGCAGATGGATGTAGTCAATAGAATTTTGAGGTACTTGAAATTTACACCCGGATCTAGACTGTTTTTCAGGAAACATCAGGATAGGACAGTAAGAGTCTACACGGACTCAAGCTGGGCAGGAGAACTGACAGATATAAGATCTGTTAGTGGCTATTGCACATTTTTGTGGGGAAATTTGGTCACCTGGAGAAGCAAGAAGCAAGTTGTGGTTTCTAGAAGCAGCGCAGAAACAGAGTTTAGAGCTTTGGCTCTTGGGATATGTGAATGAATGTGGATCAAGAAACTTCTCATGGAGTTAGAGCTGGATGGAAAGGCAGAATTTCAAGTTTACAGTGACAGTCAGTCAGCAATGAGCATTGTTAGAAATCCAGTACAACATGACAGGACCAAACACATTGAGATTGATAGACACTTTATCTATGAGAAGGTCAACAACGGGTTGTAAAGCTTCACTATATTCCTACTAGGAACCAACTAGCCGATATTTTCACCAAAGCACTTCCAAGAGTGAGCTTTGAAGAAATGTCATCCAAACTGGGTGTACATAACATATACACACCAGTTTGAGGGGGAGTGTAGGTTAACACGTAAATAATAAGAGTTGTAAGTCTATCCTAACTAAGTAGTTTAGTTGTAATCTAACTCTATGCGTGTGAGGGATAAGAGTCCTAGCCTAGAGGATATCTACTCAATGTAAAACTCCTTGTAAAAGTCTATAAGTAGACTTATTTTCTGTAAATTGAAATAAGGGAGTAGAAAACTTCTCTAACCCTATTTTCTACAAAAACTTCTCATGGAATTGGAGCTGGATGGAAAAGCAGAATTCCAAATTTACAGTGACAGCCAGTCAGCAATGAGTATTGCTAGAAATCCAGTACAACACGACAGGACTAAACACATTGAGATTGATAGACACTTTATCTACGAGAAGGTCAACAACGGGGTTGTAAAGCTTCACTATATTCCTACTAGGAACCAGCTAGCTGAATTTTTACCAAAGCACTTCCAAGAGTGAGCTTTGATGAGATGTCATCCAAACTGGGTGTACATAACATATACACCAGTTTGAGGGGAGTGTAGGTTAGCACGTAAATAATCAGAGTTGTAATTCTATCCTAACTAAATAGTTTAGTTGTAATCTAACTCTATCTTTGTGAGAGAGAAGAGTCCTATCCTAGAGGATATCTACTCAATGTAAAACTCCTTGTAAAAGTCTATAAGTAGACTTATTTTCTGTATATCGAAATAAGAAGAGTAGAAAATTCTCTAACCCTATTTTCTACAAAGAGTATATAGAAGACTAAGTAGATGAGTTTTAGTTCTAATAGAACTGTAGTAATCAACCTATTAGAGGGCACTACCCTGCATAGTTTTGAAATAAGAGAAAATTCTTTCTTCTGTGTTCCAAACTCCTATATTCTACACCATCTGTTTGCACGTTTGATTTATCTTTGTGCAACATGCATGCTGTAAGTTTGTTATATTTGAAATAATCTCCCTCAAATGCAACTCAAAGTTCACAAGGATCCTAGTTTCTTTATGACAAGATTCTAGCCATTTTTTGCTGCAAATATAAAGAGATGGTATCACTGAATTATCAATTTAGTTGATCCAAAATATTCAGTTATGTCAACATTATTCCAATAAAAATAGCAGGGAATCATAGCTTGGTTGCAAATAAAAATATTTTATCATCTTCAGCTGACAAAGAATTAAAGTTGGTGGTGTAAATTGCTGCAAAAAAATTGCTATGAAAGTAAAATAAATTTGACGACAACTTTCCTAAAAGATGGAAGTACATGGCTTCTGACAGATATATAAGCTATGGAATACCTAAAAACAATAACCAAATAATGTTTGCTCAGCATTTAACTAAAGTACCTTGGCCAGAATGTAACGAGGTCTTGTGGTTATCCGTCTGACTACTTCAACCAGCGCAGAGCTCACTTTGAAGTTGATCTCTAAGCTCTCAGAAGCAGCTATCAAGAAAGAAGGTAAAAAAGTTGATATTTCAATCAACAGAGAAAGAGAAACAAGATTATTGCACTAATAGCCATCTTCCAAAAATTGCAAGAAATTATTTTATATTCATGCATGAGGATTTTCCAAGAAAATTAAGAAACGAACTTTTTCCAGTGATGAGTTCTCTGCTGCTCATTATCAGAGTATCTTTACGAGCTGCAAGGAAAACAGAAGCCATCTCTGTAGTTCTACTAATTTCCTCCTCCCTCTCTTCTGACGACTTCATGGCAACTTTATGAACAGAAACCTGTTCACATCAAAGAAGAAAAACTTAGTACCTAGTACAAACAACTAATACATTGGGCACATTCCAAAAATTGTGGTTGTTTCACATATTTGGGTGTCAAAAGACCACTTAAGCTTAAAATAAAAAAACAAAGAGACATATTACGAATTCTGGTTACCTCAATGCTTTTTAACATATGTCCATATTGTGACTGAAGTTTTTCAACCTGAAGATTGAGAAAGAAATGCAAAGAAGAGAATATCAACTAAGAAAATTGAAGGCTAAAATATGTAATAAGCCTTTATAGTAATTCATCTATCACATGATCCCTTGTCCTTTTTATTGCAACCAATTGAGCCCCTAATTAATTATTTCGGTCAATTGAAACATTAAGGGGTGAGGGTGGAAATTTTAAGACCATCCTCTGCCAACTGAGACAGAGTTGTAATGAGGCATAAATAATATGGAATTATAGTCACATGGCATTTTTTAACATGTAATAAAATAAAAGCTTTCTTTCTTTAATTAGGCACATGTCTCACAAAAGACCATTTAGTATCTTGGCATCTGCTTAGAAAAATTCTATGTCGATGCATTTAGTCTGCATAATTCATACCACATGCAAGTCTATCCTGCTTGGCAAAAGGAGCTGATGGTGTAAAATTTCCATCGTATTAAGGGCTCAACTGATCATAAACATTGCAATAACAGGATAGGGCACATCAATAGATTTAATTATGTACAGTGGACTTTGTATTTTAACCAAAATAGAAATAACAATAAACTTTTAAAATTAATAACAAAATGAACTTTTAAATTCACCAAATTTCTACCTGTTTTGTTGTTTTTGGAACATATGAACCCACAACTATTAGTCCACCACTTCTCTCTTTACTTAATCCTAGATCCTTTGGGAGGATTGGAGCTTTTGGGATAATTCCAATGCGGGCAGAAACAAAGCTGGCTGCAGAACGGCATAAGAAAGACTTCCCCTTCAGTTCCGCCTGTCAATTGAGTTAAATCTTATATACCATATCTCTCAGAATCTTTATCAACATATTCAAACGGATAATATTTACACTGAAAACCATATGATTTGAAGTATCTTGCCTGGATCATTCCAGCAGCAAATACAGCCATGTCTCGTTCACTAACGGCATTTACTATGCATGTTGATCCCTGCTTCAGCAATAAATGAAAATATGCTGAATACTTTGCAACTAATTGAAGTTCTCTATAGAAGCTAGCCAGAAGTATCATTACGAAAATAGCTTTCATATAAAAGGTCATTCCATATAATTAAAGCTCTCTATAGAGCTCATTGCGCATATCAAAAGGATAAGCAATTGATAAGTGGTCATTCCTTGCACTAGCTCACAAGCCCATACAAACATACAATGGCAATCAACTAACAAAAAGTTCTCCCTACATGAGTACTAGAATGCACATGCACATCAAGAGCAGCACAAATGCAAAGAAACACACATCACATACAATACCTTCTTCAAACCACAAAGAAGCTCACAAACTGCATCTGGTCCACCTTTTCTTAAAAGTTGGATAGAAATGGACGCAACACTACTAGCTGGAATTCGTCCAGCTGTTTTCTCCTCCACCCACTGACACATTTAGGTGAAGCAAATCACAAATTTAGATTAGATATTTTTTACAAAAAAATAAAATTAAACTAGCATGTACTTCAGGAAAGTCGGACCTCTTTAAGGTTTGAAGATTTATAGCCAAAGGCTGCATCTTTAGCAAACTCTGTGTCTCCAGCAGGAACAAGCCTATAGCCAGTAGAATACAATAAGTGCTGGATATCAGAATAAATGATTTTCTTGTGGTCATTCATTTTCTTCATATTCTAGGAGGTGTTTGAAAGAGGGAGAGAGGAATCAATAAGAGAAACCAATTTGTATTCGGGTTAAAGCTGATACCGTTCAGAATCTGCAACATAGTGTATATCATCAAGGGTATAGCGGCCTCCTTGGAGAAAGAAGGGGCAAATAATCCAAGCATCCACCTGACCTAATATTGAAACAGCTGCATCTGGTTCCTGCAATACACGGATAGAAATGTTAGACAACTGAAGTCATTATCAGGGATTTAAATTGCGGTTGTGTTTATCTCAATTGCAAACATAACAATGCTATTACGCAATTGTGATTTTTCTCCAAATTTCTACAACTTATTGCAAAATTTAGCAATTACAGTTATAATCATAAAAAAGTCATTTTCAATGATATTTCAAGTTATTTATTAAGTTGTATGAGTTTTATTTACAAAAGAACAAAAAAGAAAAGAAAAAAAAAACTTACCATTTTTCATTGTTTACATACTAAAATGCATTGATTCTTGTCTATAAATTTCTAGGAATAGTAATAATTAACGAAATGAAAACATGGTAAGTTCAAACATTCATATACATCGCAAACTTAAAAATAAAATAATTTATATTTCATCCACACTATAAATATTGATAAATGTCCAATAAAAAAAAAACATTGTAGAATTATGAGGAGAATCAAATCTATAAGATCCAATTTGAAAACCAGCATGACATGTTTTTGTGACCCCTTTCCAAAAAAAAAGGATCATATAAGCTAATATTTTCTAAACTCAAATATAAAATATATTAATGCATTACATCATCATATCTATATAACATTTAATTACTTTTCAAACAAATTAGCTTTTATTTAACTTATAAAATTTATCTTCAAATGATTGTCATCTCAAATAAATTTCACTTGAGTTAAAAACGGATCAGGTCTAAAATGGACTCGACCCATATTGAAAACTTTCTTTGCACCAATCCTTCCAAATCCCTCCAACCCAAACAACACAAAAAAATCCCCATTTTGACAATTTTTATCTTTGATTTTTGCTTAAGGAGCTGTATGAGTCTGTTACTTGATTAGTTGAGTTGTGAGATTTTGGAAAATCAAAGGAATACTAGATGGGAAATCGGAAAGTGGGAAGAGCAGCTCTTCATGGCCATTATTCCACTTTATGGCATATTTTTGGGGCACAACCGGCTGTTTTTGATGGGATTTTTTTCAGTTATTTATGTATTGGTGGCGGACAATGGCACTACTACGAAATAGAAGCCACGACACCGCTACACCATTTTAATTCCTGGGCCATTATGTGGCTAGTATTAGTACACCATTTTTTTACTCAGTAATATATTACTTATAGTACTTGCCTCTGGAAAATGACCTCGTAAAGTCGAATCACCTCTCAAAACTACTGTGTAATCAATATGCTCAACTGATTTTGCTGCAGAACAAAGATTGCTGCATATATCTTTGATCAGTGCGCTTGCCTGCAAAATGTTAAATCTTTAGTCGGTCGAGAAAAGAGTTGATAGAAATTTGAATTGGTTGAAATAAACTTTTAATAAAAATATTTCTATGGTAGCGGATCTAGGGATAGAATAACTTTACATATGACAAAAAAAATGTTTACCTTCTCAGAGCTTAGTGCTCTGGAGTTCGTCAAAATATAGAAGCATATAGGCTTTTTCTTAAACTGTTCAACAAGCGATTCAATACTCCTGCAAATGAAAAATATAAGCAAAGAAATTCCTTCTAGAAGCAAGAGCGTTATATGTTACAGCCAACAGGATATATATGTAGAAAAGCAATTTTCTAGCTTTAGGAAAAAACTAAATCATGCAGAAAATGCAGAATTTAAGCTTCTGCAGAAAAGAAAAAAACATAATTGATTTTCTGTTATTGAATATTTTCAAAAAATTACATCATTTACAGTGAATTTATAGACTCAAGTATTGGACTTTAGTTACAATTAGGAGTCCTAAGTACAAAAGACATCTAACTCTATCTTTTAGGAAGTAAACTTTAATTTAAACTACTATTTACATAAGGACTCTAACTCTATCGGAGAATCTAACAATATATAACTAGAAAATATATTTATAACCTAGAAATATATGTAGCGTAAAGTATCTGTAAATGTTTTAGACGTTTCAGTTTAACCAGGAAACTGGGTAGCACCGATATGGATATATGAATGGTAAAAATATAATGGTGTGACAACTTACGATGCATTGGGATATGAGCACAATATAGTATGACATTGTATATAGTTTGAATATTTACATTCATATTTTCATTAATATTAACCCAATAGACAATAAAAACTCTTTTCAAATAAATAAATAAATAAAATCAATATAAAAGACATCGTATTATACTGATAAATTAAGATGCTTCAACTACTACATTGCAAATATTTTTATAAAGTGGCTACATATCCTTAAAATTTTTGGAATTTAATTATGTTATGATCAAATGCAAGGGACCATAAGGTTAAAAATCAATGTAACCCATAATATATGCCCCACAGTTCGTAAGTTATTTTCGTCGCTACTCGATACTCAAGTACCCTTCTCCTCTTCCATTAACCATTTCAAATCCATAAGTCCCCTGCCCCAACCCTATCATTGCCTCCCTTTTATTGCTCTGATGGATCTGTTAAATTTTGCCCGTAAAAGCAAGGACATTGCAACGTCCAGGCCAGCCTTCTCTCTTTCTTTTCTTCCATTCCTTTTTGTAATCTCAAATTTTCTCATAGCCTTATGTCCAAGGTGGGGCTGCCACCAACATCACATCACTGGAAGCAGCATTATCTCCTTTCTTGTATTTTTATTTGAGAATTCCTGAAGCTAATCCAGTGTCCAGTCACAGTTAAATAAAATAATGACTTTTTTTTGTTTACTGTGTTACACAAGTATCCCAGCATGTTATATTCATGCCTATGTCCAAGACAGACATGACACGTTTACACCAGGGTTGAGGCATATACATGCTTAACAGCAAAGCAGTAAGACAATTAAAACAATGACACTTACCATTCAGTTAATACCTCAACATCATGAACAGTTTGTGTTCCAGTTGGATCATCATCAAGAACAACCAGAGTTCTTGATTTTTTCTGGTTTAGCATGTGTATATCATTGATAGGATCCACCGACCACTCAGGTGGAAGATTTTGCAAGACAACTTCTTTCTTAAGAACTGGAAGTTTTCCTTCAACTTTAACACCTGTGAGGGTTTCATATACCTACAGAGTAAGGAAAGCTGGTTACATCTACAAAGCGTTAATTACAATAACCAGCTGATATTTGTGAGAATTCCAACTTTAAACACCATAATTCATATTTAATTGATTTATGGAATTAAAAAAAAAAAAACTGGTTTTACTTTCAGGAGAATGTTCAATTCGGCCCCTATAGTTAGGATAATGACTAATGTTGTGTTTGGGTACCAAAAGAAATGTCAAGATCCGCCCCTGGAGGGCTAGATGTAATTTACCATTCATAAAAATAATAAGAACAAATTTGTGGCATGTCACCAAGCTTGATCGCAATATGAAAAAGGGGTTAGAAATTTTTCTTGATAGATAAAATCATACAAGTTCAAAGTATGGGGATTGATTAATTGAAATCAACTTAGGGGAAGCAATATGCACATTTGAGCAAGTAGAAAGAAAGAACTTTTACCATTCAATATTCTTTAGATATTCGCTTTATATTCAAATATAAGTAATCTTTGAACAGTGGTTTCTATCAATTGAGAATAACAGAAAGATACTAGACCTGCATACCTTTACCACACCAGCATCATCTTGTCGACCCCAGCCAGCAGCAGATCCTACTCAATAGTGACATTATAACTGTTAATTGTATGGAAGACAACTCTGAAAGAGAATTAATATAAAAGGACAGCATGCAGAGATAAACATGGACAATTGCATCAGAAATATGACATATATTTGGCACATAAGATCCAATTAACAGGTTACAACAAAGTGATGTTACACCCAGCATATACCCTTCCGACTTTCATATTTAAACTAGAGGTTTATCTAAAATGAGTTCCTGAATCAAGATTCTGAGCCAAATTAGCTAAGCTATCTGCACACCTATAATGTTGCTGTAGGATATTTCAAATTTCTCAAATCCACCCAGCCTACATGATTTGCATGCAATCTTGTACCAATATGAACAAGGATGGGAACCTTAACTTCAAGAATTGAACCATCACAGCAGCATCCACTACAAGTATAATAGATTGGAAACTGAAAGCTCAAGCAACATCAAATCTTCTCACAGCCCAGAAATAGGCTGATACGCATTCCAATATAAAGACCTCTAATTGAATCTAGAGAATTATGTAAACAATCCAAGGATGATATTTAGGGATTTATTTTTTTTATTTTTTTCCCTTAGTGTAACCTCTGTAACTTGTATATGTACTTATGTAGCGTACCTATCTTTACTTGATACCTTCGGCTTTGATTTTTTTCTTAATCTGTTAAAATTTTCAAAATTCTTTGTTTACCCCTGAATATTATTCTAAAATTTCACTCAATACATAATATGTTATAGTCCCAAGTAAAGGATCACATATGAAGAGGACTGCATTGCACAGTCATCTTTTTCAGATTTCTAGCTATGATTCTCGTCAAAGGGAGAATCCACCTTGAGACTTGTTTGAGAGAGAGAGTGCTCTGATCCCAAGTTTAGGTTTAAAATATTCGCTAATTTTTATGGAATAAGAAAGACCTCTTACATAGAGGTTACATACCTTGTTTGAATAGAAGACGAAGGAAGCAATTCTAATAAGGAAAGGCTTCTAAGAATATAAAATCCCAATAAATAAAATCTCCTAATATTTCTCCTAACAATAATAAAGTAATATCTTTTCCTAAAACAATAAGAATAATTATGTGCACGTAACATAACACCTTCTGTACAACTCCTTACTCAGAATTAAGATCCTAGGATGGTAAAATTTTTAGCCGCTTCCGTCTTAAATTATATACGAGACACTGAACCAGTTTAAGTGCCAAGACATATCCTGGTCAAATTACAGGGGGAAAAGATAACAGACATGAAGAGTAAGATCAATGCAGAATGAAATTCCCTGTCTTCCATGAGTAAATGCATCTTCCTCTCTTTTTCAAGTAAATTCGAGAACTTTAAATGGACAGGCAATCATAAAAGAAGTTATGCTTTGCTAGTTGTAGACAAGATAAGTTTAATTTAAAGTTTATTTATTTATTGTAGATAAACTAAAGTAGTTTAGATAAATTAGATCTCTATTCTAAGAGATTAGAGTTGTAAATCTAGAGGACTCCTAACTTGAGTTAAACTCTATGTAATTAAGTCTCTAAAAGACTAACCTTGTAAAGATGTACTATGAATTGAAATACTGAGAAAACCCACTGTTTTCATCAGTTTCTACATGGTTCACCTGAGATAAAGAGAGAAAGAAAAGCCACAATTTCTAGACAGAATAAGAAAGGCTATGCTTCACCTGCGATAAAGAGTTGGTGTGCAATAGTTGAAATATGGAGTGGAACTTTATGGGCTGAGCATTCACGAGCAACAATACCCTGTAGGCAATTAAACTTTGTCTTACAGATAAGTAATAATTATAGCAACTTCTATAATTGTTTCAATTGGAAAAGATAAACAAGAAACCAATTATCTGACCAGATCCTTCACAAAGATATCAAGGGCAGAGTAAGGGGTGTAGTCATTGTCTAACATGTGCGGAACGCGATTTTCAAACATCCTGCAATGTAGTCACTAGTCATAATCCAATAGAACTCATAAAACATGAAAAATATCCTCACTCCTAGGACCAGTTATTTTAAGAAAAAGGCAATGCAAAGGTTCCTCTAAAGACAAGGGTTTTCATAGTGATGCAGTTTCCGATTCTAGAAATAAGATTATGTTAGACTAAAACATGTAACATGTTGAGCTGGGATCAGTTTGGTTGAACATGCACATGACCTGAATCTTGCAACTTGAATTATCCAGACACAAGACACATGGGGGGTCATAATCTTTTCATATGCTATGCTAAATATTTATCTAATAAGAGTTGATGCTTATTCATTGTAGAAGAACTAAAGACATACTAAATAGTTGTGATAATGTGAAAAGAGAAACTTGACAAGAATAGATAAGCACCTACACTACTTAGTACTTCCAGGTTGAAAAATAAAAAATGTCCATATTCTATCACGGCAGAATATAAGACTAAGATTGCTAGAGAAAGGAAATGATTTTTTTTCTTTCCTCTGGTGAATGAAAATTGCTATTCATATGTAAAATCAAATGTCTTATGAAAAGAACTAATGTACATTCCAAATATCTGAAAGCAAAGTATGACACATGAGCAGCACTAGATTATGGCAAAAGAGGAGCATGAACCTGAAAATTCAAGGATACTTCCCAAAACTATGTTTGTTAGGATAATCAATTCCAACAATCAACTTTGAAAGAAAATTTATTATATAGTGCAACACTTTAAGGCATAATTCCCTGCTATAAGTTATTTTCTGTTCCATACTCTACATTCAACAAGTGGCAGTGATCGTGCCAAATAAGGACATAATGAAGGAAGCACGTGCAAGGCAATATGCACATGTGAGATAAATAGCTCCAAATGCTACTGTTTGTAGATATATTTCAACAGAAAATGGTCATGTCAAAACTGAGCATGGGAAGAGAAAAGAAGAGATCGGAACAAACTAAAAAAGGACTTTTCTCTTGATGTTCTTTCTCATGAAATGGTCCTAACAAGAGCATGAGGATGAAATCTGACTCACGTAGCTGACCCAAAGACAGGAAAGAGATTTGTCTAGTGTTGCTGTTTTAGTAGTAGTAGAAATGGGAAATTAGTTTATTGCCAAAGCATTTTAATTTAGAGTTGTGACCTTGTTACGAAGTTCGGGGTTGGAGAAAAGCATATAAATAACCTTTATATGATAATTATTCTAAAACATCTGCGAGTTTCTAACAGATAGATGTTCCGGTTTATTTTGGGGACTACAGACTTCTACAAAAGAAGACCAAACTCAGGGTCTATATAGTTAGTATCAGGTTCCAAGGAACAAAACAAAAGTCTACAAGAACACAATTAAGAAAACAAAATACTTCCACATCAGTGTATAAAAACCTACCAGGATGTTGCCCCACTATTGCTGATGATATCAAACAACATTCTTGAGTTAAGACCTAATCGGGCCCCGAAAGCCATTGCCTCAGCTGATGCTGCTATATGAACTCCGGCAAGTAACTGATTAACCATCTTTACACCACTAGAGATTGAGAAAGGAAACAAAAATAATAAAAAAGCTGCTTCCTTGACAAATAAATGGGCAATTGATGATTTATGCTATGACCAATAATTGCTCATAAGTACCTTCCTGCCCCACAACCCCCTTTGATAACATAGAGCTTTTCACTTAATGCTGTTGAATGTCAATAACCAAGACCAATCAAAACATAACTCAGGTATTCCTTCACCAGATGAATAAAAGTGTACTGCATGCAAGTTACCTGACAGGACAAGACCTGCACTTTTAAGAGCATCATCTGAACCTGCAGCCATTATCTAGAAATAGAACCAGAAAAAGAAAAGGAAAAACGTCAGAAGTACAAATCAAGAGCTTTCAATTAAAATTTTATATTAAATTCTCATTTGCATACTGTAAGTTCACCCATAGAGGCTCTTTTAACACCACCAGAAACAGGTGCATCAACCAATTTTAAATCTTTTCCTTCATCTGCAGATGCATGGATAAATTAGTTAGTGAATAATGATGACAGCAAGTATAATGGAAAAAGAAGCGCACTTTTAACATTCTGGGTACCGATGTCCATCAACCTCACAAGCAGTTGAAGATGCAAGATTGATGCAAGTGTGTGCATGGGTTGTGATACAAAAAGAAACATTGATCCATGATCAAAACCATAGCATCTTTTCGAAGCCAGATTACGTCATAACACCAAAATATGCTTTCCAGTGTTAAAATATGAACAACGTGAACAAGTCAGTTACACCTTGTTTATGTTTGTATTTGATGCTGAATGAACAAGTTCAAAAAATATTTTTAGGCTCAATTAAGAAACAAACAAAGCTTGAACATTGGTAACCTGGGCTGTTTATGCTTATGAACAGATTTGATGAGCTGTTCATGAACAAGTTTGTTTAAATGCTCAATAAGAACTCGCATAAATCGTTTTCAAGTTAATACTTTTAAGCTTCAATATCTTTTAACTAAATTCAAAATAAAATGTAATAATTTAATCATTAAAAGGACATATTACTCGTATTGAAATCATCCATAATTTTTGTAAAAATTATTATTTTAGGACTAACTTTTTATGGACCCAAAAAATGACAGCTGGTGATAAAAATGGGACTTAAAAGAAGTAATTCATCCATAATTTTTGTAAAAATTATTATTGGAGATTAAATTTAGATAGAACCAAAAATGACCAGTTGTAATAAAAATGAGACTTAAAAAAGTAATTCGACCTAACATCGCATACCAAAAGAACAAATGAGAATAAAAAAGTCACGGTTTCTGTATATAAAAAAAGGTCCTCCCTCTACATCTTCCTCCCAAACGTCAATTGTCAACAAATGGTCTTCATCTGCTGGACTAACATAAAGTGAGCCAAACATTGCCTTTTTGTGGGCTTGTTCTCAACTTGATACTCTTCTAAACTAAATGATCCAAGTTCGAATAAATTCTTACTTCATGTAAGCTCAAGCTTGTGCTCAGGATCGATGAGCTGAGGTCAAACATAGAGATGCTCAGCTCTGTACCAAACCATGCAGTGTACTCAAGCAGGATAAATCAGAAGCAAGAAGGGATTTGTGTGAGGGGAGATGGAGAAAAAGAAACATTGGAGGAAATCTGGAATTTGAATAATAAAACAATGGTATGTTTGACTTGAAACGAGAGATTTTCTTTGTGTTAGTGCAAATAGATATAAAAAAAGAAATAAAATACATACTCTGTAAACGTCGTTCTAGTTGGCTCACAAATGCAGGAGAGACTGTGGAAGAAAGAATCACAGATGCTCCAGATGGAAGGGCTACAAAATACGAAGTGAAATCACCCCTGGCTCGTAAAGTGCAGATAGCTATCTAGAAACATACCTGAAACTGCACCCAGGTCCCCAAATAAAACACTATCAGCTTGAGCTTCATTTGTGACCATGACTACAAGCACATCAACATCTGCGGGAGGAAACATGTCAGAACAAACATATTCTTACCTGTGAAAGGATCATGAAAATTTTAAAATAACATTAGATGTCCAATTTTGGAAAATTTGTGTTTCATTACAGATTTAAAGTTCACATTTTAGACAAGAGGATTAGGATTCACTACTGCAGCACAACGGAGAAACAATTTGACCTTGCATATAGTCATATGCTTTCAATATCACCCCACTAGTACAAGAAACCAGAAAAAAAAAACAATTTTTATTGTTGTCCACAATGAAGTCTGGAAGCACAGTAGATCAAACTAAAGCATAAGGTTTTAACACAGTAATTTATCAAAAAAAAAAAAGACTTGAACAAATTTCTATTGCTTGATCAAATATCTGCACCCCATGCTAGACTAAAACAATGTAAGTACATCATTGTAAAGACTGACTCACAACTGATGACAGAAATCCAAACATCCAGAGAAACTATAAGAAAGAGCCTATCATTATGTGAGAATAAATTAAGACCATAACATTTTCAACAGCTTGAAGGCACATATTATTAAAGCAATCTGGACTTAACCTCCTGCTCAAATTATCAGGCATCAGACCCTCCCCACCATCCATTACTCTATATACATACCCATATGGGAATTTGTGTTGGTGAATATTATAGTTTTAGTTCTACCTAGACTCTTGTAAATATTATATAATAGTAGTTAAGTTGTACAAAAACTCTAACTTAATTATCCTAGATAGAGTTTAACTAGTGAGGAATCCTACTTGGTGTATAACTCGATGTACTCAGTCTATTAAATATACTTCTATGTAAATTAAGAGAATATACAAAACAGAGAAACTGATTCTCTTCTCTAGAAATTCCCTTTTCTACATGGTATCAAATTTAGGTTAGTTGATCCTACCTAAAAAACCCTAAAATAAAAACCATGGTTACACCAGAAACCTCTGAAAGGAGTATATCTTTTCTTGTTGATAGTACCTCTACAAATTGGGTTGTGGACTCTGGTGCGTCAGACCATATGACATGGCATCTGCTGGAAGTTACCCGAGCTCTTTTGTTTACCCACAATGTTCCTAAATATCTATGGGGAGAAACCTTGTTAACTTCTACTTTTCTTATTAATCGTATGCCTAGTCGAGTCCTAAGCTTTCAAACACCTAGAGATGTTCTTTTATCCTCATTCCCTAATTTTAAACCTTTGTCATCATCTCTTCCCTTAAAAGTATTTGGATGTATTGTGTTTGTTAAAAACTTAGATCCTTCTAGGTCTAAACTTGATCCTAAATCTCTCAAGTGTGTCTTCATAGGATATTCTTCACTAAAGAAGGGCTACAAATGTTACCATCCACCTACTCATAAATTTTTTGTTTCTTTGGACCTTAATTTCTTTTAACAGGAACCATATTTTTCGACGGCTGCCATTCAGGGGGAGAATTTCGATGACTTTCAGCCTTCTCACAAACAAGTTCCTCTTTCTTCTTCCCCTTTAATACCTCTTTCCGATTCATTACCTCTTGAGCCTCGGACTTCTTTGACACCCTCCAATAATTTACCTATCTCTTCCTCTATTACTTTATCTACACCACACTCTTCTTGTCAACCTATGTCTACAGGAACTCAAACTTCAACCAAATCCTCTTCTCGGCCTCCTAAACAACTGCAGGTTTATACCAGAAAAAGAAGAATCATTCCAGAAACCATTCTGTAATCCAGTACTTGTCAAGAATTGGACTTTAGTTCAGCTGCTTGTGAAAACAATGGAGGTAATGATTCTACTAGTATTCCTCCTCATCTTCTCTAGTTTGATTATTTACCCATTGCTAAAATAAAAGGGGTAAGACAATGTACTCAATATCTTATTCAGAGATATGCTGCTTATGGAAATTTAATGCCTTCTTTTAAAGCTTTTACAGCATCCTTAGATGTTGTACAAATTCCTAAAACAATTGAGGAAGCTCTACAGATACCAGAATGGAAGAAAGCCGTTGAAGAAGAAGTTGAGGCACTTGAGAAAAATGGTACTTGGACTATCACAGATCTTCCCCAAGGTAAGAAACATGTTGGATGTAAATGGGTGTTCGCAATTAAGTATAATTCAGATGGCAGTATACAGAGATATAAAGCCAGGTTAGTTGCTAAGGGTTTTACACAAACTTATGACATTGATTATAAGGAAACCTTTGCTCCTGTTGCCAAACTAAATTCTGTTAGAGTTTTATTGAGCCTTGCTGTAAATTGTGATTGGAAATTACACCAACTTGATATTAAAAATGCTTTCCTTAATGGTAACCTTGAGGAAGAGGTCTATATACAAATTCCACCAGGGCTAGAAGGTGCAAGACAAAAACGACAAGTTTGTAAGCTTGACAAGGCACTTTATGGCCTAAAACAGTCTCCTAGAGCATGGTTTGACAGATTTACAAGGGTTATTCTGGAGAATGGATACAAACAGTCTCTTGCAGATCATACCTTGTTCTCTAAGGTAATTTCATCGAATAAAAGGGTTATTTTGATTGTTTATGTGGACGATATAATCCTAACAGGTGATGATGAAGAAGAGCTGAATCGATTAAAGGCTCTGTTGAGTAGAGAATTTGAGACTACAGACCTAGGGAAACTCAGATACTTTCTGGGCATGGAGGTAGCAAGGTCAAACAAGGGTTTGGTCATCAATTAAAGGAAGTATGTTTTGGATTTACTCACTGAAACAGGGTTACTTGGATGCAAACCAGCAGATACACCCATGGAGGCGGGTTGAAATTCAAAGAAAGATGATCATAGCCCTAAGGCGATAAGGGTCTATATCGAGAGATTGGTTGGTGAACTTATTTATCTATCACTAACAAGACTGATATAGCTTTTCCATTAAACATTGTGAGTCAACATATGATGGACCCAAGACAAGAACATATGGAAGCGACAAAAAAGGATTTTATGCGATATTTGAAGGAACACCGGACATGGATTATTGTTCAAGAAGAGCAATCGATAGAATCATTAAAGTCTTTACAGATGCAAGTCGGGCGAAGAACTGATGCATGTAAGATCAACTAGCGGTTATTGTTCTTTCGTCTGGGTAATTTGGTAACTTGGAAAAGCAAGAAACAAATCGTGATCTCGTAGCGGTCTGTAAGTTTAATACGAGCACCGCCTTGGGAATGTGTGAAGGTATCGGGTTAGTAAAATTACTTAAAGAACTGGGAATGACTCGGAGAAAATTTCCGTGTTTTTTTATGATAACGAACAACCATTCAAATTGCCAAGAATCCTATTCAACACGACAGAACGAAACATGTTGAAATAGACAGACACTTCATAGCAGAGAAATTGACAAGTGGAGTTGCTTCATTGGAGTATGTACCAGCAGAAGAACAAATAGAAGATATTTTCACAAAAGCTTTATCATAAGCTTTTTTCGAAATTTTTTTATCCAATCTAGGATTATACAATGTATACTCTCTATATTGAGGGGGAGTGTAGGTTTAGTCGGTTTATTAGAAGTATTATTGTAATTAAATTGTACTGTTAGAGTTATTATTTAAGCCTTGTACCGAAACCTAGAGTTAGAAGTTAATAGTTAGTAGGACTCCTAATTAATAGCCAGTAAGACTTCTATTGTAAATCAAAGTCCTTTTCTATAAAAGGATGTAGTGTATGTAAATCAAAGTGAGAGAAATTCTTACTCATTATTCGAATAAACAGAACAAAATTATGTTTATCTTCAGAGGTTCTAGTTTAGCCTTAGTAAAAACTAGAGTGTTTCTTAGCCAGTAAAAGATAGGGTTGTAAGGGTTGCCTCTTGATCCCGTGAAAAAGGAAAAATTCAATAGTGAATTGGAAAATCCTTAGTGGTGTGCTAAGGTAGTAGATATAAACTTAGATTAGAAGCCAAACTACTCTAAATCATCGTGCAAATTGTCCATTAATTTTCGGTTTAGCCAATTCATTCGAGAAACAACTTTCAACCAGGGATTTAAATAGCGCTCCGCTAACGCGATATCGGCCGCGAAATTGCGGTCGCGCCGCCGTCTGAAACCGCAATCGAAGGAAATCACGGTGTGCAACGGAATCACGTCGATAACGGTCCGTAGCGGTGATAACGGGACGCTATCCCTGTTTTCAGACCAATCGCGGATGGTTCGTCGAAGGTTTTTTGGCTCGAATCTCGTTAACGATCGACGGGGAGGAGAAATGGTTGATAGGGGTTTGCTCGGGACGGGACAAGGAGTTGAATGGTGCGTGGTGCATTTCACGAACAGTGAATAGTTGGTGGCCGGAGATGAAAATGGGGAGGAGAATATTACAGAGAATGGGCGGGAGAGAAAGCGAGGAAGATGAAGTTAAAACATTAAAAAGGGTAAATGGCGGCAAGGAGGGTTCAAGTTTTAGTGAATTTTCAGAGAGGCTTAAAGATTTTAGTACCCTTACAATTTAGGCCTTTAAGGCAGATTTTTAGTTTAATTAAGATGTTTTGTTTTATTCCATTTTCATTTAAGTCCTCAAATCCATAATGAAACTTCCAATTGAGTCTCTAAGTCTTATTTCCTTTCAATTAAATCCTTAGTGTTGGAAAACACTCTAAAAATCATTAAAAGTAACTTTTTATATTTATAATTAAATTCTCCTATTGTTGATATTTACCTTGATCATTTTTTTTTAATTTAGGTATTGATTGGTAGAACAAATATATATATATATATATATATATATATATATATTATTCTTGAGTTTGCCGGTGGAAAAGAACTATTTGATAAAATCGTAAGGAATTTAATCTCCTATATCACAATTATAATAGATATTTTTTAATCTATTTTAATTTATTTATGTTCATTTTTGTTTAGAAAATACTCTAAATATCATTAAAAATAACTTTTATAATTACAATTATTATTATTATTATTATTATTATTATTATTATTATGTTTTACAATAAGTTGCGCAAATTTTAAAAAAATTCACGACCGCGACACCCGCAATAACCGCAATAGCTTCCGTTATGTCCGCAACTGCGATAACCGCGACACGACCGAAAACGCGACTGCGAACGCTATTTAAATTCCTGCTTTCAACCCTCTCGACGGTTATTTGGGAGATCGATTCGAGCATGCTACAAGCCTTTCAATTGGGAGCAGAGACTCGTCTCCATCAAAAGACTAACATAAATCATTTACTCGAAGTCCACCGTTCAAGAAAATGGCAAAATTTGAAGAAGGCCGCTCTATCTCGTGTCCTTCGCTCTTCGAAGGAGAAGCATACTTCTAATGGAGCAACTTCATGAAGTATTTCATCAAATCTCTCGATTTTGAGGTTTGAAATATCATTGAAGATGGATACTTGGAAGCTCCTAAGAAGAAGAAGCAAAGGAGTGCAAATGACACAAAGGCATTGTGGCCTCAATGAAGATGTTTCCAAGAAGGTCTCCACATGCAAAAGTGCCAAAGAAATATAGGAGAAGCTTGAGAAACTCTATGACAACAAGAAGGGAGAGAAGAAGGATGATGCTTCATCTTGTGCAAACATCTCTCAATCCCTAAGGTGGATGGTGTTTTGGCTCTTAATGAGCACAAGGTATCTTCTAACTCTAGTGATCCAAATTCGTATTCATTTGATGAGTTACAAGATGCTTTCGATGAATTATTTTTGGAATTTGAGACCATGAATTTCAAATTTAAGAAAATAATTTCTAAACTTGAATTTGAAAAAGATTTTCTTTTGAAAACAAAGTTGGATTTTGAAAACTAAAATAAAATTTTGAAAAATGATTTAGAGTTTTCAAAAACAAGCAATGGAGTTTTAGAAAAAAGAAAAATCTTGATTTGAAAATTAAGCTTGAAAGCTTAACAAAAAAAAAAGGAAATTGTTTTTAATAATTAATCTTGTCACATAATGGCAAAATGCTCACATTGTCATTTTTTACATACTTGTCCTATAAAAAAATAAAAACTTATTGGATTAGACAAGTATGGGTTCCTAAGGGCACTAGAGACATTGAAATTAATGTAAATGGATCCAAAGCAATTTGGATACCAAAATCCAAATAAATGTCTCTTGTAGGTGTGTTGGAGCAATGGAAAGAAATGCAAAGAAATGGAAATGCTCTAGTCACACAAGTGAAGAAAATGGGTAACCTATAAGCCTAATGCTTTTAATTTTATATTTTTGGTTATATATTTTGATAATAAATGTTCATGCATCATTGCTTATTTATATTTATTAGTGCATGACATTTTATGATGTTTTATGCATTTGAGTCATACTGTTTCTTTTATATGTTTGCATAAAGTTTTTAAAAAAGACTTAGATACATTGAATTTCATGTTCTTAAATTAATTTTATCTTGAAATTCATTCTCTCTTAAGTGTCAAGCATTTGAGCTAAATTTATTAAAATTGAATGCTTTGATTAAGGGGAGCTTTTGATTTTACAAGGAAAATTTCTTATCTCCTTTTTTATTTTACACCAACCATTGGTATGTTTATCAATTGATACTTAAGTTTTCAACATTTTGGTATTTTTGAACTTAATGAGATTTCAAACTTGGTTTAAACTATTTTTGACATAACAAAAGGGGAGAGATAGGTTTGAAAATTTTAATTTCAAGAAGAAAAAGAGGAGTCTTATATATTTTTCACAAATATTCTTTTTTTCTAAAATTATTTTACTAAGCGAGAGCAATCTCAAAAACAATTTTGCAAATGTTTTGTTATATCAAAAAGGGGAGATTGTTGAGATATCATTTCGATATAACAAAATAAAATTATTTTTGTAAAGTGTTTTTGACTTGCATACATGTTTAATTACTCAAAACAGTAAAAAATGTACAGCCGTACCGATACGGGCTTGCTCTCAGAATTCCAGAGAGGAATTCTGGTACCGATACACTTCATAGCGTACCGATACCCCTAGTGTTGCACCGATACGGATGTATCGCGTACCGGTATGCCCAACGGCCTGCAACGGCTAGTTTTTTTTATTTAAATGCAAGTACCGATACGGTCATCACGCGTACCGATACCCACTGCCCAGAACTACCTCCAACGGCTGAAAAATGTCCCCAACGGCTCCAAATTACCCCTAACGGTCATAAACGGCCACAAACTCATTCCTAACTATAAAATGAAGGCTGGAACACTTAAAGATCAAGAGAGATCACATCCAAGCTTCATGTTCAAGAGAAATTGAGTTTAAGTTTTTATTTTCTTCATGTTCAATAGTGAATTAGAAAATCCTTAGTGGTGTGCTAAGGTAGTGGATGTAAGCTTAGTTTAGAAGCCGAACCACTCTAAATAATTGTGTAAATTGTCATTAATTTTTGGTTTAGCCAATTCATTCGAGAAACAACTTTCAACCCTTTTGACGGTTATTTGGGAGATCGATTCGAGCGTGCTACAAGCTTTTCATAGTGTACCAAAACATTTTTAGGGGAGGCCATTCTTACTGCAACCTACTTAATTAATAGGATGCCAAGTAAAACTTTGAAATTTAAAATCCCAAGAGATGTTCTTCTTGCTTCCTTTCCTCATTTCAAGCCATTGTCATCTCATGTTCCTTTTCGAGTGTTTGGGTGTGTTTCTTTTGTTCATGTCCATACTAAATCTAGGGGTAAACTTGATCTTAGGTCTCTTAAATGTATTTTCGTAGGTTATTCCTCGAGTCAAAAGGGCTACAAATGTTACTCACACACTACCAAGAAAATTTACAACTCCATGGATGTTACATTCTTTAAAAACATACCCTATTTCTCTAAGTCTGAAATTCAGGGGGAGACTTTACAGGAATTTCAGTCCCATGACAATACTTTACAGGAATTTCAGTTCCATGACAATTTCCAAATCATTCCTTGTTTACCTCCACAACCTGGCCTTGGTAAATCAAGGCAGGATATTCAGCCTTCTCAAACATCCATTTTACAGCCAATACATTCCCCAAAACCAGCAGATATACCCTTACCAAGTTCTAAAACTCCTAGCACCTCTACTGCCCCAATTGAAACACCTACATCCTTACCAAAAACACCTCAAAAAACCTTGACTCCGTAGCTTGAGAGTAAACAACTAGGTGTTTATCAAAGGAGAAAGAAGCATGTTTCAAAAACTATTACTCATCCTAGCATTTGCCGAGAATTGGAACTGGATTCTGCTGCCCAGGAAAATTTGGAAGGTAATAATGCTCCTCAAACTTTTGTTCCTACTGATGACACTATAGACCTCCCTATTTCTAAAAGAAAGGGTGTTAGAAAATGTACAAACCATCCTATCGAAAGGTTTGTAGCTTATGGAAAACTAATGCCTTTGTTGAGAACTTTTACAGCTAAAATTGACAGCATGACGATCCCGAAAATAGTGGAAGAAGCACTACATGATCCAAAGTGGAGAAAAGCAGTAGAAGAAGAGATTAAAGCTTTTCAGACTAATTAGACTTGGAGTTTGGTTGAGCTGCCACAAGGGAAGAAAATTATTGGCTGCAAGTGCGTATTCACTGTAAAATACAATTCAGATGGTAGTGTTGAGAGATTCAAAGCTCGGTTGGTAGCTAAAGGGTCCACACAATCCTATGGGATAGACTACCAAGAAACTTTTGCACCTGTAGCTGAACTAAATACAATCAGAGTATTACTTTCCTTAGCTGTAAATAAAGATTGGAAATTACATTAGCTGGATATCAAGAATGCATTCTTGAATAGGAATCTTGAGGAGGAAGTGTATATGCAAATTCCCCTTGGTATGGAGGACAACTCAAAACAGAATGTGGTATGCAAGTTGCACAAGTCTCTATATGGCTTGAAACGGTCACCAAGGGCCTGGTTAAATAGGTTCACTAAGGCTGTTGTGAAGAATGGCTACAAGCAGTGTCAAGCAAATCACACATTGTTTGTAAAGCTTACACCCGAGAAACAACAAACTATTAATTGTTTATGTCGATGACATAATAATTACTGGAAGTGACAGTGAAGAAATAGAGAGACTGAAGAAGTTCTTGGGTAGTGAGTTTGAAACTAAAGACCTAGGGAGCCTCATATATTTTTTGGGAATGGAGGTTGCAAGGTCCAAGGATGGAATTGTGATTAATCAGAGGAAATATATCCTCGATTTACTTTCTGAAGCTGGGATGTTAAGTTGCAAGCCGGTAGACACCCTTATGGATTGTAATTTGAAGCTAGGGAAGGATGATTTAGGGGAATGTGAATAAGGAATTATACCAGAGACTAGTAGGGAAGCTAATCTACCTCTCTCTCACAAGGACAGATATAGCTTATTCAGTAAATATAATAAGTCAACATATAAGCAATCCTAGAGAAGAACACATGGAGGCAGTCAATAGAGTTTTGAGGTACTTGAAATTTACCACTGGACATGGACTAATTTTTAGAAAAAAATGAAGATAGATCAGTGAAGACATGCACTGATTCCGGCTGGGCCTAGGCAGGGGAATTAACTGATCGAAAATCAGTAAGTGGGTATTGCTCTTTTGTTTAGGGTAACTTGGTTACTTAGAGAAGTAAGAAACAGCCTGTAGTCTCTCGGAGCAGTGCGGAGGCAGAATATAGGGCTATGGCACTTGGAATTTGTAAGGGGATTTGGCTAAAAAAACTGTTATCAGAACTGACAGTGGATAACACACAAACTTTTGAGTTGTTTAGTGATAGTCAGTCTGCTATTAGCATAGCAAAAAACCCAGCTCATCATGATAGAACCAAGCATGTGGAGATTGACAGGCATTTTATTTCAGAAAAGGTTAATAATGGACTTGCAAAGCTCCATTTTGTTCCAACTAAAGATCAACTAGCTGATGTCTTCACCAAGGCACTACCACGAGCAACCTTTGATGAATTCACATCCAAGCTAGAAGTCTATACTATCTACTCACCAGCTTAAGGGGGAGTGTTGGTGAATATTAGAGTTTTAGTTCTACCGAGACTCTTGTAAATATTATCTAATAATAGTTACGTTGTACAAAAACTCTAACTTAATTACCCTAGATAGAGTTTAACTAGTGGGGAATCCTACTTGGTGTATAGCTCGATGTACTCGGTCTATTAAATAAACTTCTATGTAAATTAAGAGAATATACAAAACAGAGAAACTGATTCTCTTCTCTGGAAATTCCCTTTTCTACAATTTGCTATTCATCTCACCGTGTAATTAATGCAAGAAAAGTGATTCTAAAAGTTGCTACTCTCGGTCTCTTATTACCGCTAATCTTGTTGTCCTTGAATATAATTTTACTTCAATTTCCGAAACCATAAGCTTTTGTATTACCTTATACATCTAATGGTGTACTAAACCTGAAAAGGCTACAACATTTCTTCAAAGGTTAAGGTCTTCCTTTCCCTTCAGATAACCCTGAATTGTGTTATATTTCAGCTCCTCGTTAATAAGCACTCCAAGAGATCATGCTATTGCCAGTTAGTTACTTAAGCCTCCAAAAGACTTGTTAGCTGACTTGATTCCTTTAAATTCAAATGTTGGCATACCCTTCCAACTTGAAAGAATCTGACTGTTACCATCCACAAAGACTATAGCACACTTAAGAATTTACAATAGCTTGGTTCCTACTTAACTAAAAGAATTTCCAAGTAAAAATTACTTCTGTTTCGAGTTACATGACCATCTATACCAAAGATAGGTTATTAGGTGGGGCCTTCCTACCACAATAGATATGGTCCTTCTAATAATATTATGCCACACAAGCATTCTTTTGCACGTTGGTACTTCATGACATGAACTATCAACAAACAAGCTTGTCTAAGCTTAAGAGCTAGACTTCCCAATATTTCTAGCGTCTAACCAAAAGGGGACCTCACAATGTAAACCTCCGATTCCTCTCAAAACTATCAAATAAATTTTAACCTTATTTTTGCTTCTAAAGTTGTTATATCTTAACTAACTTGGATTGGCTCCTCAAATTACCTTTAGATATATCTGCTGGAGAGCTTCCAATCAGACCGCCGGCACTTTCAAATCGAGTTAGTGTAGGTTTGTACACCTGCCATCCAATTGAAAATTTCGGCAAATGGTTAATATTTTACACTTAATCTCTCAATCACCAATGATAACTAACTAAAAATCCAAGAGGGGCACCATGGATGTATTTAATATGTAGGTATAAAACAGAAAGTGAGCATGTCATATGCAGATATGCATATTTTCAGGCCATCTAGAAGACAGTATGAGAACATCACTTATCCTGCAAGTCAAAGTCATGAAATTACTAGCGAATTCAAAAATTTATCCAAAAATATGTGCAGCTTAGAGCACAAAGAAAGCCATTGATCTTTAGAAATTTGAGATTGCACATTAAATTAGGCTCTGGGTAAAACTGTTTTATTCTGCAGAAAAAGTGATGTAATCTGACTATGACACCCCTCCCATAAATTAGCACATTGAAGCATGCTAAGTGTTGTTATCAAGTTGGGTTGTAGTCTTATATTCAAATTGGGCCCTTTCACCTATTGACAACTGAGACAAGGCAGAAAAAATAGCCTAAGGAATCAAGCAGGACACATTATCCGAAACAAACAGTAGTTGGCACTTACATCATAACCAAGAACACAGAAATTTGCCTTCACAAGGTGCGTTGCCATGCCAAATCCCATTGCTCCAAGACCAATAAAACCAACTCGTTTCACAGTTTTTGATTGGGAGGTGAATTCGGTTGCAAGTTCATCTGGGCTGTAGCGTTCAGCATTGGCGGCATCTACAGTATTCACTCCAAATACTTGGTCCCAAATCTGTTCACCAATCACACAGCACATGAGTGACGAGCAAAGTAAGTTCTAGATTAGAAAAACATCTCTGTGTTCCTCCCTTCAGGAAGAGGAACCTTAGTGCTTTGTCTGAAGCTAGTTTTTAAGTGCTAATTCATTAACAGAATTACATGTAACAACCTGACCCAATGGGGTATTATCATCTCCAGCACCAAGTGAAGAGCCTGAAAAAGGAAACATATCAGGTAGCTAAGAAATAAAAATTACTGTGAACCAAAACAAATCACAACAACCAATGGACTTAAACTGAAAAGAACTACTAGATTAGTACCAAGAGCCAGTTGCTGATGAACGCTTGCCAAAAGTGGAAGAGGAAAAGTAAGCGATTTGGCCATATCCAAAACAATACCCTTGAATTTAGGAGGGAAAAGGAGATTAATTTCACTGGAATGACACAAAAACAAGCTGATGTACTATAATGGAATATGTCTATCTCGAAACGTATAGGTTTAACGTCTACTGACAGAGCAAAGATTATTATGGAATCTTATATTCAGGCAAACATTATTATGGAACCTTATATTCAACATAATAATTATGACGCACACATAAGTTGCTTCTTCCTGATAGCTAATAACTATAAATTTTAGTTACTTCTAAGTAGAAAGTGTTACCTGAAGGTTATATAGTTTTAAGTTCCAAAAAATTAGCATAAAAGTATAAGTATGCAGAAAGTAATTTGGAAAAAATCAAGACCAGTCAGTCTCCATAAGCCAGCTCAATGAAACAATAAAAAGGAAATAATTCATCATTGTACTTAAACTTACCAATTTCTGAGTGAAAGGATTCAAGAAATTATACTTGACATTGCCACTCAGCAGCTGTGGAATAAAATTCTTGAAAACCCTGCATCCATGGCAACAACATAGATTAAAACTCCATTAACCAAGCAAATGGTTTGTTTGAATTCATTCATCAGGGAAAGCATAAAAAAGACAAGTGAAAATGAACCACCTAAGAGACAAGGTTCAAGAAATTACTATCCATTTAATGCATTGTTCTAAAAACTTGTAAGGGAGACCTGTTAGTCACATTTGACAGAAGAAAAGGGACCTCTATCATACAGTATTGATCATGCATCTAAGGTGTTCTTTGGGTTTCATTACTTGCATATACAAATTCAATGACTTCTACTCTACCAGCCAGCAGCACTTTATCTGGAGTAATCTTCATCAAAAAATATCTGGAATAGTCAGACATGTTGAGTCAAATTAGCACTCCATATGTCCAATGCACTAACAAAATGTATGCAAAAGAGTAGAGACTCTTCTCTCTCAAAAATTCCCCTTCTCAACAACTCTTTCTCTCTCAAAATTCTCTATCTCAACAGAATAGCTCCAATGACTATGAAAACCTGGCAGTTTTAGTACTAATACATAAAACGCATGAATTTTCATTTTCTACTTAACATTCATGCGGTCACTAATTATAGAACAACGGATCACATTTCCTCTTGAGAATGCATGAGGCCAAGTTAAAACAATGTAGCGAATGTAACAAATTTTTCATTAGACATTGTGACCCTATGAAATTTATATATATGTATCTTAAAGCAGTCATTTCATATCCTATTATGTTAGAGACTAACAAAAACATACGGCTTTGCTTGGTAGAGTGGACAGAATAATGGAAACATAGGAAAAGAGAAATGACAAAAAAAATGTAAAGAAAGAAATACATATTTTTTCCTTCTATTGTGTGCTTAGTAGGAAGATGGAAAATTGGAAAGAAAATAATTTTCTATCCACCCATTGCTTGGCATGTTTAGAAATGAAAAATACATTGTTTTATCATTATAGTCTTTGTAAGTTAGGATGAAAAAAATAAAATAAGAAAATGATGGATAATCATGAAAATATTTATACCTGACTCAAACTACACTCATTTTGTTTCATCTTTTCTTTCCACTTTTGAAGTGATCAGTTTTTGTTAAGGGTTAATATTTGATTTACAGGCAGTGTAATTTTTTTTTCTTTGCACAAGCATTCCTATTTTAACTCCACAATATAAAATCTAAATCCCTAAACCCAAAATCCTAAACCATAACCCTTAATCCTAAATTTAAAACCCTAAATTAGACCCGCTTGTGGAAAACAAGTTTTCCACCACCCGTGCATGAAATATTTTTTCTTTAGTTAATAGGTATGGGAAATGATAATCTTTCCTTTTTCTTTCTTTTCTTGTTTCATTCCTCTTGTCCACACTACCAAGCATATCCTAAATCTGTACTTATTTATCTCAATCATGCAGATAATAGAACAAGTCACAATTCCTTTAGGATCTTTCAGCTCTAGTGCAACTGAGATAGAGAGTACAAAGAATAAATTACAAGGCACTGGAAAGACAAAGCCGGCAACATCATCAAAAAGCTCCAATCATCAATTCCAAGCCTTATATGCATGCCTTCAAACTTCCCTACCTACTACATCTTCTCTGAGCATTAATGAGGGAACCATTTTAGCTCAATTAAAATCGAGAATAAGGAATCTTTCATTTCTTGTATGATATATGATATTGTAGGATAATACGATATGTATAGAGTTGTATGTAATGTAAAAGTCTTGTAAGTCATGTAAAAGATCAAGAGTTATCTATTAGTAGGATAAGGATTAAGAGTTATCTAAGAAGTCTTCTATTGTTAGGAGTCCTAGTTAGAGTTAAATCCTCAAGGACTCTATAAAAGAGTTCTATGTTGTAACCTATTTTTCATTCGAAAAAACAGAAACTTTCTCTTCTGTTTTCACAAACTTTCTCTTCTGTTTTACTACTCTCTAAATGGTATCAGCTTGGGTTTCGATCCTCTAAATAAAACCCTAGTCGATGGCCAATTCTTCTTCTTCTTCCTCGACTGAAATTACTTCTTCACCAGAAATTTTTTTCTGTTCTCGATGATCTCAATGAAACTTCCAGCCTTGTTATTACTTGTCATCGATGAATGGCAATAATTATTTGGAATGGTCTCAATCACAAGATTTTTATCTCGTGATTTAGGCAAATTGGGCTATCTCACAGGGGAGATTGAACAACCTACGCCACCGCTGCTGGTTATACCAAATGGATGCAGAAAATAGTCGTGTGATGTCCTCGTTGCTCAATTCTATGACCCCTAGTGTAGGCGGGAACTTTCTTCTTTACCAAACAGCAACTCAAATCGAGGGCTGTCCAAGAAACATATTCGAGTACGATAACATCTCGTAATTGTATGGGATTGAAGGTCGCTTCGGTTCTCAAACAAGAAGGAATGTCACTCACTATACTACAACACACTAAATGCTTTTTGGCAAAGAATAGATCTTTATGAATGAATGAATGGGAGACACCAAGAGATGTTGCTCAGACAAAGAAAATTACTGCACAACGCAGAATTTTCCAGTTTCTTCATGGATTAAATAAAGAATTAGATGCAGTTCGTAGTAGGATTCTTGGCAGCTCCTCTTCCTTCGATTAGAGAAGTTTTTTTCTGCAGCTTAAGAAGGAGGAAAGCAAAGCAATGTGATGCTCCCCGAATATTCTTCCCATGAAGGATCTGCTCTTCTCACTCAAACAACTTCTACTAGAAAAGGCAGGCCCCGTGTGAGCATTGCAAGAAACCCGCCATTCCAAGGAGAAGTCTTGGAAGCTTAATGGAAAACCAATCGATTGGAAGCCAAGGTCTTCTAGAGACACACACAGTCCCATCCGCTTCGCCTCGAGTGTCACAAGTTTTACCAAGGAATGATCAAGACCTCCGAAATTGTTTGGAAAGTTTACAAGCACTTTGAGGCAAATCGCCATGAAAGAAATCAAGGTAACTCCTTTCCTACAGCCCTATTATCCACACAACTTACTCCAATGTGGATCATCGGCTCTGGGGCATCGACCATATGACTGGTAACAAGGAATTGTTCCTTCAATACACAAATCTTCTTCTCGTAGATCGATTAAAAATCCTGGCGATGGCTCACTTTCTCTAATTCAGTATGTGGTTCTATTAGTATTAATGATAATCTGTTGCTCCATGATGTCTTATTTGTTCCCAATCTTGCTCGCAACCTGATATCTCATTAGCAAGCTTTCAATGATTTAAATTGTTCCACAATTTTTAATGCTTCGTTGTGTTTTTGCGTGCAATGGAGTCGAAGACAATGATTGGCAATGCTAGATTGCACAATGGCCTCTATGTTCTTCATGGCAATCCACCCTCTTCTATCTCTCAATCTCTTTGTTCCTTTACAGCCTTAGGACAAAGTAATGATGTTTTATTGTGGCACTTTAGGTTAGGTCATCCTAGTTTTCAATATCTTGCAAAATTGTACCCTTCCTTATTCATCAATAAAAAGCCAAGCTTATTTAAATGCCATATCTGCCCTCTTGCTAAACAAACCAAAGCATCCTATTTGCCATCTACTTATAAACCATCTCACCCTTTTTCTTTGATCCATAGTGATGTGTGGGGCCCTTCTAGAGTGAAGAATGATGATGGTTGTAAGTGGTTTATTACTTTTATTGATGATCATAGTATGACTACTTGGACTTATTTGATGAAAGAAAAATCTGAAACTGAAAGCATCTTTGAGAAATTTTACACCACGGTCATTACCCAATTCCATACTAAAATCCAATTGTTTAAGTCCGATAATGGCAAAGAATTTTTTGCTAGGTCTTTGGGTGATTCCTTTCAAAAAAAAGGGGATAGTTCAGATTAGTTCTGTGTTGACACTCCCAAATGTAATGGAGTAGCAGAAAGAAAGAATAGACACCTTCTTGAAGTCACTCGATCCTCTTATTTACCAATAATGTTCCTAAGTACTTGTGGGGAGAAGCCTTGTTAACTCGCCACATACTTGATCAATCGCATGCCCAAGAAGGTTTTGAAATTTAAAACCCCTCAATCCATTTTCTTGGACAAATATCCCCACTTTAAGCCTCTTTCTTGTACATTACCTCCTAAGATCTTTGGGTGTACAGCTTTTATTCATAATTCAGCCAAGAATAGGTCCAAGTTAGATCCTAGATCTGTAAAGTGTGTGCTAGTAGGGTATTCTTCACTTAAGAAGGGCTATAAATGCTATCATCCACCATCTCAAAATTCTTTGTTACTATGGATCTTACCTTTTTTGAACAGACCCTTACTTTACTTTACTACGGCCGCAACTCGGGGGAGAATTGGGATGATCTTGACCTTCCTACCAACATCGTAATCTCTCCTATTGTTTCTATACCTTCATTTTTTCATCCACTCACTCCACAAATCTGTCCTTGTTGCCTACAACACCCTCAGATTTCTCACATGTATCTCTTTACAAACACCAACAACTTCTCAATATCCTTCCAAAACACCTACTCCTCCCAAACAACTTTTGACCTATACAAGGAGAAAGAAAACTATACCCGAGGCCATCTTGCAACTGACACTTGCCGAGAATTGGATTTGAGTCCAATTGCCAATATGGAAGATGAAGGAAATGTAATCAGAAGTCTACTACTCCTAATTTGGATGATTTTCCTATTGCTATTAGAAAAGGAGTTAGACAAAGGCACTAAACATCTTATCCTCAAGTTTGTTGCTTACACCTCATTGATGCCATCCTTTAAAGCTTTTACAAAGAAGTTTAGATGAAAAAGAAGTTCCTACAACTATTGATGAGGCACTAAAGCATCCTAAGTGGAGAAGGGTCATGAAGAAGAAATTAGTGCACTTGAGAAAAAATGGTACTGGACAATAATGGATCTTCCCCAAGGTAAAAACCACAGCCGGTTGTAAATGGGTTTTTTCAGAAATATAACTCGATGGCGCTTTGCGAGAGATATAAAGCAAGGCTCGTGGCTAAAGGATATACACAGACCTATGGGATTGATTATACTGAAACCTTTGCTCCAAAGGGCAAAACTCAACACTATTCGAGTTTTGTTAAGTCTTGCTGTCAACAATGATTGGAATCTACACCAACTGGATGTCAAGAATGCATTTCTTAATGGGAAGTTAGAGGAGGAAGTTTATATGAAGATCCCACCTAGTCTGAAATCAATTGAGGGAAATCAGAAAATTTGTAAGCTCAACAAGTCACTTTATGGCCTAAAGCAATCTCCTCGAGCTTGGTTTGACAGTTTTACTGTGGTTATTCTGAAGAATGAATACAGACAGTCACTAGCTGATCATACACTCTTTATTAAGGTAACTTCAAAAAATAAAAGGGTTATCTTAATTGTTTATGTGGATAACATAATCTTGACAGGGGATGATGATGAAGAAATTAGCTGCTTGAAGAATCTTCTGAATAGAGAGTTTGAAACAAAAGACTTGGGGAAGCTTAGATACTTTTTGGGCATGGAGGTTGCAAGGTCAAGTAAGGGGTTGGTGATAAATCGATGAAGTATGTCCTTGATCTACTAGATGAAGTCGGAATGCTAAGGTGTAAACCAAATAGATACACCAATGGAGGCAGGCTTGAAATTTACTAATGAAACAGGCTCTTTAGTTGACAAAGAAAGGTTTCAGAGATTAGTGGGAAAATTGATCTATCTATCACTCACCAGGCCAGACATTGCTTTTCCAGTTAATGTGATCACCAAAGATATGAACAATCCAAATGAAGAACACATGGCAGCAACAAATGTAATCCTCGTGTACTTGAAGAAGACTCTGGACATGATTTATTGTTTAAAAAGACACGAGATAGATCTGTGAAAGTATTCACCGACTCTAGCTGGCCCGAGAACTCACCGAAGAAGATCAACCAGTGGCTACTCGTACTTTTGTTTGGGGAAATCTCATAACTTGGAGGAGTAAGAAGCAATCGCTTGTCTCCGTATAAGCGGTCAGAGGCGAAATTCCGAGCTTTGGCACTAGGAATGTGTGAAGGAATTTGGCTACTTAAGCTACCGAGGAGTTCAACACGCACCAAGAAAATAAGTTTGAGATCTTGTGTGATAATCAATCAGCAATTCAAATTGCTAGGAATCCATTCAACATGACAGAACAAAACATGTTGAAATAGACAAGCATTTTATTTCGGAAAAGGTTAACAATGGGATAGCTTCTTTGTTATATACTCCTACAGAAGGACAGCTAGCTGATGTACTTACAAAAGCTTTACCCAAATCAATTTTTGATGAGTTCTTATCCAAGCTGGGACTATACAACGTATACTCTCCAGCTTGAGGGGGAGTGTAGGATAATACGATATGTATAGAGTTGTATGTAATGTAAAAGTCTTGTAAGTCATGTAAAAGATCAAGAGTTATCTATTAGTAGGATAAGGATTAAGAGTTATCTAAGAAGTCTTCTATTGTTAGGAGTCCTAGTTAGAGTTAAATCCTCAAAGACTCTATAAAAGAGTTCTATGTTGTAACCTATTTTTCATTCGAAAAAGCAGAAACTTTCTCTTCTGTTTTCACAAACTTTCTCTTCTGTTTTTACTACTCTCTACAGATATATGATAGCATAGAGTATGCACCAGATGGGGTTTAAATTTTTTCAATTTGAAAGCAGTCATCAAGAACCCAGAGCAGAAATAACAAGCCATCAACAATTTTAAAAGAGTATATATTAATTGTAAGTAGAAGCATAAGTCACCAAGAATTTCCAGCAGCATTTGAAATGATGTCATAGATTATCCATGGATGGATCCCAGCTTTAACACCAAGAGATATAGCTTCTACAGCAGCAATAAGATGAATGCCCTCGAGCAGCTCAGTGACCAATTTAATTTTGCTGCAACAGACAGGAAATAAGAAACCTAAGACCCGAAAGAAAATTTAGGAATTTGAAGACTATCAGAAGTATTTACTGTTTGTAAAGCAATTTCATTCTGTAAGTGACAGATTGATGAAACAGTCCTATCTTATGGAACTGAATTACCATGTCACTGATGTCATTCATCTTATAGAAAAATTTGTACAACTTTTGGAAGCAGGTCAAGATGAAAAAATACCTTCCAGCTCCTATTTCACCTTCAAAAACGTAAAGCTTTTCGGACATTGCTGCAAAAAGAAAAATCAAGAACGTGGCTCAAAGACTCATATGATCAAAAGTTTAAAGAGCACAAATCTACAGAAGCGAAACTCATTTACAGATAATTAGTTTTCAAATTGAAGAATACCAGAAAGAATAGGGTAAGCCTTAGAAATGGCATCAGACCTTCCTGAGGAGACAGCCTAAAAACATTTTATAAGAAATTATCAGAACTTCAGCAGAAAGCTAGAATAAAATTCCCGAGGTGATAGGATACCAGAGCTAGATTGAAGTTTTCCCTTTCCTGTATCTTTCTTCAAAATTCCCCGAAGATACAAGGGAAAAGAAAATGATAGGTAAATAAAAATAACCCAGACATTGGCCCGGTATATTTAGAGCTAAGCCAGAAAAGGGAATGAAGATGAAAGTCTAGATATATTATTACCACAACTTTTCCATTTAAGTTTTCGGATGTTGCCTTATAGACATATGCATCCACTACTGAAGTTGCCAGACCATCCTCTGTATCAGAAATAAAAGGCCAATGAGAAAAAAAATGCTTCTTTGCCAGGTTAGAAGGGAAAACAGGACAATAAGAAAGATTAAGGGAGAAAACAGAGAAATGTTTAAACTTTATGATTAACTACTTTAGGCTGAATAAACATGAAACAAAAAAAAAACTGATTTTTAAACATCCTAAAATGTTCTCACAACATAGCACCTTTAAACTGTAAGAGTAGATAATGTCAAAGAAAGAAAGGTCTTCAACAAAATTAAATCATAAGTGATTCCTCTTCAAGGAACTAGAGACCAAACAAGCCATTTTAATCTAAAATAAAACAATTAAATGGTGAGCAATGCAATTTGAAGTAACTAGGAAAATCTTTACAATTGAAGGGGAAAAAAGAAGGCAATTGGTGGTCGATAATTCATTGTTACTAGAACATGTATGCCGGAATGCTTCAGCTGGTTTCTGAACAAACACGGCAGTACTCAGTACTGGTATCGGCAACCAAGTGTTTTCGAGAACTAAATGCAGAATAAACTATTTTTCCCAAAAGATGTTTTATCATGTCAACCCCCAAATGTTAAAACCACAACTACCTTTGAGATTCTTCTCCAGAGTCTGGATGTGTGATGGCAATATGGTCGAATAAAGAATAATGACTGCATCTTTCTGTAACCCTGAAAATTTCATAAAGATGTATGATCTACCTAACAACAATGTGAGTAAAAATTATTTTGACATAAAAACAAATAAGTTTTATAAAGACCTTCTAAAGCACCATCATAACCAAAAATTACATCATAGGTTTGATCCCCATGAGCTATTGAGACAATTAAAGCAGCAACTCCTGCATAAGATAATTAAAAATAAAAGGATCAGAGGGTTGACCACCAACTTATTTTGTTGTGTTTCGAATAATTTGAATGGATTATATACTTGTTCTTAAGAAATAAGCAAACTGATAACAATTGAAAACAGACACACACAACTAATACTTCTTTTGACAATATTCTTGTATAACTGCATATGCCTCCTAAATAAATGGACATCGCCCTATACCAATCACATCAAAGAAAGCTCCAAGGAGGGGATCATTCTGATCAATAGGTCCAAGCAGTCTTCCCTGGAAAACTGTTTCAGGATCTCTAGCCCCTTATTTCCAAAAACAGATCTAGCGCTACCTTAATTGGAAAAGGCCAGTGAACAAATGATTGCAACCTTACACGGTAGTCAAGGTTACTGGCTTGCATCTAAGACACATTGCAAGTTGCAAATATAAAACCCCCCAACTATGGGGTTTGCTAGTATGTTGTCAAATTTTCAGTTTTACCCTTAGTTTTTGTGAGAATCAGCCAGAGGAAAATTGCATTTATAAACAATTCAGAGACCTCTTTCTACTCAAAAATTAACTGGCAACGGCCATCATCTTGTCTTAGCAATAGAAGATTGCCAATCCCCTATGAAATGAATTTTCTGGTTATGAGATTCTTCTGAGATAAAAGAACTCATCTTCTACAGTATCATACTCCCCAAGACCCTCACTTGTTAATCATTACAGTAACAATATTAATTTTTATATTATTTTTTAGTTTCCAATTAGTTGAGCATGTATATTTGTCTATCATTCTTCTAAATGGAAGCGTTGTTATATGATGTTATGTGAGTATGTATCTGTAATTCAGGATAAGGATAAAACCTTATCTCTTTGCTGTATCTTAGACAGATTATTAGGCAGATTATGGGGCTTAATCTTAGGGATTTATATTTTATTTATTTGTTACCTAATTTAGGGATTTTTTACTTGTATATATATCCTATATTCTGGTGAATAAAAGATGAGTGAAACTTACAGTTTTACACCAGTTTCTACATGTTACACCTCGTAAGTATCAAGATAACTTATCTCGGCTCATTAAATTCCTTCATTAAGAAATGAAAACCAACTTATTGTAAAGTTGCAAAAGTGTGGTTGAAACTGTTAAATGAAAACATTATATCAATAGCCTATCTTAATCTTAAAAACTTAAAATACATAGCAGAGCTTTCAAGAAACAATTAAAAAGAAAGTCCAAAGTGTAACTTGAAACTTTCACTCGAGTGTAGATGCTATTCCCATGTACCTTTGCTTGCCTCCCTAAGGCTCGAGCATTCAGTTCCCCCTAGCTTCAAAAAATCATTCATCAACAGATTTTGGACCTGCAGGTGTAGAAAGTTGCAGCAGAACAGAAATTAATACTCTCAAAATGAATTTCAAAGTACAAGGTTGTTCTGATGCTGAGCAATAAAAATCCAAAACATGTATGAACAGCAGGGAATTATGAAAAGAAAGATATTGTACTTGCAAAACTCATGATAAAGATGGCACATGTTTAAGTAGTCACTAATAAGCTGAAATGTTACACATAAAAGTTGGATAAATTCTTTCACAATTGACCTTGAGCAAGGTTCCATAAAAATATTATGTTAACATTTGGTTCCTCATGTATATTTAACCACATTGCAGCTTATATGAGGGAGTTTGGATAACTTGTTTCTAGAAAACAGAAACTTGTTTGGTTCATGAATTCCAATTTATAATGTATCTGGTTTGGTAACAAATGCAAACTTGGAATCTCATCTTGAAGATTGACTTGAAAAAAGGTTCCACTTGTAAGTAAATGTCAAGAACTAAAATTCTATTGCTCCAAGTCTTCACTTTTCGTGTAGGCATCGGACACATCAAATTACTTGGTTAGGAAAACTAACCCTCCAAATATATTAAGAAACTTAGAGAAAATGAATGCTGCCGTGTCAATTACAGGTCTGTGTATGACACCCAAAGTTCCAAGCACCATAATTTGAATGTCAAAAATACAAATTTCTGACATTGCAACTTTATGTTAGCCAAACTTCAGCTCCGCCTATTGAAACTATTAGTATAACATGAATTTATGTACTTGACCATGAAATAACTTTTTTCAAGTACCCATCTGTATCAAAATTCCAAAATGGACTGGAGTCTTATTCCTTACTTTCCCTTAAAAGACCAAATTCTTATTTAGTCTAATTTGAAGTAAAGTTAATGGAAGGAAAGCAAAAAAGATTTTTTTAAATGTAAAAGACCATTGTATCTCCTTTTCTTCTATAAATTATTCTAATGAAAATATTATAATTGTAAAATTGCATTATAATTAATCATTTCCTTTTCACAGTTTAGCCAAGCAAAACTTACTAAAATTAATTTACTTTTCATTCCCGTTATTACTTTTATCTATCCAAACAATATACTATATAACCCTTTCCTTTTTTCAGCATTCCTCTCTTGTACTTCACTTTCCTGTTTCTTTTCACCAAACATAGAACAGCTGCCACTGCACTGAATTAACTAATAATCTACCTTTCAAGAAGATTGATGATACTAATAAATAATTAATATTCTGATTGCCCATCTATTGGTTTAACAACAACGTTTTTTATCAATAACCAAACTGAGATTTCAAAAGCAATCAAGTTCAGCAATAGTCAACTGGAAAATATCGAAAAGGAAAAGCTTATGATTTGGAACCTCAAAAGCTTGGACTTTGTAGCCGGCGCGAAGAAGCGAAGCAGCCATGTCCAAGCTCAGCTGGTCCAACCCCACGAACCCTATAACGCCCGCCATTGCAGAATTCAGAGCACCTTTTCTTTCGCTTTGCTTTGCTTCGCTTCGCTTCGGTTATTGTTTGTCAATAATATATTGCTTGACGCTACATCCAAAAGAACAAAACAGCTAGCTATGCAAAAAAAAACACCCAAAACAACTGAGTAATGGGCCCTGCAACTAATTTCGAGTGTTCCACGTTCTAAATCTCGCAGTCCATCAGTAAAAAAATAATAATAATAAGGCTTAATAGTAAAAAATATGTCTATCATAGTAATTTTTTTTTAGTTTGGCGCCTAAAGTTTTTAAGGTCACTTTAGTGCCTAATATTTCATTTTGTAATTTAAATAATATTTTTTTCGTGACAGACGTTAAAATTTTTTCGTTATCCAATAAAAACACGGCATATTTCTGGTATTTTATTTCATTTTTTTTAAATCAGAAAATCTTTAATTTTATAAAAAAAAAACTAAAATCTTTAATTTCTCTAAAACCCCCAAACTCTAAATCCCTAAATTTATCTCCTCCTACCACTAATTCAACCACCACCGGCCACTATTGCCTTCATCGGCCCCCCGCGATTGAAAATCTCATTATCCCGTCGTCGAAAATCGACGAATGTTCGTCGATTGCTCTGTCGACGAACATCCAAAAATGAAGAAAAAAAGACCGATTTGGCTTCTAACTGATGGCTAGAGGGTGGGGGATGTTGAACGATGAGGTACCCGCGCTTGGGCCGACGTGTAGGAGATGTCGAATGGTGAGGGAGATGTGATTTGAGGGTTTGATTGAAAGAAATTAAAACTTTGGAATTTTTTAAGAAGTTAATATTTTAAATAAATTCAGAAAATAAATAAATAAAAAAAGCAGGTCATGTGTCATGCTATACTTGGATAACAAAAAAAATTTAATGGCTATTGAGGGAAAAACCTAATATGAGCTACAGAATAAAACGTTAGGCACCAAAGTGGTCCGGAAAAAAAAGTTAGTCACCAAAGTGGTCCGAAAAAAAAAGTTAGGCACCAAACTGAAAAAAGGGTATATGTTGGGTACCTTTTTGACTGTTAAGCCAAAAACTAAAGTAAATCTGATATTACTAATGTCGGGTCTACATGTAATGTAAGGCGGGCTCGTACCCACCCAAACTTTTCAAAATTCACATTTGCCATTATTTTTTATTTTTTATGAATTAATCCTTAATTTTTTGTAATATTTATGACTTGTGTCCATCCTGAAATTTTGATAATTTATGTATGCCTATCCTCAAATATATTTTTTGATCTGCCACTAAATATTACAAAAGAATTTTAAAATGTTCATTTTTAATAGTATGAGTTTATAAAGTATACAAAAATAAGTTCAATAAAAAAATAATTTAAATGCTATTTTAATTAGTTAATAGATATGTGAAATTTATATTTTAAATACATTCAAATAATTAATATAATCTTTTTATAATTTGATTTTATGTATGAATTATATTTTATATATTAAAATAATATGCAAACATAACCCACACAAATTCAAATAGATTATATGTTTGAAATAATTTTTAAAATGAAAAGTAGTTTTTTTGTCAACTAGTATAATCTCATAGTAGTATTTAATTATTTTTAGTCTTTTGATAAAGCGCACACACCCTTACAGACAAGCTACTAATACACAGATCTCTTAAGAATATACATATAAATATTATAAAAAATGGATATTTAATATTCACAATATAAATAAATTCATTAAACTATAAGTTATGGGTATGAAACAAATTTCAAAGAGAGAAATTTTATAATTTAAATATACGTATTATTAAAAATTATTTTTAAATGGTCAAATTTTAAAGTACATTAATAACATGTCTTAAGAAATTACCATGATCATAAAGGACTTCCAATATACATGTCTATAATATTAAATTAGCAAATCTATGTTCATAATTTTAAATGGATTTTTAATATACTTCTCTAATTTTTTATTTAAAAAATATTTTAATTATCAAATTAGATTAGTTACTTTTATGTATGAATGATTTTCTATTAGTATGAAGTAACTAAGAATTTATGTTATTATGCATTTATGTGTAAAAAAATATTATTACTTTTTGTCTAAAGGGATGTTTGGAAAAAGATTTTTAAAATGTTTTTCGATACTTGTACTTTTATATACATTTGTTTTCTCTAATAGGTGCATTGTGTCAAGGCTATCTCTTATTGTATTGCGATCCTGCCTTGACCAGCCCTTTCAGAACCGAGCAAAGGCGGACCGAGCGATGATATGAGCAATCCCTAGGGAGTTACCAAGTCAAGGATGCAAGTCGGGAAGCTTTGGAAGGCAATGAAGATCCTGTTCAGAAAGTGTGATCGATTGGGACAAAACAACGTCTACTCGCGTCATACTTGGTAAGTTTATTTAGCTCTTTAGGCTGCCTTGGTGTAAGTGACCTACTCTTAGGCTCATGTGGGGCCTAGGTGTGGGCATTGGGGCCAAGTGGATGGCACAATGTCTCTCTAGGATGACCTCCTAGAGACGCTTTGGCCTTATATCGTGCTTATCGCGAATGATCATGATATGACACTTTCGAGTTAAGTTATGCGGGATATGGTATTCGATGCGCTTGTTGCCTGAATGATCATGATATGACGCTTTCGAGTTAAGTCCTTGGATAAAGGATGTGTTAGAGGCTAACTTGTCTATGATAAGTCCTTTTCAAGTACCGTACAACATGTCGATCTGGGCCTGGACGGCATGATCGTAACAGTTGGTATTAAAGCCAGGCTATTTGAGCTGGGTTAGTTGAGCATTTCTGCATGGATGTGTAAACAATTTTGACCTAGTGGAATTAGTTCACAGAGGTGGCTGACGTTAACCATTATGGTTGTTTTAGTGCAGAGGCACTTATTACTTATTGCGCAGAGGTGCAAGTGAGTTGAACCTAGTGGCATCAGTACACAGAGGTGACATCGTTAACTGCTATGGTTGTTCCAATGCAGAGACACTTATTACTTATTGCACATAGGTACAAACGAGTTGAACCTAGTGGCATCAATGCACGGAGGTGCCTGTCATTAACCAATATGGTTGTTTTAGTGCAGAAACACTTATTACTTATTGTATAGGGGTACTAATTTGATATTTATCGCACAGAGGTGTGTGCAAGTTTGTTATAGTGGAATCAGTACACACGAGGTGTCTTTCGTTAACCACTATGGCTATTTGGTGCTAAGGCACTTGTTACTCCATAATAGAATCAACACAGAGAGGTGTCTATCGTTAACCATTATGGTGATCGAAGCATACGCGATGCTCGATCTTGAGTTAGCACAATGGTGCTTGTTGGGAAATTGTCGTAGAATCAGTGCACACGAGGTGTCTGTCATTAACCACAATAATTATCCTAACGCGGTGGCGCATGAAGGCACAATGGAACTTATTGAAAAATTATCATAGAATTAATGCACACGAGGTGTCTGTCGTTAACCACGATGATTACCCTGGCGCATGAGGGCACAGTGGTGCTTATTGGGAAATTGTCATGAAATCAGCGCACACGAGGTGCCTGTCATTAACCATGATGATTATCCTGGCGCACGAGAGCACGGTGGTGCTTACTGGATAGTAGAAGTGGAATTTGTGCACAAAAGGTGCATGTCGTTAACTACGATAATTATCCCAGTGTAGTGAAGCGTGATAGCACAATAGTGTTTGCTGGATAGTTAGAGTTGAACCAGTGCACAAGTGGTACCTATCGCTAACCACGATAATTATCCCAGTGTAATGGTGTGTGTTAGCACAGTGGTGTTGGCTAGATAGTTGGGGTGGAATCAGTGCACAAGAGGTGCCTATCGTTAACCATAATAATTATCCTAGCACAAGGGCGCATGTAGCTTGGGGAACTGTGGTGCTCGTCTCTCTTTTTGTGCAGGGACTTCAGTTCAGGGTGGTGGTTCGATAGACCCCAACCGGTTTGAAGAACTTGGGCCACCGTGGCAGTAAGAAGAGCCAAAATGATCAACACTATGAAATTGAGAAAACTTAGCAAGAGTTGACTCAAACTGTAGTGAAAGCCAAAGATGTGTTGAGTGACATGAAGTTGGAGTTAGATAGGATCAAGTCTCATGTTAACTTGATGCTAGACAGTATCAAAGTGGGCATTGGTGTACATTCACTTGGTAAATAGTGAATGCGCAAGGGAATATGTACCAACTAGGTAACATATGAGACTTGTGTGAATATGTTATCACTGATGTATTCGTTTGTATATCTTGTAGAACAGATAATATAAAGAAAGACAAAGAGACGAAGTACATTTATGTATCGTGGTGGCAACTAGAGACCATTTGGCATCATTAAGCAACTAAATGCAAAGAGAGCATGTACTTACCCACTTGGATAGTGGCTATATAATGACACATTCTATGCTTTGAAGGTCTCACTATAAGGTGGGACATGTTTGGGCTAGGGATGGCAACGGGCCGGATCTGGACTGGATCCAGCTAGACCCAGATCTAGGCCCATTTTCACATCCTGGATCCAGACCCGCCCCAAATTTGCGGGTCTAGAAAATTGGGACCCATATCCAAATCCAACAGATCTCACGGATCCGGGTCCAAAACGGGTCTGTTAAAAAATGACCATTCGACCTATTTTTTAATGTAATAAAACTGTCATTGACTAATTTCACATCACATCTCTGATGGAAGAAAGATTAATTTCAATACAACTATTAACAGAATAAAAAATGATAAACTAAGTCTCAAAAAAACTCCAACACAATTACACAAATGTCTTTTGAATAACACAAACATTAAAAAATGTAGATCGTGAAACATTACATTGTCGCAAGCCGAATACCGCACTTTTACCTCCTTAGAGTGCTAGTCTTCATCACTACTTAAATCATCAACATCTTAAAACAAACAAGAAACAACCAACCAAAGAGAAAAAATTGTTTAATGAAAATAATATTTGTGAAATTTAAATATTAATATTAAGGTTATGTAATATAATAACTTTCTTCTTTATCATGTCAATGATATCCACCATTTCCGCATCATCATCACAATCTTCATTAATAGTGGAACAAGCATGTGTTCCTTCAAAAGTGTCTGTCATAAATAAATAAAAATTACATTAGAGAATAATGTGAAATATAAAATTAAAGCAAAGGAAGGGAAATAATATTTTAAAACCAAAGGTGGGTTTTCTATAAATGGGTAAACGGGTCTAGGTCCGGATCTTAGTGTCAGATCCGGACCTGGATCCATACTTTAATCAGAGGATCCATATCCGGCCAGATCTGTCGGGTCCAAAATTTTAGGATCCAGACCCTATAAAACGGATCTGGATCTATGGATTCGGGTCGGGTCCAAGATCCATTACCATCCCTTTGGGCGAATATGCTTAAAGCTGATGAGCAAGTCATTGCATGACGAGTCATAGTTCACTTACATATGGCTAGGTATGTTACTTTATGTTTTGTAGCTCTATTGCTAGATCGTGTTGCACAAAGAAACTATAAGGCACATGTTCGAGTGGGTCAATGGTTCGTTACTTGTCTTGTGCTTGAGCCACAATCAAAGTAAAAGTAGGGGAACATGAATCTAGCAATCGATATTGAAGAAGCAGAACTGGGTCATAATGAGTTCATGATCGGTCTAGATAGCCACGTATGTGCAACGTGGTCATAAGAAGATCGAAAGAACCCATGATCGAGGCTTGAATTATTCGCTTGAATGTTCAGATGATGGGACTTGAGAAGTGTATTAAATCAAGCACAGATCGAAGTTGAGCTGCCACAGATGTCCATATCGACTCATCAGGTGATGAAGAATTGGTGTCAACATTGATGAGGACATTGATAGAAGAAGTGGGGGAAATGTCAGAACCATCCCTTCTTGGACTAAATCGATGATGACATCGATAAAGGAAGTGAGGGAGAATGTCAAGGTTGTCTCTTATTGTATTGCGATCTTTCCTTGACCAGCCCTTTCAGAACTGAGCAAAGGTGGACCGAGCGATGATATGAGCAATCCCTAGGGAGTTACCAAGTCAATGATGCAAGTCGTGATGCTTTAGAAGGCAATGAAGATCCTGTTTAGAAAGTGTCCTCGGTTAGAACAAAGCAACGTCTACTCGTGTCATACTTGGTAAGTTTATTTAGCTCTTTAGGGGAAGTGATCTGGTGTTGGGTCTCTACTATCCTCCTCACCATGTGCTAGCAGCCAAGCTGCCTTGGTGTAAATGACCTACTCTTAAGCTCATATAGGGCCTAGATGTGCGGGCATTGGGGCCAAGTGGATCGCACAATGTCTCTCTAGGATGACCTCCTAGAGACGGTTTGGGGCCAGAGGGCCCCATATCGTGCTTGTCGCGAAAGCCAAGGGTTGGCACCTAGCATTCGCTAGGCCCTGTGAGATACAGTATTTGATGCTCATGTTGCCTGAATGATCATGATATGACGCTTCCGAGTTAAGTCATTGGATAAAGGATGTGTTGAAGGCTAACTTGTCTAGGATAAGTCCTTTTCAAGTGTTGTACGACATGTCAATCTGGGCCTGGACAGCATGGTTGTAACACCTGCATTTGAATTTTATATATTCATTTTAATCCTTGCATATGTATAAAATTATTTTATTAAATATGAATATACATGTAATTAAATAATTTTAATACATAAATTTTTATACACCATTAAAAGAAAAAATTATTGAGATCTACTAATTGACTTAGCGAATATGGATGCTCATATTATCTTATCTTGTATGGGTTCAAATCTCGATATGGAAATGTAATACCTCTCCATTTAATAAATAAATAAATAATTGATTGATTAATCATGTTCATTAACTGAGTTTTATCTTAAAGAGTTTTTTTCTTAAAATTAATTTTTGAAGACTTTAATTTTAATTACATATGAATTTCTATAAAATAGAAGTTAATATTATTATAATTTATCTAAAGACTATATTTTTAAATTTTATTTTTAAATATCAATTTAATAATAATACAATAAAAATAAAGGGTATTTTCGATTATTAAAAATAAAGTAGTTACAACCCCCACCCCCCTTTCCCCTAATATAAATCAATTTTGTTAGTTTCGTTTCTACTTTGTTTTTGCCCTTTTTCTTATCGAATTGAATTTTCTTTCTTTCTTTCTTTCTTTCAGAGGGACATGCATTAATCAATTCAATTGAAAGTGATATTTTGACGTGGATAAAGAAACAAACTTGGAAATTTCATTAGTTTTAACTTATAAATCATAGTGGTAGAGACTGATGAGGAAAATAAAGTAGGGACAAAGTAGGAAGGTCCCCATGGGCAAATAAAAAAGGAAAAAATTATAACCATTAATATTTAATTTATTGGTTAACTAATCAAATAGGTACTATAAAAGTTATTGGAGAATGATTCTTCTAATCCAATTGATTTTATTCAGGCTTAAGGGATATTTTTGTCTCTAAGTTCGTTTCAAATAATCAATTTAGTGGATCGGGTTAGAGGTTCGAGTCGAATTTGGGACCGTATATTTTTCGGTAAGATAAAAGTGTGGAAAAATAGTTAAAATCATCTTTTAATATATATTGATTTTTGGTGGAATCAATTTTGGAAAATGGAATTTGGAAATGTGATATTTTGGCTAGTGACCAAAATGTGAATTTTGAAAACTATTTTTAATGGTGACTAAAATAAAAAGGGTCAAATTCTTAGAATCCTTAAGGATCTATTTTACCAAGATTTTTCTGATGATTTCTCCCTTCAATTAAATCATTTTAACATGTGTTTTAAAAGCTGATTAAAAGGATTTTGGATATTAAAGTTGGTTATTTCTTTTAAACCAATTTCACGTAACTTTTCTCTCCACTTCTTTTCTGCCAAACACATTTGCTTTCAACAAATTCTAGAGGTGGGAGACCTATATTCTTGATTTCTTGATTTGTAATTGTTTCTTTATCATTGTTTTACCAAAATCTTATTGAAATCTTGTGTTTTCTAGCTTTAAACAAGTCAATTGAGGGAGAAATCACACAATAGGGGTAATGTCCATGATCTCCTCTATTTCATGGTTCTTTATTGATATTCCCAAGTATTTGATCCTTGATTTATGGTTTATAATCTGGTTTTATGTTTTATATTGATTTAATTGGGTAAAATTGATGAAATGATGGAAGATTCGAATTAAATCTGATTTCCAGTGTTATGAATTGTTTTTGAACGTATTTTGGATGTTTAATGATGTTGATAAGTCGATTTTATCAATGGAATCCCGAAACTCTTGAATCTCTAATTGTTTAGGTTGCTAGATTTATGTTTTTGAGGTATTAGGGTGGTTGCTGAGGGTGTTAGGTTGATTTGATTCTGTTTCTAGATGTTAATTGGTGATGAAAGTGGTGTTAGATTGTTAGGTGTGCCTGGGTTGTGTTTGGAAAGGATTAGTTGAAGTTTTCGGTTGTTGTGGTTGGGTAATGGTGAGATGAATGCAAGAATCCGTGAGGATCTGTTGTTGTAGTGTTGTAAATGCATGAAAATGCATTAATCCTCTGTTGTTATGTGGTTTAAACAGGGGATGTTGTTTTGGAAGCAATCGGTTTAGCATTGGAGGCTTTGGACTCTTGATTTCACGTCGGCAAATCAAGGCTTCGCGTATCGGTGAGTGAGAATGTGGATTCCATCCTTGGAATGTTTTAAGGTGGTTTATAGGAGTTTAATCTTATCTTGATAAGCTGTTTAAACTCATAAGTAAGTAAAAGTGGATTTTCTCTCTCGGTCGTGCTAGTGTTAAATGGTTTTATGTACTTGTTTTTATTTACGTGTTACCTACTATTTAAGCATGATTTAAAGTATTTGATTTACTGTTTTTAAGCATGAAATGCTGAAAGATGCACATGGTAAGTGATCCTTGTAAGTATATGGTTTATACTTGTGATTTAAAGCATGGTTGTTGCTTTGGAAAGTGGTTTGCTTAATGCTTGTTAAAAACAGTGAGGTAAATGTTAAATGGTTAATTATATTGGCAAGTGATGTGGTTTAAAAATGGTTATTGGATATAGTTGGCCGGCCATAAGATTGAGTGCACTATAATAAGTCACCTTGGATGTTGAGGGGTTTAGATCCGTGTACCAAAGACTCCATTCGAGTATCCTAACGGTAGAGGGGTTAAATAGTATCGTAGACTCCCGTTAGTGGATTAAATGTCTAACCGATGTTTAGGGTTGGTGTCCCCATAGGTTGAAAGGTGTACCCAGTTGGTAATGTACCGCGATTGTTATTGTATCGCTATTTTGGTTGAGATGGCTTGAAGTGTTTGTTGAACACTTGTTGAATCCGTGCATCCAATGAACTCTTTTGTTAATGGACTGGTCTAATGTTCACTTGGAAGCCAATATAATTGTTAATGTATCATTAAGAGGTTTATGATGTATGATGTGATTTATACATGTTTACTCTTTAAGCTTTGCTTATGGTAGTTATGCATGGGAAAGCTTAAATTGAGGTTGAGAAATGAGACTTGTTGGTTAGTGATACATGTTGCATTTGGTCAATATGCTAGTTTTAATATGTTAAGTGCATGGTTTTCAAAGACATGATAATGTTTTAAGGGTTGTTAGAAACAAGTTTCAATGTAATGTTGAAAAATGTTTTTAAATGCGTTGAAGGTGTTTTCTTTATGAGCGCTCCTCATTAAGCCTTGTGTGCTTACGCTCTTGTTGTCCAACAATGCAGAGAATTGAGAGCTTTGGAGGCAACAAGGAGCAAGGAATCCTAGCAAGACTTGTTTACCAAAGTATGTTGGACTAGACTATAAGTAATAAAGACAATAGGATACTTGTTTTGTTTTAGGAGATGTTTTCATAAATTTCCTGTTTGAGCAAGTTAGGTTGATTGCTCTAAAGTTGTAAATGGCCTTTGTGGTTTGTTTTTGGTGATGGTTTGAAGTTTCATGTTTTACTTGAATGGTTTCCTAGGTTGCATGCCTATAGATTTACATTTGTTGCAAAATGCCATGAATTGATGTTGAATCTGTGATGTTATGCTGTGAATTATAACCTGAATATGTTGGATGTATGTTAGAAGCATATTAGGATGTTTTGGATAGGAAATGAGCTTGTTAAACCAGATAAATTTGACATTACAGGCCCAGACGTATCGATACGCAGGGGATCATATCGGTACGGGTAGGCAAAATCGAGTAGGGTGTTTCGATACGGGCTTGGGTGTATCAGTTCGGATTTTCTTTACTAGAATATGTTTTTTGGGGCAAAACTCGCGTACTGAAACACTACAATACCGTATCGGTACGGTTGTCAAACACTTTTGAACTGCCAGCTCAGCGTACCGAAACACTACCATACCATATCGGTAAGAATGTCAAACGTTTCTGAAGTGCCAGTTAAGCGTACCAAAACAGGTTGTGGTGTACTGAAACAGTACATGCCAGTTAATTTAGTTAATGTCATGGAAATTGAGTTATGTTTTATTATATTTTGGTCCTTGTATGTTATAGATGCCATTGAATGAGTTTAATTGTTCGAATCGAGCTGATTTTTAACATTACATCATGAAACCTACTTAATTAAAGGCTGCTAACTTAAAAATATGCTAAGTCTCTGTAGTTTGATCAAATTGTAATTTGGTCCCTAAATTGCGTTTGAGTCAATTGGATGTCAAATCGATGCTCGATTGAGTTGGGTTTTCACCTGATGTCAGTATGAACATATAGGTTAATGATTTTCCATTTAGACAAGATAAAAGAAAAAATGGTCAGGTTTTGGGTTCTTTCTTTATGGTTTACCTCGGTAAACCTAATGTAGCTCGCTCGGTTCAGTCTTGAGACTAGGCCAGGTCGTGTGGGTTACAACTGCTTTGTCATATCTTCTTTTCTTTCCCAAGTCGTTTCCTCAACTTTACGATTTTGTCAAAGAACTTTAACAAGCGAAATTGACTGTTTCCTTAGTTTTTTGACTCAATGTTTTACCATCTTTACCTTATCATTAACTTCTTTAATTTGCTCAAGGTTAACTACATTTCGATCCTTTGAATTCAATCACACATGCCTTTAACATATCCTCTAAAATCTGAATAGTTCGCTCTGATTGTCCATCTGTTTGAGGATGAAAAGCTATGCTAACATTGAGTTGAATATCTAAGGCTCTATGTAATGACTTCCAAAATTTTAAAGTAAACCTCGGATCTCTATTAGATACTATCGAGGTTGGTACTCCATGTAGTCGAACTATTTCCTTAATATACAACTCAACATACTTATCCCTAGAGTAATCTGTTCGAACATGGATAAAGTGTGCTAACTTAGTCAATCTATTAACAATCACCCAGACTGAATCCTTCTTATTCGATGTAGGGATCAAAGTGTAATTTTCAAAAATTGCATTTTGGTCACTAGCCAAAAATTGGGATATTACATTTATATTGTTGTGTTATAAATTTTGGAAGGTAACAATGAAGTTAACAAACTAGCTAAGGAAAGTATTTGTCGAGCTTGCCTAACGTTCCACATGTTGAGTGCTTGTGGTCGCATGGTCTTATTTTGCGTTTGTGATTTGTCATAATGATTGTATTCCGTAAATACTTTCATTAGCTAGTTTGTCAGCCTCACCAATATTTTTCACTACTAGAGAATTACAAGCTCTACAAAATCTAAAACACATCAATATAAATATTTTTAAATTATATATATATATTAAAATTTTTAAATTTTATAATATCAATTTTTAATATTTTTTATTTTTATAATATTTATCTGTTTATAAATATTTTAAAATTTTGATTTTAATAATTTATAACTTATCATTTTATAGTTTTTTAAATTTAAATTTTCACTTAATATTTTAAAATTCTAATAGTATTTTTTATTTTTTTATTTTTTAAAAAATATGACAAAAAATAAATAAGTACTTGAACTTCCTAAAATATCAATTTTGCCCTCGAACTCTTTAGAAAAATCAAATGTTACCCCTCTGTCACGCCAACAATTAGATGTTGTCTGAATGTCTGTCATGTCAGCATCGTTAACTTTCATGTCATCACATTAACGATCAACGTTAGTCAAAGGGATAATTGATGCAATTCGCAAATTCAAGGACCTAATTAGGTGCGGTTTTCGCGGAATGGCTACATTGATTATTTAGTAAAAATTTAGGGACAAAAATACCCCTTAAACCTTTCACTTATAATGCCAAGATTTTAATTATTGATTTAAATTAAAGAATCGTGTAACACCCTTGACTCGTATGTTACATTTGGGCCCTAAGCCCAAAATCCATACCGTTAAATTTTTTCATTTTTCAAGCCCAATATAGGAAGTCCAATAAAAACATAAATCTATACATTGAAAAACATAGTCAAATCCAAATGTTTAAAACAATATCCACGGAGCTCCATTGCAAATATTAAAACATTCGACTTTTGACCAAATAATACAAAATAAGAGTTACAAAATATAGGGTCATACGAAATACATAGCCCATTACATCTAGTATTTGTACTCAACCACTAGAGTCGATGCTGAAATCCAAGCCCTGATGGTGCTCCTTCAACCCTAGCGACAATCTACTAACTTGCGAACGGAAACAACAATTCTGAAAGCTGAGCTAACAAGCTCAGTGGATACACCGCCACTTAACCATGCTTAATGCAAATCATAAATAAAGCAATGCAACAGGTTAAACCCCAAACCATTCCTACAAGTTATGATAATAGTATTAAGTGCATTACTACCGATTTTAGGCCATTGCAACCACAATTTCAAGATCTACCATTAACAACCACTCAAGCTTAAACAAAGCCAAAAACACCCAATCATGCTTCAAAGCTTAACGTTATGATTTCCAGGAATCTGTGAGAGTTAGTAGTGTACTAACCTTAGCTTAGCTGATAACACAAGGCCTTCATCCAAAGCTTTAAGCTTTCCTCCCTTCTTGAGCCTTTGATGAGCTCCCAACCTCTTTCACTACAAGAGATGTTACCAAATGTGTCACTACTTCGAAGGGATAATTAGGGGAGTTAAAACTCAAACCTTTAATAGAATAAATCTCCTAAATACCCATTCTCGTTCTCCCTCATCAACCCCCACCAAAACACACTCTTCCACCAAAACTAGTTATCATTACCTTGAAATATAGATCCTCCTTACAAGCAACTAAAACTTCCCTCAACAAGCCAAACGTGATTCTTACTTTAAACTCTCAAAATCCTTCCTTTAGATGGGGTGTTGTGGGAGAGAGAGTAAGTTGGAAAAAGAAGTTGAAGACATTAAGACATGATGATCACATTTCATGCACAAGTGCAGAAAAATGGTATTTTTTCATGTATCGACCTAGTTTCAGGATCCAAGAGTCGAGTTGACCCGAGGCGTGAGCTTCGTTGTTTGGGCTGCGATTTTGGGCTTATAGGAGCCCTTGGGCCATCTTGTGTGTTGGGCTTGTGTGGTTGTTGGGTTGGGTTGAGAAGAGAAGAGGGGTAAAATGGTAAAAGCTTAAATTGAAGACTGAGAAGGGGGAGGCTTGCTTTTCTTCTGCATTGTGCAAGGAATGAGATCACCATGCCTTAATTCCATCTTCCTCCTATTTCAAACTCTCTCTCTCTCCCAAAAACCCCACTACCAATGGTTGATTTTTGAGAGAGTGTGTTGAGAATCACGTTTAGCTTGTTGAGAGAAGGTTTATCAGCCTTAGAAGATCTATATTTCAAGGTAAGTCTTGGTTGGAGTGGTGGGACCAAAGGTTGGTTGAAGGTTTGAAGAGAAAGAACAAGATTGGACCTTTGAGGACTTCTTCATCAGTTTTAGTCAGAGGTTAGTACACCACTAACTCCTTTGATTTCCTGCAACTCATAAAATTAGGCTTTGTGCATGATTTGATTGTTTATGGTTTGGTAAGCTTTGGTTGATCTTTAATGGCAAAGTAAAAATTTGATGTTGCTAAGGCTTAAAATTAGTAGAAACCCACTTAATACCTTCACAATAACTTGTAGGATCGATTTGGGACTTAACCATAGAGGTTAAGGGTGGGATTGGTGGAATTTTGAGCTCTAAGTTTTGAAATTTGGGCTCTAGTATCGGTACGGGGTGGCTGCATACAGGTACTCCTTTGGCGTACCGGTACGTAAGGGGGGCGTATCGGTACCCACTATTTTATTTCCTAGAAAGGCTTAGTGTATCGGTACGCGTATGTGGGAGTACCAGTACGGGGTAGATCGATACGGGGCGATCCTAATATCGATGATAAGTACCGGTACGATATGTAGCGTATCGGTACGGCTTGGGGTTTAATTTTTTTGAACCTAATTGAAGTATCGATACTCATGGGAGAGTATCGATACCTATAGTGGAGTATCGATACTCACCAGACAATCTGCCCAATAAATTCGAGGTTGCGTTTGAGGGTGCTATAATTCGAGGCAAATGGCCCTAGGGGTCCGTCAAGGTGTAAAATGAACATTAAAACTGAGAAATGGAGATTTTTAAGCCCGAATAAGAATAATGGGCTAATAACTTGATGAATTTCGGGTAAACTGTGTGTGATGGAAACCCAAAGAGATCCTAGGTGGATCGTTGATGGTGTGTGGTAATTTAGGCCCTTGCTGTGTGCAAAAAGGGGCGTCTATAAGGTTGAGTCTTATCGGACAATAAGATAAATTAATGAGAATGACTAATGTGTACCTTCATAACATACTAATAAATAGATAAGCTTAATAGGGCAGTTTAACAACTGATAAAAACCATAAGGCTATGGTAAATGTGTTAGAGTTGTGTGCGGTGAGACCCTTGTGTCGAGGTTTAGAGCTGTGTGGTTACTAGAGTCCTTGCTGTGTGCTGATGGGACACCTAGGTAGTCGAGTCATCCCTTATTGGGATATGGATACACTAAGTGTGTTGCAACACCTTGAAGATTCCCGAATGTTAGATCCCGATGCTTTGTGGACGCAGGCCTCATTCGAAGATACTTGATGAGAGATCCAGAGCATGGATGTAGGATCGCGATACTATGTAGATGCGGGCCTCATCCCTCGAGTATAGGATCCTGATGCTATATAGACACGGGCCTTGCTCAGAGTATAGGATCCTGATGTTTTGTGGACGTGAGCCTCACTCAAATGTAGAATTTTGATACTTTGTGGACGCGGGCCTCACTTAATGTTGTTGGTGTTATCTATGCGGTGCTAGGTAAATTTATGAGGTTCTAGTATGAGTTGTGTACGTAATCATATATTCATAATGCCATGTGTTTATGCGGTTATGGTAGCACCATTGTTATATTGCCATGATGTCATTAATGTTGCTTTGTTTTATTTATGATTTGCATAAAACATGGTTGAGTGGTGGTGTATCCACTGAGCTTTGTTAGCTCAGCATTCGGAATCGTTGTTTCCATTTGAAGGTTAGTAAGTTTGGATTGTTCTTAGAGGAGCACTATCAAAGAAGGATTCCAGCGCCTCGTCTCATCAGAGTACAGTATTTAGGTCATTGGGCTATGTATTCGTAGGAGCCTATTGTATTTTGTAATTCGTATTTGGATTTTCAAACGATCGAGTCAAAGGTCTATAATGTAATTTTAAAAGGAGCTCCATTGTATATGTTTTCAAATATTTATTATGTTTTATTGGGTTGTAAGTAAATGGATTTTCATAATGGATTTGCGGATTGGGCTAAACTAGGTCAAAATTTTATGGTAATGGTTTGGGTTTGAGGCCCAAACGTGACATCCGTGTCGAGGGTGTTACATTTAGTGGTATCAGAGCCTAGGTTTAGCCGGTTCTAGAAAAACCCTAGGGTGGTTAGGAGTTGGGAATGTGTGTCTAGCAAATACGAGCCCGTGTATCTAAGTTGTACTCTTTCAAGACTAGAAACTGGATGGTGTGCTCTGTGTTCGCGCGTGTTGCTGGTTGCGATATTAAGATAGATTTGATCGCAGCCGTGAGTACTGTGATGTTGGTTGATTCCTTTGAGAATGATTTTGAGATCGGAGTTATCTCAGACGTTAAGCTTGGGATTATGGAAGAATAGAGGAGTTGATGGTGTGCCCTCCTCCCATTGCTTGAGAAGTAATCATGGTAGTGAGGATCGTGTTAATGGCTAATCTCTTAGAAGGTGATTCTGAGGCCAGGGTGATCTCATACATTGAGCTTTAAATGGCATAAGGGATGTAAGAGTTGAAGATGTATCCTCATTTCATTATCAAGTAATAATCGTGGCTATGTACCGTAAGCTACCTTGGAGCCTTGAGTTCAGAGTGAAAACCTCCAGTGGCGAGATTCCATATGTCGGTGGATAACCATTATAAGATGAAACTAAAAGGACCTGCCTCCGATCGACCAGTGGTTGAATGTTAATCGAGGGTCCCTCCATCTATGGAAAAAGGGTCCTTGATAATAGGGTACTGTGTGATGGGGATGTAGCATGCCTATGCGTTTTCGTCTAATGTGGAGAAGTACATGATGGTTGTGAGGTCTCAAGTACGATCTTAGTAGGCTGAACGCCCTGAGGTCTCGAGCAATACATGCTTGATGCAGTTGTTTATAGTAGTGGTCGGAAGGACAACGTGGGTTTTGCATGAGGTGATGCTTGAGTAAAGCTTGAGTTTACGTGGTTGACAAATACAACAGAGTTGTCTCCTAAATGAGTTGATATGATCTTGGCCATCGGTTGTTGTCCAGTCATGAGCCAGCTTGAGACGACAAACGTAGTGTTAGAAACTTCGAGGTTTCGAGAGAACCAAACCCATGATAATAGAAATGACGAACTACCACCTTCTTATTACGAATCTAAGCATAGAAAAATGGGTTGTGAAAGGATGACCTGATCAATTGGATTGATAGTTAAGAAACACTCAGGAGATTCCGAGGTATGCGTAGGGTAGTCCCGAAAATGATCTTGGTTGTATCGTCTTTTCTTAAAGGTAGTGTATACGAATGGTGAGAGACTGTTGAGTCAGGACCCTAGCTTGAATACTCAACATGAGATGTATCCGTGGATGAGTCAGAAAAATGTACGTCAGTGAGGCTCTTATGAAAGAGATGAGAGACCAGTTCTTGTAGTCAGTTTAAGGTGACAAAGCAGTGTAGAATATGAGTAAAATTTTCTACAGTTGAGCCGTTATGCCCATAGTTTCTTGTTGTTGAAGAACAAGAGTGTGGAGGTGTAGAGTCGAGCTCAAAGTAGACATATTGATGTACAGGACAATGAGTTCTCTTGGGACATCTTTTGAGTTGGTTGTTAGTGCGAAGGCACTCGAATGACTTTAGAGCCAACCTTGAGTCGACTTGAGAATGTTGTAGACCGTGTTGTGGGGATCTAGAACATCATAAGATTCTTCTTATACTTCGTTGAGATTTCGTGCTTTGAGGGGATCTAGGAGAGTTGTTGCAGATTAGCTTCTGAAGGTTGGTCAGAAATCTAGATTGAGAGTTTGTAAGAAGCTTCTCGACTTCTGTTATAACAGAGAGTGTTAAGGGTTCGACCTAGTGTCTTTTTTACCGGTTCGAGAGCCTTGTGGTTAACATTACCTTGAGGTATGTTTCTTGCTTGGAGAATTTGCTATGAGTGCCAAACATCGGGTCACGTGGCAAAGGGCTGTTTAGTCGTGGATGAGTATTTACCAGTTCAGTCTTTGAGGTTGACTCCTTCTGGGCATAGTCAAGGTTCTTCGAGAAGTGATATTGGGACGTTGTCGAATTATCAGGGTGGAGGTCAAGTGAGATCTACAGTTAAAGTTATCGTGCGAGCTTTTGTTAGACAGTGGGTTGTTCATGCCATAAATGATAAGCTTGTTACCAAGAATGCGTTGAATGATTCAGTCCCATTTTGGTTTTCAGTTCTTGATAGCAATTTGATTTCTGGTTCTCACCTTGGCAGAGATTTTATTGAACAGGTCTTGTGATAGTTTTCCTTGAGGTTGACATTGGCTTGGTAAATTAATGGATTGATAAGTGTTGGTAAGTAAGGGTTCCTCCATGGGTGATGTGTATGGTTTGGAGTAACAGTCCCTGTGGACTTGTTAGACTTACCCTCGGTACGGGTTGGAATGAACTAGTGTATCGGTATTGGGCGTGAAGAAAATCATACCCCTTTAGCTTATGTGTTGGACTCATATGATGCTAGTTAAGAGGACATTGTAGGTTGCAAGACATTCTTAGTTCGCGTAGATGACTCAAGGGTGAAAGCCTACGGTTTAGAGCGATTGACGTGCAAGTGGTTGTTGAGGTGATCTTCGAGGGTTGAGCGGGATAACCTTTTGATCGTGGAGTAGTACCCACGATAAAGGATGTGTTGAGTTCGGTATTAAGTGTTCATCACCTTGTGGTCTGACATCTATGAACCTCTTGTGTGGGGACTCATTGGTAGAGGAGGGGGCGCGGACGATGTCGCCAAAGGGGTTCATCGTGAGACCTGCTTATATTGGTATAGCGAGATATAGTGGTGTTAGTTGTTGTGGGTCAATGTATAACAATGGAAGGCTCGTACTTACTTTTCAGGGCTGATGGTCTTGTTAGTATTGAAGAGTTTAGAGATTCTCGTAAGATCATTCAGGAGGTTGGTCTCGTAAGTTGAAAGTTAAGGAGAATTAATGTTAAAATTTGGGGTTTGATGCGATGTTTAAACTCTAAGGGGGAGGTGAAGAGTGTTTTAGACTTACGAAGGCGTCGAGATAATCTTAAGTTCGAGAAATAGAGGGTTGTTTATTTGGGTTTGAGATGGATCGTGCTTATGCATAGTGACAGTGTAAAGATGTTTTGAATGACTTCGGGAGAATGTGGGTGTTCGGTTAAAGTTGTATAGAATCAGATTCTTGTGTCGTAATAAGTTGTGTTGAGAGAACCATTAGGAATCTCGAAGGTTTGCTAGAGTTTTAGTACCAATGCTCGTTAGAAATTGGTGGTTGGGGGTGAAAGAGAGTGTTCGGACCCTTGAGGACAGTTCAGTGGTTTGATCCCTAGTAGAGCTTAGTTGTGGTAACAATTTTCTTTTGGAATCGAAGTGGCTTGGCTAGTAGAATCGCTTGCTTATGGATTCGCTTCTGCTTATGTCGTGGTGGGTTCAAGTAAATGAGGTGTTAAGTTCTGCATTAGTTAACCAAGTTGTGAAAGAATGTTGTATTTTCATGTCAGATGGATGTTAGAACAAGATTGATAGGGTTTGATATTCCTGAATACGTGAGTTATGGTGATTATATATGGGGAGGTGCTCTATGGTATACCTTGAAGAATTGTCGCGTTATGGACGCAGATGAGGGTTGAATTCAAGACTTCGTAAATACTAGTGTTGGTAGAGAGGTTCATCCACCAAGTTGTGACTCATCCGAAGTGAGTTTAGAGTACCGATGTTTGATAATGCTGATGAGATTATTGTTGGTTGATTCGTCTTCAGGTTTAATATGAGTGTTGTTCTGGAGGTTGAGAATGGCTTGTTGAGGATGCTTGTAGAAAGTGGAGAGTTTGTGTCGAAAGTTTTTATTAGGAAGGTTTTTGGCGAACCTAAGAGCCACATAGACAATTGTCAGTGAGAGGTTGGTTGGAGCACTGTCAGTTGCTCTCTTTCTATTGTCTAAATTTCGAGGACGAAATTTTCTTTTAGGAGGGGAGAGTTGTAACGACCCAAATTCTGGATCCAAGAGTCGAGTTGACCCGAGGCGTGGGCTTCGTTGTTCGGGCAACGATTTTAGGCTTATAGGAGCCCTTGGGCTATCTTGTGTGTTAGGCTTGTATGGTTGTTGGGTTGGGTTGAGAAGAGAAGAAAGGTAAAATGGTAAAAGCTTAAATTGAAGAGTAAGAATGGGAGGCTTGCTTTTCTTCTGCATTGTGCAGGGAATGAGATCACTATGCCTTAATTCCATCTTCCTCTCATTTCAAACTCTCGCTCTCTCCCAAAAACCCCACTATCAAAGGTTGATTTTTGAGAGTTTGTGTTGAGAATCACGTTTAGCTTGTTGAGAGAATTGTTATCAGCCTTAGAAGATCTATATTTCAAGGTAAGTCTTGGTTGGAGTGGTGGGACCAAAGGTTGGTTGAAGGTTTGAAGAGGAAGAACGGGATTGGACCTTTGAAAGCTTCTTCATCAGTTTTAGTCGGAGGTTAGTACACCACTAACTCCTTTGATTTCCTGCAACTCATAAAATTAGGCTTTGTGCATGATTTGATTGTTTATGGTTTGGTAAGCTTTGGTTGATCTTTAATGGCAAAGTAAAGATTTGATGTTGCTAAGGCTTAAAATTAGTAGAAACCCACTTAATACCTTCACAATAACTTGTAGGATCGATTTGGGACTTAACCATAGAGGTTAAGGGTGAGATTGATGGAATCCCGAGCTCTAAGTTTTGAAATATAGGCTCGAGTACCGGTATGGGGTGGCTGCGTACCGTACTCATTTGTAAATTTAGAGAAGGGTCGTGAGGGGAGTACCGGTACGCCTCCCCGTGTATCGGTACCTCTTGCAAAATAAGGATTCCAGTAGCGCTTTGGCGTACCGGTACGCAAGGGGGCGTATCAGTACCCACTGTTTTATTGCCTAGAAAGGCTTAGCGTACCGGTACGCGTATGTGGGAGTACCGGTACGGGGTGGATCCTAGTATCGATGATGAGTACTGGTACGGTACGTAGCGTATTGGTACAGCTTGGGGTTTAATTCTTTCGAACCTAATTAGAGTATTGGTACTCATGAGGGAGTATCGATACCTATAGTAGAGTACTAATACTCACATTGGAGTATCAATACTCGCTGGGCAATCTGCCTAATAAATTCGAGGTTGCATTCGGGGGTGCTATAATTCGAGGCAAAGGGCCCTGGGGTCCGTCAAGGTGTAAAATGAACATTAAAACTGAGAAATGGATATTTTTAACCCCGAATGAGAATAATGGGCTAATAACGTGATGAATATCGAGTAAATTGTGTGTGATGGAAACCCATAGAGGTCCTAGGTGGATCGTTGATGCTGTGTGGTAATTTAGGCCCTTGCTGTGTGCGGAAAAGGGAGCCTATAAGGTTGAGCTTATCGGATAATAAGATAAATTAATGAGAATGACTAATGTGTACCTTCATAACATACTAATAAATAGGTAAGCTCAATAGGGCAGTTCAATAACTGATAAAAACCATAAGGCTATGGTAAAGGTGTTAGAGCTGTGTGCGGTGAGACCCTTGTGTCGAGGTTTAGAGCTGTGTGGTTACTAGGGTCCTTGCTGTGTGCTGATGAGACACCTAGGTAGTCGAGTCATCCCTTATTGGGATATGGATACCCTAAGTGTGTTGCAACACCTTGAAGATTCTCGAATGTAGGATCTCGATGCTTTGTGGACGTGGGCCTCATTCGAAGATGCTTGATGAGAGATTCCGAGCATGAATGTAGGATCTCGATGCTTTGTGGACGCGGGCCTCATCCCTCGAGTATAAGATCCTGATGCTATGTGGACGCGGGCCTTGCTTAGAGTATAGGATCTCGATGCTTTGTGGACGCAGACCTTACTCGTAGTGTAGGATCCCAATGCTTTGTGGACGCGGGCCTCACTCAAGTGTAGGATTCCGATGCTTTGTGGACGCGGACCTCACTTAATGTTGTTGGTGTTATATGTGTGGTGCTAGGTAAATTTATGAGGTTCTAGTATGAGCTGTGTGCGTAATCATACATTCATAATGCCATGTGTTTAGGCGGTTATGGTAGCGCCATTGTTATCTTGCCATGATGTCATTCATGTTGCTTTGCTTTATTTGTGATTTGTATGAAGCATGGTTGAGTGGCGGTGTATCCACTGAGCTTTGTTAGCTCAGCGTTCGGAATCGTTGTTTCCGTTTGCAGGTTAGTAGATTTGGATTGTTCTTGGAGGAGCACCATCAAAGAAGGATTTCACTCGTCTCATCAGAGTACATTATTTAGGTCCTTGGGCTATGTATTCGTAGGAGCCTATTGTATTTTGTAATTCATATTTGGATTTTCAAACGATCGAGTCAAAGGTCTATAATGTAATTTTAAAAGGAGCTCCATTGTATATGTTTTCAAATATTTATTATGTTTTATTGGGTTGTAAGTAAATGGATTTTCATAAAGGATTTGCGGATTGGGCTAAACTAGGTCAAAATTTTATGGTAATGGTTTGGGCTTGAGGCCCAAATGTGACATCCGGGTCGAGGGTGTTACACTTCACTCCCCAACTCTACCATTTAGGTACTTACCATAATACCCCTATTACCCACTTCATAACCCAACATCCACAAGAGCCTAACACATACATGCTAGCCCGAAAGACGCCTAAAAGCCCAAAACACGATCCACATACGAGGCCCATGCCTCGACCAAACCCGACCCTCGGATTTTCGGAACCCGTGTCGTTACAAATCGAATATATAATCTTATTTGATCAGACTAAGAGTGCATTTAGACCAAAGTTTTGATGGCAGAAATTCATAATTGAAGAGACTTTCAAAATTCAAATTCTATTATCCGGAAAAATAGAAATGTATTTCTAAAAATTCTTAAATTTTCATCACATGGCAAATAATAACCCCATTAATTATCGGAATGCATTTTCTTTTTAAAAATATTTGTCCAAATAATGCATAAAGTTATAAATACTACCGCTTAGAATTACTAAATTTTAAAATATTAGCATTTTAGAAGTTTTAAAATAAATGCAATGGACTCGGTAAAAAAAAATTATGTTCAACTTGAGAGACTCAAGTTCAAACAATTTTTTCTATAAAGTGTATGTATTTTATTAAATAATTAAAAAAATAAACATATACTATATTTTAATTATATTAATATTATTATTATTTTTTAAATTAGTCAAACAACTCTAAATATCTATTAACTTATAAAAAACAAAAGAAAATACATTGCCGTACTGTATGCAGAAGTTTTTGGTTTAAAATATAACACGTGGTCTTTCTTGTTGCCTTATAGTATTGGTTTCGGTAGGATAGTTAAAACTTAAGAAATAATAAAGCGATGAATCCACTTTTAATCCCCTGAATTTTAAAACTCTTTTGTCTTGGTCATTGAACTTCTTTTTGGTCCACATTAGTCCTTCTATTTGAATTTTTACCCATTGTAAGTCCTCTTGATAATGTAGCACAATGAGCGTATGCCACGTGGCATAATCTCAGAGCATTACATCATAAAAAGATTAAAATAAGAAAATTATCAAGTTAATGGGCTAATACGGACCAAAATAAAGTTTAAGGATTGAGTTAGGAAAATTTGTCAAGTTGAGAGACTAAAAGTTACTTTATCCCAAGAAAAAAAAAGGGGAAATGGTGAAGAAACATAGACAAGGAAAAATAATAAAAAATGTGTTTGGTTTACTTTCCTTTTCATATTTATCATGCCAATAACTAATTTAATGTATATTTTGATATGTTTATATTATTTTCATTATATGGGAAAAATTACAAAAATTTATTTAAGTAAGCTATTATATTGTTTTGGTTGCCCTTCCAGTTCCCAAAGATTTTGTCATAGCTAATTTGGATCGACTCGCGTCGTGTACCTGACTTTGGGGGGTGAGTCTCCCGGCAAGAGTTTCTGCATACACAAAGCCTCAAACTTAAGATCTACTTAAGCGATACAAAGATGCTTACCACTTGGACCAATAGTAGTTTAAGGATTTTTAATGCATAAGCTAAAAGTTTAGGGGTGCTTATTGAGCGAGTCGATCGCGAGTTGAGTAGTGTTCGATTCGTACTCGTTAAAAAATCTCATTGATCGACTCGACTCGTTGCTCGTTAAGATCGATAAAATTTTGCTCGATTTGTGCTCGTTAAAAAATCTCTTTGCTCGACACAGCTCGTTGCTCGTTAAGCTCGCCAAAACTTTTACCTTGTTTTTTTTAAATATAGGTAAAACCTAGTGATACTATTAGATCTTAATATAAACATACAAATTCAGAAGAAAAAAAAACATGAGGTCTGAGGAGATAAATAAACGGACATGTCATGACCGAGTAGGAGATGAAGTCGGTATTTGAGTGTGACTCTTTTTAGTTTCTCAAAAATCTTCGATGAACAACAAAGGAGAGAATCCTTTAAGAATTTCGGAGTTTTAACTTTTAATCGTATTTTTATATGAAAAGTGGAAATTGAAGACTTTTTCCCTTTCTACTTTTATACATAATGTTAATAAAAGAAAAATAAAAGACTTTAATAAAAAAGAAAAGACTTAATATTATAATTTAATTTTTTTTATTAATACAAATTATTTTTTTTAATTCTTGAGAATACAAAACTTTTTGAAAATTTGAAACCAAAATTTTATGGGTAAATTATCTAGTAATTCACTAAACTTTTTTAGATTTTTTGACTAGTATTTAAACTTCTTGAAACATGATTTTTAAGGTGGCCACCAAAAACTCATAAAATTATTTATAAAAAATAATGAGCTGGTCACGAACTTATCGAGTCGAGTTGGACCTTGTTCAACTTGACTCGCTAAGATCTCGAGTCGAGCTCAATTTCGAGTCGAGTGTTAACCGAGTTTTGACATAGTCGAGCTCGAATTGTTTCCGAGCTACTCAACTCAATAAGCACCCCTAAGCTAAATTACATAAAAAATGTACTAATTAATTTAAATTAAGGTTTCGATGAGTTTGCATTATAGATTAAGGGCTAATTTAGGTGGAAAATATATAAAACTTACGTAAATAAACTATAATACGTTAAAGGGTGTTTTAACATTTAAACCTTTATTAAATAATCCATTAAAATAGTTAATCCATATGTTCATGCCTGGGCTGGGTTGATTGAGGTTTCATATCCCACCAACTCGGGAAAAAAATTCTAACGATATATTTAGGTAAATATGTTAACTTGCAAGTCAATTTAAGCCGAGCCCCTAAATTCAATGTTCATAATTAAGAATTGAATAAACAAAAGTTACTAATAAAATTAATTTAAATTAGTTAATATCATTTTATAAATAAATACTATATTGTAAAAAATAATTGAAAAATAATTACATGGCAGAGAGTTAATATTAATTGGAAAAAAGCACACATTAAAAAAAAACTAAAATTTGTCAAAAAAAATAAAACACACTTTTTTATAGATTCGAGAAACATGTTTTCGGAAACTGTTGGTTAAAAAAAATACAATTTAAGATCGTTTACAAAATTATTATTTGGGCCCAGTGATGGATGTATGAAGCTTATATGGAGAGCAACTGCATACTCATTTTGGAAAATAAATTTAATTTAATATTTTTCCTAAAAAATGTAGCTTTTTGTGTAAAGAAAAAAAATCTACGTACTCATTCGAAAAAATATTTTGAATTTGATCTTTCATTTCCCGATCTGCCACTCTTATTATATTAGTCATTAAGAGTTTTTATTATAAAATATTTGTTTAAATAAATTTAATTGCCAAATAAATATTTGGCCAATAAACTTAGGATTATTATCTTATACACAGACGGTAATTTTTTTGTTTATACAAGCATCTTAATTTTAGAGTTTAAAAGTTTTAATATAAGGGTTTAAAATTTAGGGTTTATGGTTAGAATTTGGGGTTTAGGACTAGGGTTTAGGTTTTAGAGTAATATGGTTAGAGATTTAGGTTATAAAGTATAAACCCTAAACCTAAAATTCTATCAACAACCCCTAAATTCAAAACTACTACACTTAAATCCCTAAATTCTAAACCTAAATGGAGTCTCTAAACCCTAAAATTAAGATACTTGTATAAATTTATTTACACAAGCGCTTGTGCATGAAATAATTACCCATAAACCTATACTTCAATTCCGACTAAATATCAATTGAAATTAAGATCAATATCTAAAATTTTTCTTATACAATTTTGGTTGAAATATTAGCCATCAACAACATCAATTCTTTTTTTTTTCCCTCTACTTTATTATCATGATACATTTTTCTCATAGAGTAATTTTCTAAATAAAAAATGTCTTCTTTTCTATCTTGTAAAATCAAATAATTTCTCTTTCACACTTTGCAAGTCTCTCAATTTTCACATACCTACCGATACGAAAGTTTAACATCTAAATAACAAGTAATTTCTCTTCTTATCACTTGCCATGTGACATTTTCATTGATCCATATTTTTGAATGAAAATACATAACATTAAAATATAATTTGAATGCCAAAATAGGTATATAAAAAGCGAGAAAATCTATATGCTTCGAGAGCTAATTTGTGAGTCAAACCAACTAATAATTATTATTCATCCTCCCATTTGATATAAGATTATTTATTTAGAGTAGTTTTACAGTATATATATGTATGAATGATATTCATTAAGAAATTGTAGAGAAAAGAAATGACTAGAATGAAATAAAGAAACCCAAAAGCTAATATGAAATTCAATTTTTGATGCTGCAAAGAAATATTTATATTAACATGAATACATTGATAAATCCACATGATATGTTAAGAAATAGAGTTTTTCATGGTTAAGAGAGAGTATTGAAATCACCTCTTTAAAGAATGTTTATCATTTGGGTGCATGAATAAAAAACAGCTTAATATAAAAAAAATTGTTTAAATTATATCTTTTGTTTGCTTTTTAGTATCTAAAGCTTTTTTTTTAAATCAAAATAGATGTATAATGTTTCGTTTCGTTATAATTTAAGATTTTTTAAAAAATATTCTTTTATTCAACGAATACATGACACACGATCTATATTTTAATTTCATTTAATTTAAAAAAAACATAAAAAAATTAAGGTCCGTTTGGTTTTAAATTTTTTTTTGTTTTATGTTTTCATTCAGAAAATGATTTTCATTTTTAGTTTTTAAAAAATTATAAAAACACGTTTGGTTAATAAAGATTGAAAGTATTTTCAAAAATAAAAATAGTGAAAAATGTATTTAGTTTATAGCTTTTCAAAATAAAAATGAAAAAAATAATTGAAATAAAATATAGTTAGAAAATATTATTATAATAATAAATAAAATAGGAGTAAATAAACCAAAGTTAAAAAAAATGCATTAGAAGGATTCAAACTCGAGTTAAAATTAGAAAAATTCTTGTTTTCATATTTTTCATTTTCCTAAAACATTTTTCAATGAAAATAATGAAAATATTTTTTTATGTTTTTAAATTTTCACTTATTTTTGTTTTCACTTTCTAAATAGAAATGTTTTCATTTTTTAAAATCATTTTTTATTTTTGAAACCAAACACGTTTTCTTCCTATTTTTTATTTTTCAAAAAAATAAAAATAAAAAAGAACTCAATTTATAACTCCAATCTTCAAATCTTCATCTACTGCTATCAAATCAATTACAACCACTCACCTCTTTTGTCGTCAAATTTTACTACCAACAATCTTAATCTTTCGTCGCCTTAAATCGACGAAAGATGTTAATTAAACGTTGAACTCGAAATGTGACTAGCGGACCATGCAACTCTTACGACGATAAAGAAAAGATTTTATTATTACGCGGCAACGTGTTTCTGGCGGTGAAAGATTTAAGATTTAATGATTTTGAGTTATTTTGAAAAGAAAATAACTCCTAAAAAAGGAGATGTTGAAGCTCATTTTTTCTCTTGTTTCTCAAAAACTTTCAACATGTGAAGTGATTGAGTAGATTTCCCAATGCTCCTTGTTATGAACAAGTATTCTACCTTCCCTTCAATATGTACAACCTAACCAACAACAGGAAATACATACAATTTTAGAGGAATGATTAGTGTCTTGATCTTCTAACAAAGTATCTCAAATCACTCTTCCAACAGCGAAATCACTCCTCTTTGGTTTCCTTATGTTCTTTTTCTTTTATCAAACGAATAGGTCTCTGGGTTTACAGAAGAAGACACATTCGAATCACCAGAACCCATATCTGAGTTCCTGGAGAATTGAGGCAATTGATCCGTATGAATACTTTTGGTGGTACTAAAGGTATGCTCAACACATAAATCAATATAGTAGATGTCGTTTTTGCTCCAATGGGAAATCTGATTTTCCAAGACAGGTGCTTCATCCTCACAATAATCATCTTCAGTACAACTAGTATTACTACCAGATGATGCAACTGAATAGGACTTTGCAGATACCTGTAGAATATCTTCCACCAAATTATGTCGACGACGCAAAAGATCCTTCCGATAATGAAGCGGCGGTCCAAGGTAAGTAGAGAAAGAATTGGCTTGCATGCCGGTAGTCGTATCTGCAAAACAGTTATCAGATATTAAGACAATCAAGCTACTTTCATCTCCTAAAGCTCGAATAGAGCCTGAAATGCATCGAGAACTTTCAATAAGATGCCTCTTGATTTTCCCACTTTTTTTTTATAATTTTCTTTACAATGATGTAAAATTACCAACATCTGTAGAATTCTCAAAAGCATGATCCATCCAATCCCACAGCCAAAGAAAAGAGTGCTTTTCCTTTAATTGTTCAACTTTGTTCATCAGATTTACTATTTCAGCTTCATCCTCATATATGATGTTCTCTCTGATTCGAATTCGATTACCACACCATACATAGTCTAGATCAGAACAAATGTAAGTACTTTCTTGTTTACTTCCATTACAAGCGATCAACAAGAAATTAAAGAAGATAACAAGTAACAACCATTACTGTAAATTTAAAATATTAAACAAATTTGAGACCTTATTTTTGTTGATACCCCACTCTCTTGCAGGAGAATAGAACCCAAAGCTTTAAGGTTGTTTCTCTCTGCTGGCAACAAAAATCTTCCTCTTCCAATACTCCCCGGTTTCGATTTCCGTGCCATCTAATTTCAGCCAATCATCCACACAACGGAACATAATAAACCAAAAAATGAAATGTTTTAGCAAAAAGAGCATGACCATTGGGTATTGATAAAAATTCCACGACGAAAACATGCCATATGCATACACATAATAAGACATACATTTTCCGAATGACTGAAGTAGCTAAAAACATGTGCGCAATACCATCGAGCGCAACATAGTGGATTCCCTTCCAGCCACAAGTTTTGTAGAAATGAGAGGCCCACAAGGAACTCAAACTCTGAAAATTTGGAAATAATATTGTAGGAAACATCAAGACCTTCAAGTGACTTCAAATTATCAATCCCACGCAATGTAGTTAGAGCATTGTTCCTCAACACAAGTTTAACAACACAACAGACTGACCTGCGTTTTTTTCAGAAACATTGGTGAAGACAACATTTCAGACATAGAGCAGATTAGTAAAATCTTATTCAAGAGAGTTGTTTAACCAGAAAATAAATCAAATAACTGTCGAATTAGTACATGTTTAAACAGAGAAATCATGACATTTCAATTAGACCTTAGCTAAATGATTTAGATACATAGGGCTAATTCATTAATAAGCTAAAAGCAGTAACAAAAGTGGAGAAGAAACGTTATTCTTAGGTGATCTAGATTCTCTTTCAGCTTGTTGTTTGCTTAGTGCGTTATTAAATGATAAAGATTAATATATATATATATATATATGGGTTAAGATTCACTTACAACAAACGAGTTTTACATTTGTTTGGATTGATGAATGGGTGAAATAGATGATTGAGATCTATATTTTTTTAAAATTTTTTAGTTTATTAAGACTTCAAACCCTAAAAGGACAGATGATTTCTATTTAATAGGATGATAGTATATTGCCATTTCATACACGGTTGGTGAACAAAATGATGACACATATCAAAAGATTGCAATGATAGTGTATAACTTTTTATATCATGATTTGATTCGCTGTAGGTGTAAAAGTGATACACCTACCTCACTTAATGATGATATGGATCGCAGATGATTGAATCCAAGGTCCAAGTGCTTCAACTTGCCACATTTCCGAAGATTATCCACCTTGGCAAACTTGTTCCGACTTAAATCAAGGGTTTCAACAGCCGGAAGAAGTTGCAAAGACTCGTCCATTAGTAACAGGCGATTGCAAGCACACGAAACAAAGGGCAAGCGACTCCACTGTGGGAGAAATTATTACATGGTCCCGGCTCATCACGTCATTCACGATCTCATTTAATGAGATTCATTCATTTAATAACATGTAAGAAAGAAGTGAAGATTCACCTTAGAAAAAAATGGGATGAAAAATTATTATTGGACGAGACCATAGATAACGTGGTAAGCCAAGTCCATTTAATAATTTTTCTCACTGTGGACAGCCCTTTATCTCACCAATTCTACTGCCAAACACATGTCGCAAAGCATCCTTGATAATCCATTAATATTGATCAAATATAATTGGGTCGAGCAAAAGAATTAGAAAGTGTAAACAACTGATCATATGTAAGAATTCTAAATTGTCCTTAGCGAGTGCCACCAATTCTTCTTGTTTGGAAATAAAGCAAATACACTGGAAGAAATTCACAGTTGAATTATGACAAATGATCTTCTCCAAAGTATGTCTCAACTCAACCAACCCCTTGGCTGCCGAAGTCGACAAATCGCACCCTCTGAGTTCCAAGACCTTCAGTCTTCCGAATGGCAGCAACGAGAGCGGCGCGGGGTCACGCGCAGGCGGAGGCAAGGCAGATACCACCTTAAGAGTCGTTAGGAGGCGTAGCACCCGCCCAAGGTGCTCAAGCGCACGGTGGTCCCCGAGGTCGGGATGTAGGCACGTAGATAGTCAAGTGGAGCTCCCGCTAGAAGTGTCGCGAGCTCCTGCAACGCTTCGAGCCGGGACTGCACGTAATGGAGCCCCACCAGATTGAGCTTCAGCACCTTGGTTCCATAGATCAAAGCCGCCGCTTGCTTGTAAACGAATTTGAACAGTTTTCAAGGTAGCGATCCCTAGTGACGATCGCCACTGGAAGTGAAATGTTGGGCACCTTTTAATTATTATAAATAAACCACACACGGCGACACCTGGCGCACATGCAGTCAACATTGGGACCGAAACCCAGAACCGAAAGAACGTGATTCCAATGGTGATAATCTTATGTAAATGCGAAGTCCGTTCCAGTCCAGACGTTTGTTTGCTTCTAGCACTGGCATAGTAAGCTCAAAGAGAAGAGAGGGGGATGCAACCAGGTCCATATCTCTGACCAGCATTTAGTAGATTACACCGAAACAGCATCATTTGGTTCTTTTTGTACATTATAAAGTAGGATTCAGAGAATTACATCAATAGAATTTGAACTTTAATTCTTTAAAAAATAACTCCAAATTATGAGATGCAAATAGGTGATCGAGTCGATTTGTTCAAGTTTAATAGTAATGTTTATAATGTTATGTTAGTAATTGTTTTTAATTTAAACTTAGTACAATATGCATATATATATATATATATATATATTTCTTCATATTTTTTATGTATGATATACATATATCAAACATTCGACTCGAACTAAAAAACTAATTCACTATTTACTAAAAAATTCGAGATATTCAAAGTCTCATTTCATAACTCAAATTTCATTTGAAATTTTGTCGAGTCAAGTTTATGAAATTATAATTCGAGTTAAGTCGAGTTAAAAAATTCAATTTTTTAGTCGAATCGAATTTTGCTCACCTATAATCGCAAACTAAAATATATGTAATTCATTTAATCCATGCTTACATTAAAATACAGTACATGCCTATATGAGAATTGTTCGGTAAGCAAACTTCAATAGCAGTGATAAATAAAACCAAAACACAATGGTCAAAATATAAAACATCATACTCACTTTTTGAATATATAAGGATAAGATTCACTAACACAGAATATAAAACTATGAGTTTTATATATTTTGTGGATCGTTGGATGAGAGCAATAAACCGAATGCCACATACATAATATTGATAATATTATAGCTGCAAAGGGACCAATAAACCGAATGCCACCGTCGACATCAATGATCGTTGCGCCTGCATTTGACTTGCTTGAAGAAGCTTTGCTTGAATCACTTGAATTTTTGCTTAAAGAACCTACATGGAACAACATATAATAATACAATGTTATTTTGGGATATGAAAAAAAAACTAGGGTATGAATTTTGTAATTTTTTTATTTATTCTAACAAGACTTTTTGTTTAACATAGTTTTAAAATGAAAGTAAAGATTTTGCTCAATGTAATAGTAACATATCAACCATGAAGCTTTTTCGATTTTTTTTTTCTGTTTAACTATCAATATTCAATTCATTAGTTAATTAATCCCGATTGGGTATAAGAAATTAACGCTTTAAAATATGTATTACAAAAACATTAATTATTTGACATACGATGGTGAATATTTTCATCTTCCCATGTGATTGGTTTATGTAAATATTAATTAAAGATAAGGGTAATTATTTCATACACGGACGGTGAAAACTAAAAGTTCTCACAAGTACCTTAGTTTTAGGGTTTAAGGATTCAATTTAGGGAGTAGGGTTTATGGGTTCAGGTGTAGGGGTTTATAATTTAGGGATAATGGTTAGAATTTAGGGTTTAGAGTTAGAATTTAAGCTTTATAGGTTAAAACCTAAATCCTCGTCATATTACCCTAAAAACTAAACCCTAAATTCTAACCACTATCCCTAAATTCTAAACTCATACACCTAAACCCCCTAAAACCTACATCCTAAACTAAATCCCTAGACCATAAAACTAAGGAGATTGTAGAAACTTTTAGTTTTTACCGCTAGCGTATTGAATATAAATCTTTAAAATATCTTACAACAATTGATTAAAACTGCTTGTGGAGTTGAAAATCTTCGTTGCCAGTCAAGGGCGGAACTAAAAATTTATAAAGAGGGGGACCATAATAAAGTTAAAAATTTTGAGGGGACCATAATAATATTTTAAAAAGATTAGAGGGATTATATAATTAATTTTACCCTCCTTTCTAAAAAAGAATATTTTATTACTATTGGAAAAAAATTAGAAGGGGACATGCTCCAAAATCTACCCCTATGTTATGCCCCTTGTTGCCGGTGTATCAAATAATAATTCTTAAAATATTTATATTTTGTTTTTTATATTTACAAAAACAAATAAATATATAACATCATAATTATCAACTAACATTAAGAATCTGTTACACCTATTCATGTAGTATATTTTTTTATCGAAGTGAGTCCCATGCATAACACTGTTTGAAACTATATAATTTTTTTTGCCCTTTCGGTTCTCAGGGCTTTATCATGACTAATTTGGATTGACCCATATCGCACACTTGGTTTTAGTGTGTGAGTCTCCCGGTGAAGATTTTTTACATATATAAAACCTTAAACTCGAGACTTGCTTAAACGATACCAAATTAATTATCACTTGGACTAACTTATTGATTTGAAATTATATAATTTATTTTCGTTGGAATTCATACTTGCATTAATCGATATGGTACATGGGAATTATTAAATAAGGAAAGTATCAATTACAATGGCATAAAGCCAATTAACACAATGGCCAGAAAATAGAATAAATAATGACTGTTTTCATTTACATTTTTTAGAAGCTATCAAACAAACAAGCTCACACACATGATGGACTGAGAGGTACGACAGGGATAGTCACACTCCTTAAAAAATTTAAATTCTTCTATAATTTAGATATTTATTTTTGTATTTTCTATTAATAATATAATTTTACACCCCTAAAATTTTGTAATTTTACGCCTCTACATTTCTAATAACACGCCTCACACAAAATCTTGCATTCGTACCTGCTCACACATATAATACCGACAACATTATAGTCGAAATTGAGGCAATAAACATAAAGACACCGTGAACATTAGTAGTCTTTGTGCTTGCATTTGACTTGCTTGATGAAGATTTTGTTGAATTATTGCTTTGAGAACCTAAATTCAACATATAACAACAATAATAATCGAAACTTAGAATCCAAAAAGAAAATCAAATTTAAACATGGAGAATCGAAATTTTACCATTCTTGCAAACAGATGTATCAACCTCGGCACCGCAGGCTTTAGCAAGTGCTAGGGCTTCATCCGTTGTAAGGTCGGCAGTCTTCAAGAATTCACGATCATGAAAAACCCTACAAAGGCATTGGTCTTGTTTTTTGATCATGTGATTCAATGGGGTACAACACGTGGCGGGAGGTGAAGAAGAATGGACGAAGGGTTCGCATGGCATTAGCTTTTCCATGCATGCCATTTCATCTTCTTCAACACCTGCAGCTCCTTGGAGAACCCATAAAATGAACAAGAGTAAAATGCAAGGGAAAACCAACTTGGAATCCATGGTTTTAATTTCAATGAAAAGTTAATGGAACCCTACTTTTTTTAATGAAAAGAAATGGCAAAGTGGTTAGAATTTATATTCGTAATAATTGCTATTTATAAACATTTAGTTTCGAAGTTAGAAGATCAGTTTACTTGTAAATATTATTGTAATCACTTTGAAACATTCAGCTTTACAATAAACTGATCTTCCAACTTTGAAACTGAATGTTTATAAATAGAAATTATTAAATATATACAGTGGCGAAGCCATGTATAAAAATAGGGGTCAATTAACCCCACTTATTTTGTTGGGGTGTGAGATTTTTAAAGAGCTAAATAGGATTTTCAATGAGTTAATATAATTTTTTTCATAAGATATAATAGGATTGACCCAACTTAATTTGTTGGGGTATGAGGTAAACAGTACTTATTTTAGTGGTATGAGAATCCACGCCTCACACTCTATTCTAACTCTACTATATAATAATTCTGACTTCATCACTTGGATATAATATAAGTGATTAAAAAGAAATATAGTGGTATGAGAATCCACATGCCTCACACTCTATTCTAACTCTACTATATAATAATTTTGACTTCATCACTTGGATATAATATAAGTGATTAAAAAGAAATGACAATAATTAATTTATGTTTTATAAACACTTTTAATGAAAAGAAATGGCAAAGTGATTAGAATTTATAAACATTCAGCTTTACAATAAACTGATATTCCAACTTTTATATATAAGCTAATGGAACCCTACTTATTTTAATGAAAAGAAATGAAAATTAATTCTCGTTTATAAAAGTGTTTATAATTAACGGAACCCTATTTTTTCAATGAAGGAACCCTATTTTTTTAGTGAAGACAACAAAATTTTAAGATGAAACGAGAATTAATTTTATATTTAGATTTCATAAGTGTTTAGAAATTTTATGTTGAAAATAAGAAAAAAATGTTTTGAGGGAGATTAAAGTGCTCAAGTTTAAAATTGAGAAGGTCTAAAAAGTGCTTAAACTAAAGTATTTCATCCAACTAACAATAACTTTAGCATTTTGGACCAAAATGTTAATTTTTCAAACGTATATGAACTAAAATGCTTCTTTTTATAATAGAGGGACTATAAATAAACTTTTAGATATAATATAAGGACTAATAAACTTTAACCAATGAAAAAATAATATTATCCTTACATTTTTTTTTTCTAACATACTCTGAAGGTATAAAAAAAATTAAGAATCAAATGATGACTCTTCAATCTAACAATATTCTTGATGAATTTTATTTCAAGATAACATTCTTCTTTTGTTGAACTTTTGAAATAGAGAAGAATGATATATTTTTTGGGCTAATTATATCATGTACGGGCGGTGAAAACTTTTAGTTGAATTTAAAAACTTAATTTTTTAACAATAAACAACTTGAATTTGAAATAGCTGAAACCCCCAAATATTTAGACTAAAAAAATATTTGAATCTAAAATTATCCAAATCTATTGTTCAAAAAAATTATCCAAATGTAAAATGATTTTAAAATAATTCAAATTCGAATGGATATCAACCTTAAATAATTCAAATTCAAGGCAAAGGTGATCCAAAATCCATTCATTTAAATCCTACATACAAACATGACCCACCATTCTATGTGTGTGTTGGCAATAATTGAAATTTCTGGTATTTTAGAAAATGACAATGGACCCGTTTTGATAAGTATGATTGTTCCATTGTGCACAAAGGGTCTCCAATTTTTGTATTATTGGATCAAAAACCCTTAGTGTTCAATCAAAATCCTAATTCAAACCCAGAATAAGACAACCCCCAATGGCAATGGCAATGGCAATGGCAATAGGCAAACATATCCCATGATCCGAATGTTGCATGAACTAATGGACTGTGTTGGATGGTGGAGTCTTGAGTAACGACTGGGTTAAAAATGGTTAAAAAGGGCAAAATCAAAATATTATCAAGATGTATAATATTTTCGGTTATACGTAGGATAACATTTCAGTTGCGTCGTAAAATAGCATTTAAATTATATCCTTTGATAATCTTTCGATTATAACATTTTTTAACCTTAAATGAATCCGATGTATTACAGACTCACCCGTGTCGGATAACTCTTCCTAATCACAATTTCTTAAAGGCTTTGGCTTTGGATGCCAACAAAACTTTGGGCATAAGGTTATACAGAAAACATTAGGACCAGCTTTTGAGAAATGTCAGCACAGCTTAGCTTGTTACCATCATTACATGCATATGCTCTTCGCACACACTTTGGTCCACCTTAAAAAAGCTTCCATCATCATCACCATCACGCTCACAAATTGTCTGCTGGTAAAAAAATTATATGATTATGTTACTGAATAAATTCCCAGCTAAGCTAACTAACCTTTTAAAGCAACTAAAACAGCCTGGTCTTGAACATATAAAAAGCTGCAAAGGCAACGGCAAAAGTAATAATTACAACTACCAATATCCACCCAACATGAACCAAATTGAACAGATTTTTCCACCTCAAAGTATAAATGAAAACAGAAAGAAAAGAAATACAATCCAACTGCCAATGGAAGAGGAAGAAGAAGAAGAATACAACAAGGCCTAAGGCCACCAAACTTAACATGCTACTTAGGACATTAAACAGAACAATGAAAAGGGCTTTGATAATCCGTTTACCACCCATCACACAGAATGGTGCGTGGCTTCATTGATCTTATCAGGCAGGCAGAGCAGTCAGATCATCTGGCAAACTAGAATTGGAACATCGTAGCTCCTCAATTCGACTCCTCACTTGAGCCATGGTGGGGCGATTGTCAGGGTATTGTGCAGCGCAATCTACGGCAAGTTGCAAGAGTTGAACCATCGCTTCCTCCACTTTCTGATACCTGAGGAGCTCGAGATCAAACACTTCGGAAGTCCATTCCTCACGAACAACAGACTGCACCCACCTCGGGAGGTCAATTCCTTCTTCGTTCAAGATCGAATGGGTGGGGGCTTTCCCAGTCAATAGCTCCAAAAGCAACACACCGAAGCTATAAACATCAGCCTTTTGTGAAACTTTGCGGGGGTCAGTCACCTCAGGTGCCCTATACCCAAGCACTCTATTGGGACTAGACGAAGGCCCTACAATGTTCGCCAAGCCAAAATCCGAGACTCGAGCTTCGTAGGATTTAGTGAGGAGGATATTTGACGATTTTATGTTTCCATGAGAGACGTTAGGGCCTTGAGAGTGCAAGTATTCGATTCCGCAGGCAGCTCCGAGAGCAATTCCAGATCTGATGTCCCAGTTCAGTGGAGTCCTTCCTGCTCCTTTATTCCCTGCACCCCAAAATTAACAGTGAAATGAAAGTGGTAAATGAAGAATTTCTTCAAATCAAACTATAATCAAGGCAAACAAAATGGATCTTCAGTTTATGATTATCTTCACAAAGGAACCAAAATCAGAAGCCAACAACAAACAAGAAACAATAGTATCAAAAAAAGGGTTAGAAGCAAAAGATCAATTCAGAAAACCGAGTAAAGAACAGAAGGTGAAGAATGGAAATCATATTCAGAACATAAAACTGGGAAAACCAAAGCAAGACAAAGTGGTCCAAAAAGGATCCTCACCATGCAGGAGCGCAGATAAGCTTCCCATGGGCATGTAATCATAGACAAGAAGCTTCTCATCGAGACTGAAATAGTAAGCTCTGAGAGGGACCAAATGCTGATGATCAATGGCTCCAACCTCTTCAATCTTATCCTTGAATTCCCTTTCAGAAATCGTGACGTCCTTGAGCCTCTTAACAGCCACCGCATTTCCGCCTTCCAACACTGCTTTATATGCGGTTCCAAACGTTCCTTTGCCTAAAACCTCTGCGGAAGCTCTCAACAAATCCTCCAAATCAAACACTCTCGTCGCATTCCCGAAGAAAACCAACTTCTTAGCTACGCTCCCACTGTTTTCGGCTGCTTTGGCTCCACCACCCACCATTGCCGCCGCAGCGGCCGCAGCCACTGAATACCCATTCCCATATCCACCATTCTCCATTTCAGATTTCTCCCCAGGAATCTCCATTTCTTGATTTTTAATCGAAGATATACCAATTGACCTCGAATTCTTGCTACTCTTCTTTCTACATAAAATCATCAAAATCATAACAATCAGTAGAAATCCCAGCACAGATCCGATAACAATACCTGCAATTGCACCCCCAGACAACTTGCTCTTCTTCGCCTTTTGCCCCGGTATATTCACAGTCAATGGATTAGCTGGCTGACTTGCATTCCCAGGCGCATTAGTGGCGGCAGCAGGGCAAGGCTCGTCGAGTGGTTTTCCACAAAGCAAGTTCCCCAGAAACGCATCGGACCCGTATTTCTGTAATGCCTTGGGGATCGAGCCGTTCAACAAATTATTCGACACATTAAACTGAGCGAGATCCTTCAAAGAACCCAAATCAGGCACCGACCCAGAAAGGCTGTTGCTATCAAGAAGCAAAGTTCTTAACCTCGTCAAATTGCTGAACCCAACAGGGATTTCCCCAGAAAAATTATTCCCACGAAGATTTAGCCTCACCAAAGCATGAAGACCGAACAGAAACTCCGGTATCTCACCGGACAAACGGTTTCCCTGCAAGTATAGGTTCCGGAGATTCTGACAAAGAGCAAGATCCGAAGGGAGTTTTCCGGTTAACGAGTTGAGACGGAGACTGACGGTGCGCAGCTGAGTCAAGTTTCCGAGAATGCCAGTGGGGATCTCGCCGGAGAGAGCAACACCGGGTAGCCTAAGTACCGTAACTCGGTTCTGCTCGCACCTAACCCCAGCCCAGGAGCAAGGACTCTGGTTGGAGATATTCCAGAGGAGGGTTCGGCCTCCGACCGAGGAACGGAGCGCCAACAGGGCAGCTCTGTCGGTGAGGAGGTCAGGTTCGGCGAGCCGCAGCAGGAGCAAAGAAAGAAAGGCAGTGAAGAGAAACCGGATTGGCATTTTCCGGCGCAGGTGAAGAGGAGGAGGAGAATGTGGGTGGGGGAGTGCTATTCCTTTGGTGTTCTGGCTTGGAATAATGGATTAGGAGGCATTGAAAGAAGAAAAGGAAACGGGAGAGTGTTAATGAAAGAGCGTTTTTTGTGTGCTGATAGGTAAAGAGTGGGTGAGGGTAGTGATGACTGAATGCCAAAAAGTAAGATGTGAGCGAGGCAAACCCTAGCTGTCTTACAGTAAAGTAAACCATGCCGGTTCCGTCAAACCGCTTTCCCCTGCTTTGTATTGCTCTCGTTTCACTTTTTTTTAATCATTTATATTCGACTTATTAATAGATTAATTTAAATTAAATTTTATAAAAAATTATTATAAAAACCATCTTCTCAAATTAATTTTTTTCGTTCACAATACTTATATTTAATTCTCCCAAACTAGTGTTATTATATAGTCAAAATACTTATGCTTCATTATAAGAATAAAAAATTTAAAATATGTGTTGATTGGTATAATCGAAGCTTATAATTTTTTCTAAAAATAAATTATATAATAAAAAGAATATTATATATTAATGTAATGAGAATATACTTGTCATCGCTTCTTTCTTGCATACTTATGCTTCATTATGTAAAAACAACTTATGTGTTTATGTTCTAAACATGAATAACTTTTTATAGATTTATGTAATAATAAAAAATGTTTAGCAATTAATAAATTTATAAATAATAACAAAAAAATAAAAATTATTGCAAAAATTATAGCTTTTTAATGAAAACACACATACTTGTATAGAATTAAGAAAATATGTTTAATAATAAAAATTCATAACTTAGAATGTTTAATTATTAGTTTGTTTTAAAATAAAAGGGAAAAAATGAATTCATTCAAAGATATGAAATTATTAAGAAAACTATATAATAATAGCAGTAACCAAAACCCGAAGGTTTTCATAAATAATTTTAAATAGATTTCACTAATTTTAATGTAGATTCTAATTATAGATCAAACATTAAAAAAATTACAAACATCTGAACATTTATAAGTGTGTGCATCAGATTAATTAATGATTTTAAATTACGTAGTCTAGTGTTAACAAGGGTATACAAACAATTTAAGAGACAAAAAAGGACTGAATTGATATATTTTCTAAATATGACGGGTTAAATTTATTGAATTATTTTGAATTATGACCAAATTGGTAGAATATATAAGTTTTGAGAACTGCAATTGTCATTATGCCAAACATTGTTAGAGTCGTTTGTTTTAAATGGAGGAGTGACTCAATAGTAACCAAAACTTTAATTGAGTGACTCGTTGTAACTTTTCTAATAATTGAATAACTCAGTTGCAATTTTACTAATAATTTAGCGACTTTCAATGTAATTTACCCAAAAATATTGATACGTCAAAGTTCAAACAAAACAATATCGAAAGCTTTTCCTTTACGTCAACTAACCTGCACAACAAAATTAACGAAAACCGATATAACTCCACAGGTTGGAAAGAGAGACAGAGAGAGAGAGAAAAGAGTCAGACAACTGCCAACCAAAAGCCGTCACTCATGTCCCTAATTTCGTTTGCAACTCAATTAGACTTCTTCTACTTGTTTATTTTTAATTCCTAAACAATTTATTTTAGTATTTCTAGATGAAAACAAAATTTATTAATTAAGAACAAACACTTGAAAAAATATATTGTTTTTTTAATAAATTTAAATTATAATTATCATAATTTTAAAACCAAAAAATTAATAATATGTATTAAACATTAAACTTCTATCTGATATCATAAGTTAATTGAATGTCAATTTAATTAAAATTTTACTGAAAAATCTATTCTAAAGCATAATAAGTATTATTATAATGTTTTTTAACATTTTTATAGTTTTATATAATCTTTAAATAAAATAGTTAAAAATCATAACTTAAGAATCAAATACAAAATTGATAAATTTTTATTAAATCTTTTATCATTCTATTCGTGTTTGTCTATTAAATATTTTTTATATGGAATGTTACTATTTTTTATCATATAAAATGTTATTTCCTCCTCCTCACAAAATAAGTCTATTATCAACTTTTCACGTAGTTTTAGAGATAAAATGTAATACCCAATTTTTGGTTAGTAGCTATTTTACAAAGAATTAAAAGTTAGTGATTTTAGTTTAGGGACTAAAATATAAAATGTTAAAGTTTAGTGACCAAAGTGAAAAGTTGAGAAAAGTTTAAAGACCAATATGGTAATTTTCCCAATAATTATTTTTATTCTATAATTAAATAGATCACATAAGGGTGTGAATCGAATATAAAATTGTTGGTTCGATTCGATGTTTCTGTTATTGAGAAATTACAGTTAAAGTTTAAATGTGATTCGGGTAATTGTATGAGCTCGGAATGTGATGAAATTTTGAAGGGAGTTGTAAGAAGACTTGATAAACATGACATTTCGTTTGGAATCGTTTTTAATCTATTTAGATTCGATTAAAGGCAGTATTTTAAAATAGTGCACAAATGACATTTTTATGAATACAATGATTCATTAATGGCATTTTAGTCATTTTGCCCATGCTTTTTAATTAAAAATGATTATGGAAAAGTGATAAGGTTAGGTGTCAACACCTAATTGGTCATAATTGAGGGGTAAAATGGTAATTTTACTATTGATGGAGATTTTTATATTAGATTTAAAGGATTAAAATGCCATTTGTCATGTTAATTTAATGAAGAAAAAGCTAGAAATTTTCTCTCATCTTCTTCCTAAATTCGAAAATACCATAGCCAAGGTAAGGAAAATTTTGATTCAATTTTTGGCTTAATTCGATTAGTTTTTGGTTCAAGACATGAAATAGAAAATTAATCTCCATTGAATTCTCTTTCACTTGGTATAATTTTTGAGTGGTTTCCATGCTTATAGGTTTAGATTGGAGATTAGGGTTTATGAAGAGCAAGATGATATTTCAAGGATTGTTTTAGTTAGATTTAAAGTTGTGATGATGTTACATGCATGATATGATGAAATTTCCATGGATTTTGGTGTTAGGTATTATTTGGGAATATTGAAAAATTAGGGGAAACTTTTGCAAATTTTTTATTTGAATTAAGAAGTGATGTTAGAAGCTTGAATATGGTGTTTGGAAGTTGAATTTATGCTTGAATCAAGTTGGAAAAATTTTGGATAGTGGCCCTTGGTATTCGGCATGTAGGGAAAAATTTGAGGAAAATTTTAGAAAATTTTTCCTAAGGTTAGAAATGGTGTAAGGATGATTTCGTATGTTTTAGAAGGTTATTTGGACTATTGTGAAAGATTGTAAAGTGTTGAGGACTAAATTGTAAAGTTGGGAAATATGTGAATTAAGTAGGAATATTATTATTCCTAATATGGTTTTATATTAGGATGATACTAACATATACTTGAATTGTATATGTTGGTGAAATTGTTGTAGATTGTAATCGTAATCCAAACCGGGAGCCGAGCAACTCTAAAGACAAGGAAAAAGTACAAAAGTGAAGCTGTGTATAAGGGTAAAACTTTCTAGTGAGGCAATAGGTGAGTGCATTTCTACTATTTTATTTGATATGAGAAAGACTTGCGATGAGTTTATCTCGAATGTCAATTCACAAATGATATATTTTCAATGAATTTTTGAAAAGAACTATGAATGATTTTCGGGTATGAACTGTCCAATGCACTTTTATATGATATTGTGAAATGTCCATATCTTTTGATATTTTAAATAAGTGAAAGATATATGATAGTGAATGTAAAGCCCATTGTTTGCATTATGAGATTTCTTAGTATAATTGGCATGCCAATGAGGTGGGAGTATAAATGATACAATGATGTTGTATAAGTGTACAATAGTTATAAAGTGAAACAGTGATCCTGTGTTTTACAGCTATGACCTAGTGATATAGTGATGCTGTATAATTTTACAGTAGTTACAGTGATGCTGTGTTCTACAACTATGACCTAGTGATACAGTGATGATGTATAAGTTTACAACAGTTATCAAGTGATAAAGTGATACAGTGTTTTATTTTGGCACAACAAATTAGTTGATGCCGCACATGTGCATACTCAATAGTGACTCGCATACCATACATTCCCATTTATCTTACATTGGGCTATGATTAAAATAACAGTGAAAAGTGCAAATGAAATGATTGAGTGAAAGTGATATAAATTTTTTAACAGTAAATTTTGGCATGATTTGTCTTATTTATATAAACTATTATTTTCAATGTTATTTATCGAATTATTTATTGCAAAGTTTAATTGAAATGTTAGTTGCCTCACTAAGTTTATACTTAGCGTGTGAATGTTTCACGCATAGGTAAAAGAACGTAGGGAGTTAGGAGCTGCAAGAGAAGACGCCATCTATTTTGGAAACGGTACATTATTATCAGTAAGACATCTCCAATGTCCATTTTTGATATTATTAGTTGGCATGTAAATTATAAATGTTTTGGGTACTTTGATAAGAAAATGTTTGAAATTATTGTAATAGTATAAACATGAATATGAATACTTAGAGTGGATATTAGTAGTTAAATATGTTAGAAATCGTATTTTATTAGCTATTCAAACAATTTTTAATTTAGGCAGTTCATTAATTATATATATTAGAATTGAAATTCCATGTTGCTGCCTGAATCTAGGTTCAGATTGAACTTAGAAAAATTAGTTTTTAAATTTTACGCGATTAAATATTGTTTCAGAAAATGGTACATTATTTACATTTTAAAGAAACAAAATTTTACCGATTTTGAAATAAGTATCATTGTATAAGTGTCATGTGACATCTGTAACTCGTATTCAATGATGGATTCGGGTAAGGGGTGTTACATAAAAAATTTGCGTAAGAATATGATGTAAAATTATTAAAATGATAATTTTATTCTTAAAAAGTTAAATTTTATTTTATTGGAAACCTAAAGAAAGGGTAGAAAGAAAAATACGCATTATAAAAGTTATTAATTTTTCAATAAAAAATTTAAGTGATAATTTGTTAATTTTAAAATACAAAAAAGATAAATTTAATGGGACCAAGAAAATATTATTCTTTAAGTGATAAGTAATTAAAATAAAATAAAATGAGGTGGGAAGGTCCATTCCATGTACCTTGGCCTCACCCGCGCACCGAATGTCATGTGTTACGGTGCAATTAGGGGTGTAAAAATTGATTCCATTTGGAAATTCGATTCAAGTCTAAATTGATTGTGATCGGAGGTGATGATAATTCGAACTCGGTCGAATTAGATCTAATATTGACCCAAACTCGAGTCAAACTTGATGATTTTGGATCTAAATCCGACCTATACCCAACCTAAGAACGACTGAAACCCAAATTGACCCAATAATGTGATAATTGAGCCCGGAACTTATTAAATACTTATATAACACAACCTGAGATGACTCGAGATCTGATTTTATCTGATATGTTATCAACACGACATGTAAATGACCTTACATGTTAATTGATCAGACCTATAAGTGAATACAGTAAGTGGTAAAATTTGTAATCGTTTTAACCCCAAAACTTTTAATTGTTTCATAGGGAAATTACTCACCCTGTCCAAAATTCAATTTTTATTTTATTTTTTAATATATCCAAACTCTTAATTATTTAGAAAGGAAATTACACACCTAACCCAAAATTCATTTTTTCAAAAAATCATTTTTTTATTTTCCCTAAACCGTATAACCCTAAACCATATACTCTAAACATTAAACCTCAAATTATACCCTAAAAATATATTCTAAGCATCATCATTAATATTAAAATTTAAAATGTTGTTGTTTCTAATTTATTATTATTTAAAAATAAATATAATTTGTTCTTGTTTACTTGTTGTTGGTGTCATTATTATTAAAATTAAAAAAATATTAGTTACTGTTAAATTATGATTACAAATTTTGAAAGTATGTAGCATTCCCTTGTGTAAATGAGTTATTTGAACTTATTGAATATTTTTTTTGAACAATGGCATCTGAATTTTACTAAACACCATGGAAGATATTACAAATACAATGCATTAAAAAAAGAGAAAAAAAAGGACTAGTCCACTAAAAATCTCATACAAATGCTCAAAGAAAAGCAAACACTTCCATGAAGATTAGCATACAATCAAAACCTAGAAACTTTCATGAATCTCATTGTCTCTAGCCAAACGAGACGTTTTACGGGATGAAAAGGAGTGGTGAGCGAACCAAACTATCATATAGATTGTTCCGCTACACAGTTCTGATTATATCGGCTAACAAACCATCAAACGAGTGGTGATCAATCTTTTCTATGACCACAGACAGAATCAAATCAGAAAACTAGCGTCATGAGGATCTCTATACAAGCATCAAACGATAGCTAAGATATGTTAAAATCGTGCTAAACGACAAATGAGATGAACCACAAAAGCCAATGAGAAGCATACCATAAAGTCAGAGAAAATATTTGCCACAAGAGCAAAGATTCTTATTAAAAATAAAAAAACTAAAAAAACGAATCATTAAAAAGAAAGTGAAATAATGAACACAGGTGATCGGCAACCAATACAAATATTAATATTGTCGCCTGTTAATAAAAAAAATAAAAATCCTTGCCGCGTAGCAATTTTAGAGAGAAAAGTTTTAGATTTAGCAATGAGAGAAAAAAACTTAATACGTTAATATAATTATAACTAGTTGAACTTATTGAATATTAAAACTTAGTAAATTGTTAATTTGTTATTATTATGTTACTCTAAAAAAGTAGTTATTACTAATTACTAATATGTTTTTGATCTTTTATTTGAATTAACCCGACTCGAATCATGCCTAAACAAACTATAAGTCAATTCATTGGCCCAAATAGACAACTCTCTTTACAAATTACACCCCCTATTAATAGCCAATCACACAATTAGCAAAAGACGTAAAATAAAATATGTGTTGTAAATTGCAATAAAACAACTAAAAAAGAGTAATAAATAATAACTAAATGTCACAAACTCACAATGCAACATGATTCGAGAAAAATAAATGTCGAACTGGAAAAAGAAACGCTAATACTACAAGCCATTTGACGTGGAAATGAAACCTCCATTTCGTTAGATAATTTGGTCATGACTCAATTTTAATAATTAGCTTTCCCAAATATAACCCGAACCTAGTAAAGGTCCGATCCAAACTTCACCAAAAACGGATTTTACCCAAAAAAATCTCATTCAAAATCGACTTGACCCGACATGATCAACTTAATCTAATACCCGAAATGACTTAACTTGAAGTTCATTCGAACCCGATTATTAAATTAATTCGGTTTAATAATTTGAATTAAAATGTTATATTGAGTATATTTCGCTTATTCAAAAACTTATAAAAAATAAATAAAACAAAAAAATATATTGTATCAACAGATTATATCTCCCTATCTCTATGTGTATATATACAAAATGATGAATACTTTTTTTTCCAATATTAGAACATTTAAAAAATTGAATAATTAAATTAGGGAAAACTACATATTTACCCAACTATGCCCACGTTATTGTTTTGGTACCCCAACTATTATTTTTGGCAAAACGGTACCTAACGTTACGTTATTATTCTATCTTGGTACCCCGACCATTAAAAATTAACAGATATGATGATGTGGCTTGGTATAATCACAGTTTTAGTCCAAAAAATCCATCAATTTAAAACATCATCTTAATTTTGATTGAGTTTTTTCTCATCCATTCCCACCAGTCGATATCCCGATGTGGAGTTTGAGTCCTCCAATGGGCCCCGCATTATCCCCCATTGAGCTGCAAATCCTAAAGTTTTTATTGTCCCTAGCATGTTTTTAAACTCCAAACCCCAAAAAATGTTCTACTAGAAGAAGCAGAAAAATAGGAATTTACAATTTTAATCCAAAAATTAAAAATAATATTTAAATTGATAGAATTTTAGACTAAATTGATAGATTGTATAAGTTTTTGGACTAAAACTATTATTAACCCAAGCCACGGCACCATTTCCGTTAATTTTAAACGATAGAGGTACTAAAACAGAAAAAAAAACGTAACATTAGGTACTATTTTGCCAAAAATAATAGTTGAATACCAAAATAATAACGCATGCATAATTAGGGTACTAAATGTGTAGTTTTCCCTTAAATTTATACTAAATAATACTTTGATTTTCTGTCGCATAGTTCTTTTAAAATCTAATTCAAATGTTTGTGTGATTTCATCGATTAACTTAGTATCATTTGTCTTGGTGATACGAAGCAAGAGCATTTAAAAATGAAGCACAATACTCTCATGGGACAACTTTTAATTAATGTTGTAAATATGTACTTGTAATGCAATGACTTTACTTGTAAATTTTGAATATGTTTTTATATTAATGTTGTTATACATTTTCTCTCTCCGTCATTAACTCTAAAGATGGGCACGGGTCGGGTTGGGTCGGGTTTTTGGCCCACCCAAACCCGACCCAAAAATAAATACCTATACCTAATTTTAGGAGATTTAATCGTAAAAAAATTTAATTGAAATGATTAAATTGTAAATAAAAATTTAATTTTAAGGACTTAATTATAAAAAATATAAAAAGGGTATTATTATAAATATTCCTAAAAAATTTAAAAAAATTACATAATTAATTCAGGTCGAGTCAGATATTTTCCAACTTAAACTCGCACCTAACCTGAATTTAATTTTTTAAAAAATCTGACCCTATCAAATCAGTCAAATCAAAACCCGTCAAATTTAAATTCCGTGCCCATCGCTAATTAACTCCTTTGCAACACTTTTTACGTACAATATATTTTCTTGTGCGTTCATCCGACACAAAGTTTAGAAAATTCTTAAAATACTCGCTATCAACCTTATAAAAAAGTTATAACACTCTTAATAAGATAATTATTAAATCTATCTGACCCGCTAACTAACTCTATAGACTGAAAGCCAAGATTATACTGTTATACGCATCACGTCCTACAAAACATAGACCTTGCAGTCTCGATAGAACTCCACTAATATACCGCTAAAGCAAGATAGAAAACCTAAAAAGAACCAGAACTATTTTTTCTCTCTTTCTCTCTCTATCATCATTAACCGCGATTTTCTGTCAAATCAGAAAGGGTAAACCATCTAGATGTCAGTAACTACCACCATCTCATTTTTGCTCATCAACAAATGTACCGTGAATATAATTCTCAATTTTCCGATTAATAAATTTAAAGTTAAAATTGAATAGTTTTGGAAAGTCTGCAACATATTACCACTTGGAGTTAGGATAGCTTTTCCTTTCTCTTTATTGAAAGTCGGGTTTAATGGCAAACTGTACATTATTGAAGCAAGTCTAGAAGATAGCATTACAATACAGATAAGCAAGCTGGTGAGTTCAATGAAGTTTGATTTTCAAGTTTAGAACGTCAGTCAACTTGCGACGTATTTTCACAAGTTTGACTGACATTTTAAATTTGAAAGTATACAATATTATTGTCCTATAATAGTTACAACATAATAAATCAGTTAGAAAGTGTTCTCAAAGACCGAACCTATAGGATAATATAAACTAAATATTCGACTTACTAATTAACTAAACTATTATTTAGTAACCTTATAGCTATGAGAATTAAAACAATAATAACAAAAGAGTAAAAATTAACAATTTATTAGACTAAACTACTGATTCAACCTCAATTCATTACGGTAGTGGTCATGATCTCCTTCACGTAATGGTAATTATGGACAAATACATGATTTTATGTTAGGGGACGAACTTATAAAATTTTAAAAGGTAAAAATAGATTTTCAATAAAAAATACATACAAAAATTATAAATCATATACAAAGGCAACAGGCCGACAACCCTTATTGGTCCATCCCTGATGATAATTAACGACCTCCGTCGAATTCCTCCTAGTCTCAGTTTTCATTCATACTTTAATTATTAACTCATTAACCTACGAATCTCCTAACCAATTTACATTATTAGCTCGTTGTAAATGCTCAAGCAACACAAAAGATTACTAAAGTAAAGTATGGAGATTAAAGATTCAAATAAAACTTTTAAAGAAACTTCTCCAAAGTTACTTAGAATATGAAAATTGATAAAATCTAAATTAAATCGAATTGTTTTCTAAGTTAAAACAATTCGATTTAATTTAGGATAACTTTTATAATAAGATATAAATGTAAAAGATAACTGAGTTTAATATTGACAAACTATAGCTCTCAATCGTTATATGATATGTGACACATAACTGCAGATTTTTTTTTTAATTGACTTAACTGCAGATATTTTTTTAATTGACTTAACTGCAGATATTTTTTTTAATTGACTTAACTGCAGATATTTTTTTAATTGACTTAACTGCAGATATTTTTTTTAATTGACTTAACTGCAGATATTTTTTTAATTGACTTAACTGCATATATTTAAGTAATATTAATAGGACGTGACAGTTTCAAATATGATATATTCGCACGAAAAATAATTGTACGCAGAATGCATACACAAGCAAGCATGAAAGCTATATGAAACAAAATCAGTAGTTCTTTTGAATAGTGTCAATTATACTTTGCAACACTTCGAATCTACAACTTCGAAATAGACAGGAGATTTAAGAAGAATTTAAATAAAAAATGCCAACTAGAGTTTAATTTCAAAACTAATAAAGATTTCAAATGTAATTAAATTAAGCGTAAAGAGTTTGACTTCAATCTAAACCCTCCGCCGTTAACCCTGTAGCGGAGCATTGAACAAAAAAGACGTCATATTGGTATAGTTATTTTGATACCTAAGATAGTCCAAAACAACATCGTTTTGATAGAGAAAAAATTACATTAAAAAAATACTTGAACCAAAAGACCTCAAGGATGGAAGTTGGCATCTAACCACCACGCTAACTTAGAATCTTATTATACTTTCAACAATAATATATATATATATATGTATATAACTGCAGTTGAACTTAATGTTATTTATCCTATAATATAATTTTATAATATTTATATTTTTTATAATTTATATGTAATATTTATAAATATTATGTTTATAATATACAACAAACCTCAAACACTAAACCCTAAATTTTTATTCTAAAATTTTAGAATTTTGGTTTAGTTATACATATTATAAATAATATTTTAATTTAGAGTATGGGTTTATTATCTAGGGTTTAGTTATATATGTTATAAAAATAATATTTAAATATTATATATATTATAAAATATAATATTATAAAATTATATTGTGAGATAAATAAAATTAAGTTTAACTACAATTATATATATTATTAGCTTTGAAATCAAAATAAAATTCCGAGTTGACTTGGTAATTAGGTGTTAACTTTCCATCTATGAGTTATTTGGTTTGAATCTCTTTGAGTGTTATGTTTTCTTAATTTTTCTTCTATAAAAACGATATCATTTTAGGTTATCTTGGGCATCAAAATAACTATACCAAAACGACGTCGTTTTGATTTAACATTCTTTTACAAGGTTAAAAGTGAAGTGTTTGGGTTGAAATCAAACTCTAAGTTTAATATTATAATAATATCGATTTATAGTGTACTGATATTTTTGCTACACATGCTAAAGTCCAATGATATTTCGTATAGTTTACCTTTAAATTAAAAAAGTTGGAAAAATTCAAGATTTAATTACAATGGTTTTTAATTGATTGGGACTTAAAGAATAATTTGGAGTACTAGAAAAGTTTGAAGGGTCAATTGTCAAGGCTCCTCCCGTCATCAATGTAGTTTTGTCCTTAACGTATTGAATCAAAGTAAGCAATACGTGAGAGGTAACAGCTGGTGCATGATAACAAATGACAAATTAGAGGTGAAGCAGATGACATTAGGAGAAATATCTCATAAAGATGGACAGTCAAGTTAAATCCATGGGGATTATGGGCATTAATTAACAGAATTTTTGCTAGCCATGGCTAAAATGGCTGCTACTTAGAGTTTTAAATGTCCCGTTGTCTGATTGTTTTATTAAATAATTTTTAAATTTTGATTAAGTTGTGTTATAATAATATTATAAGGCAGATATTAGGATTCAAACACACACGAAGGATGAAACGAATGAAAATTCATGACTATTAGTCCAATTACTGAATCTCAAATAATTTCTAAATTTTAATCTGTATTCGAAATCCCTGACTTAATTATTTTTTTCTTTTAGTTGAATTTAATTTTGAGTAAACTACACGAAATGCCACAAACTTTAACCGTTGTATCAAAAATACCACTGAACTATAAAATGATATTATTATATAACTGAACTTTGTTTTTTGCTACTATTATGCCACTCGACCGTTAAACTGTAACCAAGGACCTCCAGAATAAAAAGGTTTACACCGAACCACCAGGCCAACTTAAAGACTTGATATAATTCTAATAAAAATAGTATATAAATAATACTGCAGTTGAACTTAATTTCATTTATCTCATGATATAATTTTATAATATTTATAATATAATTTTATAAATATATTAACTTTATAAATAAATATCATTTATAATTTATATTACAAAACTAAAATATTATTTATAAAATATACGAATAAACCTTAAACCCCAAACCCTAAACTACATGTAACTAACTAAACTATAAACCCTAAACCCTAAATACATATAATTAAATCTAAAATCCCGAACCCCATACCCTAAATATATATAACTAAATCATAAATCCCAAACTCAAAATCCCAAATATTATTTATAATTTATATTACAAATCCTAATATATATTATAAATAATATTTTAATTTTAGGGTTTGGATTTGGGATTTAAGAGTTAGTTATATATATTTAGAGTTTGGGGTTTGAGATTTTAAATTTAATTATATATATTTAGGGTTTATGGTTTGTAATTTAGTTAGTTATATGTATGGTTTATGGTTTAGTTGTATATATTATAAAAATATTTTAGTTTTGTAATATAAATTATAAATAATATTTATTTATAAATTAATATATTTATATACTATTTTCATTAAGATTGTAATATCCCAATTTTTAACTAGTGACCAAATGTAATTTTTGAAAGTTTAGGGGTTAAAGTGTAAACTTTGAAAAAGTTTAGGGGACCAAAGTGTAATTTTAAGAAGTTATGTAATTTAACTCCGTAAATGGATAGTTTACCCCAAGAGTGGCATTTATGTGTTACCGGATTTTTCATATGAGGCTTATATTATTCGAATTTGGATCGAATAAAATTGTTAAGCGTGCTCAGACCAGGGAAATATTAAGACGGGTGACCTCCGGAAAGGTCCTATAAAAGTGTTTCTGATCGATATTTTGGACTCAGTAAGAGTAGAGAAAATTCGTATGGATTATTGATAAAGGAATTTTAAGAGAAATTTATTCTATGAAGATTTTCTATAACTATCGGAATAATAAGCTGAGTTAGGAAAATTCAGTCTAAGTCCTTGGAAAAAGGAAGTTTTTATGGGATAATAGAGTTTATTTTCCGAATATAGAAATATAGAATTTTCGGAATAAATCCAATAGTTCGAAAAAGGTAAAATCGCAGTAGAAGTATTTTATGGATATCGGTATATCGGATCGAATTGAAATTTTAAAGACAATTCCAATAATTATGGAAAAATTCATAAAATATTATTCCATGAATATTTTATTACATTTAGTTGGATTCTAACTAGATTTAGTTAGATGGTGATGGAATGGCAATTTTCAAGACTTGTTGTAAATAAAGTCTAGTTGGAGGGCATTGCCATGGATGGCATTTTTGAAATATTTTGAAACTTTGAGGGCAATTTTGGAAGAAGATTTACATATGGCTTAAATCATGGCCATTGATTTTGATGAGATTGAATCTTGGCCATTATAATAAAAAGGCAAATTAGTAAATTCACTATTTAAATGAATTTAAAATTCATTTAATTTTACATGTGGATTAAATAGATCAAAAGATGATAAAAAATCATCTTCTCTACCAAAGGGCTGTTCGAATTCTGAAAAAAAATAGGAGGAAGGAGTTTCAAACTTTCAAGCCAATTTTGAAGGAATCAAGACAAGTTTCAAGCAAAGTTTATTTAGGTAAATTGTTCTACACTTGATTCTCTTCATTTTGATAGTATTTTTGCATGATAAAAGTCAAGTATGAGTTATGATATGGATGAAGATTGATTGTAGAAATTGAAGTTGATGATGGAATTAGACTAGTAGATAGTTAAATTGATGATTTAAACATGGAATTAAGGTTGAGATTGGATAAATTCCATGTTAGAGATTATAAACCCTAACCCTAAAATTTGGGGGTTTTGGTTAGGAAGTCAAATTAAGGATGAAATTGAGTGAATGATGATGTTAGGAGACCTATTTTGACAATATGTCGGATAATTTCCCCAAGTTGTAAATTATGGGCTATTTCAAAAATTTGGAAAAATTAGGGGAAATTATTTTGAATTTTTTTAGCATGAGAATCATTGAATTATGGTGAAAGTAGCTTGAATTGGTGATTAGGGACCAAAATGAATTTTTTTGGAAATTCAATGACTAATTCGGCAATTTAGTAAAAGTTAGGGATTGGTCTTGAATTTATGGAAAATTGATAGAATTGAAGATTTAAGCATGTTATGAAAGTTGAAGGATTGAAATTTCAAGAAAATGAATTTAGGGACCCATTTCGAAATAAAAGAATCTTGAAGAACTAAGTTGAATAAAATTGAAAGTTAAGGGAAAATTCTAGAAATGATGGAATTGAGTAAATAATTAATTTGTACATGAATTAAGTGTACAAATATGGTGTAGTGACTAAAATGTCACTTTTATAAAGTTTAGGGACTAAAAGGATAATAGTCCAAAATAAGTAAATAGTAATGAGAATTGTTCAAATTGAGCTTGAACAATTGATTGGTGTTCAAAATGGTCACTAAAGACCTAGAGACCAATTCGGCAATCACATGAAAATTTGGGGAAAATTTCAGAAATATTTTATATTCGAATAATCATGTCTTGAAATTAAGTTAGTAATATTAGATTTAAGTCTAACAAAGAATAGTGATAAATTGTGTTCGATTGGTCTTCTACAGTTCAAAAAGAGTTTGAGGAAGACCCGAGTAACAAAAAGAAGGAAAAGAATATCGACTAAGCTTAGTGAGGCTGACTGGTATAAACAGGTGAGTGCATTTTATTATGCTTGCATAATGATGAAAAAGGGAATACTTGTGATAAGTCAACCTTAAATTGAAAATGATATTGCATTGTTATATAAATTTGATCTGTTGCATATTTCAGTAAATGCAAGCTTTAGTAGAATACGAGGTTAGAATTTTACTATGCATAACGACATTGCATGTCATACATGGAATATGAACAATAACAAGATTAAAATGAAACAAGATACACCCTAGGGTGCAAATGGCACTAGCGAGGTGTTTTTAATACAATAAGCAAAGAGCGTCCTTATATGAGGAGCAAAGAGCGTCCTCTCGAGTACGTACTCTACATGGCACTACGATGCAGATAGGCTACCGATTTTCCATGGGCCTCTAGCCAGGCACGATGATAATAATAACAAGATGATTACATGAAATATCATGAATACGTATATGGTACATGTTATACATGATAGAAATGATGCATGTTATGCAAATGCTTGCATATTGAAAGCATGACCATGAAGAAGTACATGAAGTGTTTACGATTACATGATGAAAGCATGTCCATGTTAGAGATATTTCATAACAAAGATGATTCATGTTATACATGAAAATGATGTTTCGCATGATAGTGATGATACATAGGAAGTTGACATTGTGACATGATTGCTAGATATAGGAAATAAATATTGCACGTTATACATGGTATGCTAAATTGCATTACTTCATGTTTTTCCTAAAACTGTTTTGAATGCCTCACTAAGTTAGTATGTAGCGTGTGATGTTGTTTCACACGTAGGTTCTCCGAGATAGACTTAAGGAGGAGCTGTTGTTTTGGAAGATCAAGTTATTAAAGTGACTACGATATGTACATCTTTTAAGTAGTTGATATCTAGTGGCATGTACAAAATGTTAAAGTATATGTTGGTATGTATCTTAAATGAGTAAATGGGTTTGTAAACCTACGTATATGACGTAATTATGTATATTATGGATGTATGGATTTGATAAAATGGTTTGATACAAGTAGTTAAGAAATTTGGATATAATTAGCTATCGTTTAACCCTAATCACGTAGGAATTTTTAAATTAAGAAAATGTCTAGGAAGCATATCTAGTTTTCACCCTGATTAATATTTTTATTTCAAAAACACATGTATAAATTTTATAAAACAATTCAGAGTCAAAACTAGCTACTGTAGTCTGACACGGTTTTTAAATGAATACCGAGATAGGGTTAAACTACAAGGCAAGTTTTGAAAAAAAAATTAAGTCAAGTTTTCTATAAGCATTATTGTAACATCTTTAATGTATATTTAGTTTACGAGTATACGTTAAGGGTGTTACAAAGATTATATCATGTCTTTAAGTTGTCCTGGTGGTTTAGTGTAAACCTTTCATCCTTGAGGGTTTTGGTTTAAGCTTCTCTAAATGCAGTGTTTTCTTTAAAAAAATTCTAACAAAATGACGTCTTTTTGGCCTATCTTTGACATCAAAACAACTATATCAAAACGATGTCGTTTTACATTTAACGATCCGTTACAATTTGACGGTCGAATGGCATAATAATAAAAAAAATAAAATTTAATGGTATAATAGTATTATTTTATAATTCAATGATATTTTCGATACAAAAAATAAAATTTAGCCGCATTTCATGTAGTTTTACATTTAATTTTCTCACTATCTGTCTGCTACACGCATGCTTCCTTTTTCTTTCAAGTCATCCTTCATCTTTCTTTTCAATCATATTCTACCAAATATATTATTATTAATAATAAACTTTTAATTTTTTTAATAATATTAAGACGATTACAATATATTATATGTTTATACTTTTAAATTTTTTTGATAAAATACACTACACCTTGCAAATAAAGCTGTTTGAACTCGAATCTCATAAGATAAACATCCCCATTTTTTTATTGGGACAAGTCATTAGGGAAAATTTCCAACAATATTGTTGGGTTTTTTTTTAATTCTAAAAATATGGTTTCCTTCAAAATATTTCCCACAATATTGTAAAATACTGTTCAAATCAATAAACCAAGGGATTTCAGTCCGTTTTAAATAGTGTTTTACCAAAAAATAATTAAAAATCGAACAAAGGCATATGGTTTACAATCCGACTTTGAACAGTGGATTGTGACATGTGGCATGCTGGGAGGGTAGCGCGCACTGTTCAAAGGCGGACTGCCCTCCCCCCCCCGTCTTTGAACTGTAACGGGATTGAGGGGGTGTAGGGGTGCAGGCTCGGGCAGGGTGGCAGGCAGGGGCTGGCATGCATGCAGGTAACGTGATATGATGAAGTAGTGGTGTAGGTGCAGGTGTAGGGTGGTAAGATAATTTTTTTAAAATTGTTATATTAATTCTAAATTATATAGGGGTAGTGTAATTTTTTTATTTGAAACCTATTAGTGAATATTAAATTTCGTGTAGGGGTATGTAAAGGAAAAAAATTGTAGTTGTTTTTATTTGAATATGTTATGTTGATGTTGAAGGTAATTTGTTAGAAAAAATTGAGTAAAGAGAGAGAAAAAGAAGCAGAAGAAGAAAGTTGTGGGGAAAATATTGTAAGTCGGTTTGAAATTTTGATTTTTTAACTGTATAAGTTTGATGTTGTTTGAAATTTAATTGTTATGTTAGAACGAACGATGAACGTTTTATTTTTGTTTAGGATTATAGTAGTGCGAAAAAAATCGTAATTATTATTTTTGAGAAATTAGTATATTTTTAAAGTGTATTAGAATATATATTCGAAATACTTCTGTAAATAAGTAGTATGTTCTAAAATTATTGTTATTTGTAGTTTAAAATTAGGTTTAGTGACATTGTTGTTGTTCATTTTGATTTGTGTATTATTATTGAAAATATTTTTCCCAAACATGCAGAGAAAATGAGCAACAACAGCTTTGTGGCGAATGTTCATTACAATGGACAAATGGTGAAAATTGATGTTAGTATTGTATTTGAATGTGAAAGCCTTATGAAGATGAGATTTAAAAAAGATATCACGCTTCGAGTATTGAAGGAGAAAATATCAGAGAAAATTGGAGCTCAGATTCATGGTTTGTGATATCGGTGGCTATGTGACAATCCAGTCAGATATTTCGCAATAGCTCTCGAAGATAATACAGATGTGGAAATAATGATCGCAGAGCATGACTCTATGGATATTCGGAATGTTGAGTTGTTTACTGAGGTGCGTGATATTCTTGGCCCATCCAGAAACGCAGTTGGGGAAACTAGTCAAATAGGTTTCGGTAACGAATTTGATATGTCCGAAGGCAGTTTTGTTGCAATGTTGGCAACTGAGGCATCTAGTGGATTTCATCAAGGTGGGTCGTCAACATATGCAGCATCACACGGGCAGACTTTTGATCCGACTGTTGATGCTAATGTTGAGAACTTACGAGGTCGATGAGGAGAATCACTTGAAGATTCTAGCGAAAATAGAGATATTGGGGATCCTATTTGTTCCCCGATGACGTTGGTGAAGCCCCTAATTTTGGTGTTGGAGAATTTGTTCTGACCAGGAGCGACATTACATTCTATGAACCTCCTACTCACATGAACTCGGTGATTTCGATGCGATGAGGGCACCGCAATTCCCAGATATGCCCCAATTAACTTCGAGTCAGCATGGTGAATTATTTGTTGGGCTTCGATTTTATGAAAAGAATGAAGCTACATTGGCAATTAAAGAGTATAGCATTATGCATCATGTGGACTATATGGTTACAGAATCCACCCCGAGGACTTTCTTTGTGAAGTGTGTGAAATATGGACAAGGGTGCAATTGGAAGATTCGATTGTCGTATGGTAAGAAGATAGATCGTTGGGTGGTCACAAAGTACAACGGCGACCACACGCGTTTACGAACGTCCATCGATTAGGACCACACCAAATTGGACTCGAATGTAATAAGCCATCACGTGATGAAGTTGGTCGAAGCGAATCCAAGGGTTCTTGTTTCAGCAATTCAGGCAACCATTGCGCAACAATTTGAATATCAAATAAAATACAAGAAGGGGTGGCTTGCAAGGGAAAATGCATTGCATTTGGTGTACGGTGATTACGATAAGTCGTACAATGAGCTGCCGGCTTTATTGGTAGCAATGACCCATTTCATCCTACGTACCATCGTGAGGTATGAAACAAAGGATGCATACGACCGACAAGGCCAACTGGTTGAAGGTACAAAATTTTTTCATCGACTATTTTGGGCATTCAAGCAATACATTGAAGGCTTTTCATATTGTAAACGTATGATCCAAGTCGATGGCATGTGGCTGTATGGGAGATACTCTCACATACTGTTGATTTCTGTTGCGCAAGATGGTGAGAGCAATGTCATTCCGATTGCATTCACAATTGTTGAAGGGGAGACGAGGGAAGCTTGGAATTTCTTTTTGACCAATTTACGTGACCATGTTGTCCTACAAGATGGGGCCTGCATCATATCTAATCGAGGGACATGTATCAAAGCAACAATTAATCGAGAAAGAAGTCGTTGGAAACCTCCACACGCATACCCTATGATAAGTGTTCAAAAGTACTATTTTTCTTACCCTTTTTACTCATATTATTGTTAGACTTAGGCTCATATTAGTTGCATAGTTAGCCATTCATGCATTAATCCATGTTTCCTTCAATCGTTGAGCTTGATTACATAACTTGGTGATTTTTGTGGAAATAGGTGCTGCTTTGGTGTGTTTTTGTGTGTGTATGTGCAGGATCACTTGCCAAAGCAATGCCGAGCTAGTTGCCAGGGCAATGCATGAAGGATATGCCGAGCTAGTTGCCGTGTGGCGGTGCATGAAGGAGACGCAAGAGCGATTGCCATGGCATTTGTCGACAAAGACCAAAAGCAATATTGATGTCGAAATTCATGATTTTACAAGCCCAAGATGACATGGAGCAAGGTCCAAGCCCAAAGGAATTTGATTGCCATGTAGAGATTAAAGAAGAATTAAATTCCAAGAGGATAGGAGAAGTTCTAATAGGAATAAAATTATAATAAAGAATTATATTCTTTAAAGATAATTTAATTCCAACTCAAACTCCTCCTCAAAGAAGGACTTTGGCCTAGCCCTATAAATATCAAGGAGATTTCGACAATTCAAGGAGAGAGCAAGAGGAAATTTCGACAACTCCAATAGAGGAAGCAAGGGAATTTTAAAGCAAGCATCTAGGGCAAGGAATTTTCGACAAGCTTCATCTTTTCTTCCTTGTTCGATTGGGTTCATGCTAGGGATTGTTTATCTTGTGTTTCTTTGGAACCTAGCCATGAACTAAATTTACTTGGCTATGGTTATTGTGTTTTGTGGTTGTGAGAAACTATTGGTTTTTGTTTAGGTAATAAGAGTTTGCACTTTTCTATTTCAAGGTTTATTCATTCTTGATTCTTATTATTGTTTGAGAGTGAATTGGGAGAGGATCTCGTGATTTCATCCATTTATCTAATATCGGGAGAGTTAGATTCAAGAAACGAATGAATATGATCTTTATTCAATCCAATGATGGTGAAGATTAATCCGGCTTAGGAATAAGTTAAGGATTTCAACGGCTAAGAGGAGCGCAAGATTGGTTGTTGTTCACCCTTGATTCACGCAGGATGGATGTATTATCAAGGCATGCACAAGTAGCTAGAGTTTCGACTTAGGGATAAGAAGAAACCATTGAAGAACGCTCGCCGAACCTTGAAGTTGCTGCCCGATCGCCCAAGTAGTTGCCCAACTAGTCGCCCAAGCAACCATCAATTAGTTGCCAAGGCAACCCCGTTGTGCAAGTCCACCACGGCAACCGAGTTGCCCGTGCACTCTTTACCAAGACAATCCAATCGGCTATCACACCTCAACTCACGATAACCTAGCCTATCTCTCTCAATCGAATTCATCTTTTCATTTACTTAATTGCTTTCTAGATTAGTTATTAGTTAAAACTTCTATAATCCTTTACTTGTGTTTTTACTTTTTACAATTGCAAGAGACTAGATTCTTGAAGTGGCACCAATCCTGTGGAGACGATATCTTTTATACTATAACTTGCGGCGTGTATACTTGCACATTTGCGTAGCACTTATTACAGCGCAACAAGTTTTTTTAGGCGCCGTTGTTGCGGGATTGGCAATAGCGACTTTGTTTTTACTTTCTTGCACTTTCTTTTTATTTTTCTTGTTTAAAATCCAAAGGGCTAACAAACTTTGGTTTTGCATTGGTATATGACCAGTATGCGAGACCGACTTCACCGAAATATCCCTTTGATCCGAAAATAGAACGAACCTTACAAAGACTTAGACGAAGGATAAGAGAAGCAATGGCAAATCAAGACGGCAATATTAATCAAGATGTTCGAGCGGGAGGATGAGTGATTCTTGCGAAAAATGAACTATTCGAGACTATCTTGAAGAAGATCTTGATGGACTTAACCCGGAGTTGTCGCACCCGAAATTGAAGCCGACCACTTTGAGTTGAAACCGGTAATGTTTAACATGATCAACACAATAGGTCAATTTGGCGGCTCAAAGAATCAAGATGCACGACAACATCTGAAATCTTTCCTCGAGATTTGCAACTCGTTCAAGATACACGAGTCACCCCGATGTCTTACGATTAAGATTATTCCCTATTCACCGAGGATAGGGCGAAAGCATGGCTAAATAGCATTCTGCGGATCTATAGCATCTTGGACTGATCTTTGTCGTGATTTCCTTGCTAGATTTAATCCTACAAATTTAATCGATAAGCTTTGTAACGACATTACTTCTTTTAAAAGTGCGGATGATGAATCCATGTACGAGGCTTGGGAGCGATATAGAGAACTTCTACACAAATGCCCTTTACACGGATTCGGTGTGGACTCAAGTGACAATGTTTTACAATGCCGTGAATACACCAACAAGGATGATGCTAGACGCCTCGGCAAACGGCATACTCCTAGATAAGTCGCCGGAAGAAGCAATGCAAATTTTAAACAGGCTGGCCAAGAATGACTATCAATTCCCATCTACTAGAAGAGGAGGAGTTAGGCGCCAAGCCACAATACATGAACTAGGATCATCGATTCAATTTCGGCACAATTGGCGCTTTAACCAAGATGGTCCGAACATGCAAAAACCAAACAACACACATGAAGTCAAGGTAATGGATTCTTTTTGTGAGTTATGTGGCGATAACCATAATTCTTCTGAATGTATGCAGAATCCGGAATCTAGCTTGGAAGAAGCACCCAAATTTTTCATGGAGTAATCCCAACAATGCTCTAAACCAGAACAATCAGAATGCACAAGCATCGGGATTCCAAAGAGAATATGCCACGACAAATGGATGCGCGAAGAACAACCGACGACATCTAGTTCTTTGGAAAATTCTCTAAATGCTTTTATGATGAAAACTGAATCTTATATGGCTGAGAATAGTAATTTCATAAAAAGAACTGATGCTTTTATTAACAGGACCGAGATGAGATTGCAAAACCAAGAGGCGGCAATCAAATCATTGGAAAATCAAGTCGGACAGTTTGCTCAAAATCTGAACACTAGACCACAAGGAGGTTTACCTAAGCGATCTTGAAGTCGCAAGAGGAACTGGCCATGAGCAATGTAAGGCAATCACCACCAGAAGTGGCCAACAACTTAGAGAGATTCAAACCCGCTCGTCAAACAAAACTCCACAAAAAGATCAAGACGAACCTAGCGGCAAAGTCTCAGATGCTGAACCAGGAATTGCGGCGGCAACCGGCAATAAGCATGCCTCGGCAACCGATGACGCCTCGGCAACTTGCGATAAGCATGCCTCGGCAACCCCAGTTGATAATGCCTCGGCAACTCCAGATGTCCCGGCAATACCGTCAATCAGGTTTCAAACCAATGAGAAGATCGAAGATATCCGACTTCCACCACCATTCCCACAAAGGTTGAAGCGACAAAAGCAAGAATACTAATTCAAGAAGTTTCTTGATATCCTAAAGCAAGTCCACATCAACTTGCCATTGGTGGAAGCAATTGAACAAATGCCAAACTATGCCAAGTTCCTTAAAGACATTGTGTCCAAAAGAACAAGGCTAGGAGAGTTTGAAACAGATTTGCAATGTGAAGGATGCATGGCAATGTTGCACAATCGCATGCCGCCCAAGTTGAAGGATCCCGGAAGTTTCACAATACCCTGTTCTATTGGAAATCACTATGTCGGGAAAGCACTATGCGACCTAGGGGCTAGCATAAACTTGATGCCTAAATCGGTTTTCCAGAAACTAGGAATCGAGAAGGCAAGACCTACAACAGATTATCTGCAGCTAGCCGACAGATCCTATGTGCATCCGGAGGGAAAAATCGAGGACATACTTGGTAAAAGTTGATAAATTCATTTTTCCCACGACTTTATTATTTTGGATTGTGAAAGCGGATGAGCATGCACCTATCATTCTCGGGAGACCATTCCTAGCGGCAGGGAGAACTTTGATTGATGTTGAAAAGGAGAACTCACAATGAGGGTGAATGACCAGCAGTAAAACTAAATGTGTTCCAAACACTAAGGCATGCAGATGATCCGGAAGAATGCCAACTACTTCATGCCACGGCGAGTTTAACCGATGAAGAATTTAGTTGCCTCAAAGAACTACATTGCCGAACACGAGGAACATGAGGAGTATGAAGAACCGGTCGATGAGGAACAACCAGAAGAGGCAAATTGGCTAGTCAATCGACCCGGTACATACTTTGAACCACCGGACTACTCGGGTAAGGAAGGTAAGATCGAAAAACCCTCTATCGAAAATCCACCAATTCTTGAGTTGAAACAATTGCGAGCAAATCGAAATAAATATGTATACTTAGGGATCGATAATACATTACCCGTAATTATTTCCTCTAAGTTACAGCTGAAAGAAAAAGAAGGTGATCAACATGTTGAAGCTACATAAAAAAGGCAATAGGGTGGACAATTGCCGACTTGAAGGGAATTAGCCCTACGGTGTGCATGCACAAGATCTTGTTGGAAGATGATCACAAACCTTCAATTGAGGCCCGGAGGAGACTGAATCATGCCATGAAAGGGGTTGTAATGAAAGAAATCATCAAATGGCTTGACGCCATTATTATATACCCTATCTCCGATAGTACGTGGGTAAGTCCGGTACAATGTGTGCCGAAAAAAGGGAGGTATAACAACAAAATAAACAATGAAAATAATGAACTTATCCCAACCAGATCAGTGACCGGTTGGAGGGCTTGTATGGACTATCGAAAGCTAAACAAAGCCACTAGGAAAGATCACTTCCCATTACCCTTTATTGATCAAATGCTTGACCGTCTTGCGGGTAAACCCTTTTACTGTTTTTCTTGATGGTTATTCAGGTTACAATCAGATTGCCATAGCACTGGAAGATCAAGAAAAGACAACCTTCACATGCCCCTACGGTACTTATGCCTTCCGAAGGATGCCGTTCGGATTGTGTAACGCCCGCAACCTTCCAAAGATGCATGATGGCGCTCTTTTCGGACATGGTCGAAGACTTCCTTGAGATCTTCATGGATGATTTTTCGGTTTTTGGTAATGACTTCGACGGCTGTCTCGGCAATTTAGAGAGTGTTGGCAAGATGCGAAGAAACGGATTTAGTCCTCAATTGGGAGAAATGCCACTTTATGGTAGATGAAGGAATAGTGCTCGCCATAAGATTTCATCCAAGGGAATTGAAGTAGACAAAGCCAAGGTGGACGTGATCGAGAGATTACCCCACCAAATTCGGTTAAAGGAATTCAAAGTTTTCTGACATGCGAGGTTTTTACAGGAGGTTCATTCATAATTTTTCTAAAATCACTAAACCTTTGTGTAATCTGCTTGAACAGGATAAAGTCTTCGATTTTGATGATTCTTGCACTCAAGCATTCGAAACCCTAAAGAAAAAGCTTGCCTCGGCACCCATTGTCGTTCCACCAGATTGGACGCTACCTTTTGAGCTCATGTGTGATGCAAGTGATTTCGCGGTAGGAGCAGTCCTAGGCCAACGCACAGGTAAGACCTTCTATGTGATATACTACGCTAGTAAAACTCTTAATGATGCTCAAGTGAATTACACAACAACGGAGAAAGAGTTACTAGCTGTAGTTTTCGCATTTGACAAGTTCCGATCCTATTTAATTGGTACAAAGGTAATTGTTCATACGGACCATTCGGCAATCAAATACTTATTTGCTAAAAAGGATGCTAAACCTCGTTTGATTCGTTGATATTACTTTTACAAGAATTTGATATTGAAATTAAGGACAGGAAAGGAACAGAAAATCAAGTGGCCGATCACTTATCACGTTTGGAATGCAATAGGGAGAAAGACGCGGATCTAGAGATATGCGATGCATTCCCGGATGAACAAATTCTAATTACCTCGGCAACCCTCAACGCCTCGGCAGCCCATGACGCCTCGGCAACCATGGATGCACACGCCTCGGCAACTCGACGCCGCAGCGAGTCTTTGACGACACGCCTCGGCAATTTTGGGAGCGAACACTACGGCAAAGCACATGCCTCGACAATACCCTGGTACGCAGATTTAGTTAACTTTCTTGTTTGTGGTATTTTTCCGTATGGCATTACTCACCAAGGGAAGAAGCGGTTCCGCCATGATGCTAAGCATTACTTTTGGGACGAGCCTCTTTTGTTTAAACAATGTGCAGATCAGGTTATACGCCGATGTGTCCTCAAGAAGAGCAACAGAATGTACTCCGCAATGCCATTCTTCACCCTATGGAGGACATTTTGGAGGAACTCGTATCATGGCCAAAGTCTTGCAATCCGGTTTGTATTGGCCAACATTGTACAAAGATGCCCAGGACTTTTACAAGCAATGTGATCGTTGCGAGAGGACGGGCAATATCTCTAGACGACATGAGATGCCACTCGAACATCATCGAGGTGGAACTGCTTCGATGTATGGGGATCGATTTTATGGGACCTTTCCCATCTTCATTCGCAACCTCTACATCTTACTCGCCGTCGACTATGTGTCTAAATGGGTAGAGGCAGCTGCAGTTCCCAACGACGATTCTAAGACCGTGCAACGATTCCTGCAGAAAAACATATTTACACGTTTGGGATGCCGAGAGCAATTATCAGCGACGGGGCAAGCATTTTGACAATGTACTAATTGCCAAGATGTTGCAACGCTTGCATATCACACAAGATCGCCACGGCATATCACCCACAAACCAACGGGCAAGCGTAAATTTCCAACCGGGAGTTGAAGGGAATACTCGAGAAAGTTGTAAATCCCTCAAGGAAGGATTGGTCATTAAGACTAGATGACGACTTTGGGCATATCGCACCGCATTCAAAACACCATTAGGTATGTCCCCTTCCGGCTTGTCTATGGTAAAACATGTCATCTACCGGTGGAAATCGAGCACAAGGCGTCTTTGGGCAATCAAGACCGTGAATATGGATTGGGAAAGTGCGGGACAAAAGCGCTTGATGGATCTCAATGAGATAGAAGAATTTCGTGCACTCGCCTATAACAATGCACGAATCTACAAGGAGAAAACAAAGCGATGGCACGACAAGAAACTACTGCCACGGCAATTCACGCCAGGGCAACTAGTTCTCCTATTCAATTCTCGGCTAAAACTTTTCCCGGGAAAGCTGAAATCAAGATGGTCGGGACCATTTGAAGTCGTCAAACCATTCTCCCATGGTGCTGTGATAATCAAGTCCATCTCTGACAACCATGAATTCAAAGTTAATGGACAAAGATTGAAGCACTACAATGGTGCCCATGTGGAACGTAACAAGGAAGTGGTCAATTTAGGAGATGCATGAGCATGCTCTCCCTTTTGATATTTTTATTTTTATTTTTATTTATTTTTATTTTTGCTTTTGTCGATTATTTAATTATTTAATTTTCATTTTTTTTCCGATTATTATTTTTTATTATTATTTTGCCGATTATTAGTAGTTTTAGGATAGATTTTTTTTCAAGTCTAAGAATCCTATTACACATCTTTATTTATTAGTTTATCTTTAATTTTAATCCTTATTTGATTTGTTTTTGAATTGTAGGAAAAGAAGTTCAAGATAAAGAAGGAATTCTAAACCAAGTAGGAAAACATCTTCAACAAGGAAACTAATGGGCTGAATCTAAGGCTTATATAAAGCCTCCAATTCATCCTAACCAAAACCCTTGTCGACAACTCCTACCAAACCCTAACCCAATTGCCGATTTCCCCTAATCCCACCCACCTATCTTTTCTATAAAACCCATCACCCTTAACCTATTCCTACTTTCTATCTTGCAACTTTTTAGTTTCTTTTCTTTTCTTTGTTTTTACTCACAACCAAGATCATACATGGCATCCAAGATTAAACTTTTAGTTCATCCAAGTTCCTCCAAAGAACCAAGATACAAGAAGTTTGCTACACCGGCGTTCAAGAAAGATTTCAATCCAAGTTTGAAAGCCGGAAGATTCATGAAGAACAAGGCTTTGAATACTCCAGATCTCAAGATTTCGGCCTTGAACCATTCATCTTCAAGAGGATTGCACATCAAAAGTGGCAAATCTTTTGCCATCAACCGGAACCGGGTAACATCTCATGGGTAAGAGAATTCTATGCTCACTCACCTAACCCGGATAATCCTTATGTTTTTGTTCATGACAAGGCCATACTTATAAGTCCCGAAAGCATCAACACCTTTTACGGACTTTACATTGAGAAGGACGAGCATCAAGCCTTCGTTGACCAAATCAATCCCAAGCAACTCGACAAAGTGCTTCAAGAACTCACTCAACCGGGAACTCATTGGAACGACGGTAAATACAAGGGCACGGTAAATCGCCTTCGGCTTAAACCCGAGGCAAAACTATGGAATAAGTTTGTTAAAACTTCTTTAATGCCCTCCACACACAATACTACCGTTGATATACCACGTCTTTTGCTCATACATTCTATTTTGCATAATCGCATCATTAACATTGGAAAAATTATTTGTGATGAGATTTTTGTATGCAGCTCAAAAGATAAGGGTTATCTTTTCTTCCCTTGCTTAATTTCTAATCTTTGCAAGGAGATGCATGTCCCGTGTGAGTCCACCGATGAAAAGGCCCTACCCAAGTCCGGGCTGGAATCAAGCACTAATCCAAAAGCTAATGGGAGAGGCACCGAGAGATTCTTCAAGGCCTCCAATTGTCACGGCAACTCCCGCCGCGCGGCAATCCCTAATGCCCAAGCACCTAACGCCAGGCAACTCGCCATTAATCCCGACACTTTGAAGCACTTATGCACCCATTGGAAAGTCGCCTAAGGCAAATTGAAGATCGGCAACTAATGTTCATGCGGTACATGAAGGAGCACAACAATGCCATCACCCAAGTCATCCTAGAAAAGTACCCGGACAATCATGTGCCGTTCCCAATCTTTCCCGCCGAGATTCTTGCCCCGGCAACCAATGAAGCAGTCGCCACGGCAACCAAGGAAGCAGACGCCACGGCAACCAACCCTAACAATGCCACGGCAACCACTGCAAAAGCCAAAGGTAAAGCACCTATGCCCGAATCAACTCCTACGGAATCATTTTCGATTTTTCAGATTCGGACGAGTCCTCCATTGAACCAATAAAACCACACCAATTGAATCCTCCAAGCGAAAAGCCATTAACATTGATGAAAAGGATGATGAGGACAACCCGTCACGAGGATCGATTCCACCACCGCAACAAGAAAACAACCATCGCGCGTTCAAGCAAGAAAATCAAGACGCCAACTAGAAGGAAACTAATCATCTACGATGACGAACTCTCGAGTAAGCCCTCGTATGCATTTTTTATTTTTATTGTTATTTTTCGTTATTTTTATGCATGCATTGAGGACAATGCCTCACTCGAGTTTGGGGGGATTGTTATTAGTAATTACCATGTTTAGTTACATTAATCTTAAGCATTACATTTAGGATACATAAATTGCTTGCCATGCCTTTAATTGGAACAAGAATTGCTTAGATTTGATGAATATTCAATGATGACTTTACCAATGCACTTAATTGATAGAATTTTTATTCTAGGATAACCATGAAAAACTTAGAATTTTACTATGATGCTAAATTTGATGAAACACTGTTTGTGGTTTGATTGATTTAAGGAGTTCTAGTAAACTTAGGTTGATAATTAACTAATTGGGGATTAGAATAAAAATTGGATGAATGCTAGAGGTGCCCGAAATTGGCTCTAGCATATGCTAAAAAAATTGATCACTAGAGGTGCCCAAACTGGCTCTAGGAGGCGTTAAAATTTTTTTTAACTAGAGGTGCCCAAACCGCTCTAGTCGATTAAATTAACTTAAGAAAACTAAAAATAAAACACTAGAGGTGCCCAAAAATTGGCTCTAGTTAAAACAAGTTAAAAAGAACCCAATGAAGTAATTTGAAAACCTACTGTTTGCATAGAATCAAAAAAATCAACTTGCACACAACTCCACACACACGCACAAGCATTATAGTTTGATTCCGAGTAACTCCTCGCCTTTTCGAAAAATAAAAAGCCAATCATACTTTGTGCCCCGGTTGGAGAGAATTGAAATCAAGTTCAAAGCTAAGTTTGTGAAAATTTGAAGTCTTGGCGGTAATTATGAGTTTGCATTGCTTGAGGACAAGCAATAGTTCGAGTTTGGGGGTGTGATAAGTGTTCAAAAGTACTATTTTTCTTACCCTTTTACTCATATTATTGTTAGACTTAGGCTCATATTAGTTGCATAGTTAGCCATTCATGCATTAATCCATGTTTCCTTCAATCGTTGAGCTTGATTACATAACTTGGTGATTTTTGTGAAATAGGTGCTGCTTTGGTGTGTTTTTGTGTGTGTATGTGCAGGGATCACTTGCCAAAGCAATGCCGAGCTAGTTGCCGTGGCAATGCATGAAGGATATGCCGAGCTAGTTGCCGTGGCAAAGGTGCATGAAGGAGACGCAGAGCCAGTTGCCATGGCATTTGTTTGTCGACAAAGACCAAAAGCAATATGGATGTCGAAATTCATGATTTTACAAGCCCAAGATGACATGGAGCAAGGTCCAAGCCCAAAGGAATTTGATTGCCATGCAGAGATTAAAGAAGAATTAAATTCCAAGAGGATAGGAGAAGTTCTAATAGGAATAAAATTATAATAAAGAATTATATTCTTTAAAGATAATTTAATTCCAACCCAAACTCCTCCTCAAAGAAGGACTTTGGCCTAGCCCTATAAATATCAAGGAGATTTCGACAATTCAAGGAGAGAGCAAGAGGGAATTTCGACAACTCCAAGAGAGGAAGCAAGGGGAATTTTCGGCAAGCATCTAGGGCAAGGAATTTTCGACAAGCTTCATCTTTTCTTCCTTGTTCGATTGGGTTCATGCTAGGGATTGTTTATCTTGTGTTTCTTTGGAACCTAGCCATGAACTAAATTTACTTGGCTATGGTTATTGTGTTTTGTGGTTGTGAGAAACTATTGGTTTTTGTTTAAGTAATAAGAGTTTGCACTTTTCTATTTCAAGGTTTATTCATTCTTGATTCTTATTATTGTTTGCGAGTGAATTGGGAGAGGATCTCGTGATTTCATCCATTTATCTAATATCGGGAGAGTTAGATTCAAGAAACTAATGAATATGATCTTTATTCAATCCAATGATGGTGAAGATTAATCCGGCTTAGGAATAAGTTAAGGATTTCAACGGCTAAGAGGAGCGCAAGATTGGTTGTTGTTCACCCTTGATTCACGCAGGGATGTATTATCAAGGCATGCACAAGTAGCTAGAGTTTCGACTTAGGGATAAGAAGAAACCATTGAAGAACGCTCCGCCGAACCTTGAAGTTGCTGCCCAGTCGCCCAAGTAGTTGCCCAACTAGTCGCCCAAGCAACCATCAATTAGTTGCCAAGGCAACCCCGTTGTGCAAGTCGCCACGGCAACTGAGTTGCCCGTGCACTCTTTTACCAATACAATCCAATCGGCTATCACACCTCAACTCACGATAACCTAGCCTATCTCTCTCAATCGAATTCATCTTTTCATTTACTTAATTGCTTTCTAGATTAGTTATTTGTTAAAACTTCTATAATCCTTTACTTGTGTTTTTACTTTTTAAAGTGCAAGAGACTAGATTCTTGAAGTGGCACCAATCCCTGTGGAGACGATATCTTTTATACTATAACTTGCGACGTGTATACTTGCACATTTGCGTAGCACTTATTACGCGCAACACCCTGCATTGTGTTCGTTACATCGGTAAGAACAACAATGAGCAGTTCAAAAATCCATACCTTCGCAGTGAGATTTTAAGCATGGGTAAGTACCATTTTTTCAAACTTTTTTACATATGCCCATCCAATTATGTGCTTTGATTTTCCAGATGCTAACAACATATATTATGGCACAAGATATCAACTGATACGGCCATAATTTGAGAGGAAGATGGCAAATTTACAAAAATATGGCAAGCGTGTTTGGAGTTGGGCGAACAATATCGAGAGGGAAAGATGGGCCCAATCGTATGACGAATGTGGTAGACGATACGGGAAAATGACAACCAACCTTGCGGAGTGCATAAACAAAGTACTAAAAGGATCACGTCATCTCCCAATAGCAAGCTTGGTGAAAGAGGCATACTACCGGTTGGCTAAGGTTTGGTCTGTTAAAGGGAAGCATATTGAGGCCTTAATAAATAGGGGGCAACGTTATGCTTCGAATACTGTGACGAAAATGCAGAATAATATTAAGAATGCAACGTCGCTGACCGTTCATGCATTTGACCGAAATAATCAGACTATCGATGTTATTGGTTCCAGACGCAACAACGAAGTAGCCCACTCAAATATATTTCGAGTCGATTTCAGACGTACGTGGTGTGATTGTGACCAGTTCCAGGTGTGGCGATATCCCTGTGCTCATGCAGTTGCAGCATGTATGTATGTGGGGGTTGACCCGTACAACTATGTTGACCAATGCTTCAACCTCGAATAGATGGTCAATATTTATAGAATTGAGTTCCCATCGATCGTGAATGCAAAGTATTGGCCGTCAGTGGAGCATGAAAAATGGTTACCGAATCCTGCACTCCGTAGAACTCCAAATAGCCGACCTAGATCGACTCGCATCTATACTAGTATGGATCTCCATCACAGAGAGAAGGGACAACGAAAGAGATGTACGATAAGGGTTGAAGGCCATTCGAAATCAAACTGTCCAAATGAACCCAGATATGTGCCTATGCCTCAGTGATTTATTATATTTTCATTCGAAAATATTATGTACCCGTATTCGAAAATATTCCAATTTGCATCATCAGTAATGTTATGTTTGTACCACTATCATATTCAATGCTTAAGTTTGATTTAATAATTAAGGACCAATTTGCATCATCCAAGATTTTTTTTTCAAATTCAATGAATCTCTAATTTTAAATTTTAAATTTTAACTTTTAATTTTTTAAAACCTTTTGAGATTTTTCAAATTCATGATAATTATTAGTTATATATATATATTAAACCGAATAATAAAAACATAACATAGTGAAAAATAAAAAACAATAACATTCAAATTCAAACCCAAATTCCTCTAATGTATTACACAAAATACATAAAATCATTTTTTCTTCTGCATCCTCTTATGTAATTTCTGACAATGAGCGGATATGGTCAAAAAATAAGTGAGTTTTTTCTTCCTATTACGTTGTTGCCTCTGTTCTGCCTCAGGATCATTTTAAGCATCCTCTTCAGCATCTTTTTCAGCATCCTCTTGAACATCCTCTTCAGTGATGCTCACATCCTCAGTCGCCCAGGGCAAAAGAGGCAGTGTTGTGAACATGTCCACATAACCGCTCTACCCTCCCATAATCTCTGGTGAATTCAGGAAATTTTGTATTTCCTGAAAATCCATACACTGTCCAAAGTTCGAGTAACGAGGTGATTGTGGAAGAATAAACTCGGGTGTGTACAAAATAGCATCATCAAACCTGTGAGTATCTGAGGAGCTCGGGCCCACTTCTGGTTGTATATATGTAGCAGCCGGTTCCTTTTCCCATATAATTGGCTCCACTTCTGGTTGTGCCTAAGTGGTTCCTTTGGGGTTTCTACTCCTAGCGGGATTTTGAGATGCGCCTGCTGCTGCACTCTTAGAGGATTCACCCTTACCACCATATTTCTTCTTATATTTTCGACATTCTTCCCATCCATCGACCGAAGCTCTATTGTTCCACGCATTAATGTAGTCGGCATATACGATTTCCTAATTTACGTCTGCCCTGCCGCTTCCATCAAAATCATGCAGAAAGTCATGATTAAGTGGAATATATGGAATCGACTGGTGGAAGCCAAACTGCCTCAGCACCCTATCGGCAAAGTGGAACTCGACAATCGCGAAGTGGATCAACAATGTAACAGAACACCACAGAAGAGATTCTTCTATCAGATCTTCTGGTACAAAAATGCAATCATCGTTGTTGTACGACATCCAAATAAACTACAAAATAACGACTCTTTTAATAAGACATCTAATTATAACATAAATAACGAATTGTAAATATTTAACTAAAATGCATACAATACATTTAACCAGATACCTTCTCCTCAGCGTACAAATCAATCTGAGCTCTAAATGCTTTCAAGTTGTTGTTCGCCAACCCTGTGCGCTTTTTTTTCCCGCACCATCTGTATACAAATCACAATAAGGTTTTTTTAAAAAAATTAAATTAAATTTAAAAATTCAACTCAAAATCAAGAGAATTACCTGGAGACAAGAGGGAACTGAATCGATGTTCGCGTAATCGGTGTCCAAAAGGGAAATCACTGCCAAGCCCACGCTTGCAGCAACAACAAACATCCACCGATACCCCGAACCTTATGACCATTTTCTTTTGTAGCACCCTTGCACATCTCACGATACAAGAACACTAATATTAGCCGATCCCTAACTATATTTAACAACTTCCCACGAATACCTCAAAAAGCGTAGATACCGTGTATGAACAACATTGCCAGATTTATCTAGCATCAGTATACCTTCAATGAGTTGCTGAATATAAGCTCAATTGGCATTATAAATCGCAGCAACCAGGCTATATTCACTGAGTTTAAAATTACTTTCCAACCAACTCAATTTCACATGAGATCCTTTCAAATTTGATTTATCCGGTACCTTCCCAAGGTAAAATGAGCAAAGTGTTTCAGGTGTAGCTTTCGTCGTGTCGATCAACGGGTCCCCGGTCAATGGTTCCCCGATCAATGGTGCCCCGTTTACTGGGAGCCCGTTAAGCATGACCACGTCTTCAAGTGTGATCGAGCATTTCCCACACGGCATATGGAACATATGGGTTTCTTGCCTCCAACGCTCAATCAGAGCGGCTATCAACCCGGGTACCAACTTATACCCCTGAATAAAGGTCGCATAATAAAATTCGGAAGCTTGCAACCATTCAATGATTCGATCGTCCGGAGGATTTTTGGCCATGGTCAGATGATGCTTAAATGTATCCTTAAAATCCTGTAATTAACACATTAATAAATAAACCAAATATTATTAACATAATTGAATTTCTAATAAATAATTATTAACAAATTTGTACCATCTCAAGAACCGGCATGCTACTGATGTGTTGATCCTGTAACCGCAATAGAGGAGCTTGCTCAGCCATGCTACATGACAAGTAAGAATATATTACAACCCGAGACTAAATCTACTACATTAATTAAAAATAATAATTTGCTAATAAACATAATCAACTAAAGTTTACAAACAAAATTTATAATATCTTTAGTTTAGTTTTTTAATTTGTTAAAATTCTACGAAATTTAAAAAACCCTTAACAAACAAAACGAGTCACAAATTTACTAATTTGCCTTCAAAACCCTTCAATTTTAAGATTTTTACAAACTACTCACTATTTAACTAATTTGCCTTCAAAATTAGTCAATTTTGCTGTTTTTTCCAAACTTGTCACTAATTTACTTATTTTCCTTCATAACTCTTCAATTTTAAGATTTTTACAAACTAGTCACATCCATATTTTTTACTACATGCAATTTAAAAAACCTTAACAAAACTAGTCACTAATTTACTAATTTGCCTTCAAAACCCTTCAATTTTAAGATTTTTACAAACTAGTCACTATTTAAATAATTTGCCTTCAAAACCCATCAATTTTAAGATTTTTACAAACTAGTCACTAATTTACTAATTTGCCTTCATAACCCTTCACTTTTAAGATTTTTAACTATTTAACTAATTTGCCTTCAAAACCCATCAATTTTAAGATTTTTACAAAGTAATCACTAATTTACTAATTTGCCTTCAAAACCCATCAATTTTAAGATTTTTACAAACTAGTCACTAATTTACTAATTTGCCTTCATAACCCTTCAATTTTAAGACTTTTATAAAGTAGTCACTATTTAACTAATTTGTCTTCAAAAGCCATCAATTTTAAGATTTTTTACAAAGTAGTCACTAATTTGCCTTCATAACCCTTCAATTTTAAGATTTTTACAAACTACTCAATATTTAACTAATTTGCCTTCAAAACCCATCAATTTTAAGATTTTTACACTCTAGTCACTAATTTACTAATTTGCCTTCATAACCCTTCAATTTTAAGATTTTTACAAACTAGTCACTAATTAACTAATATGCCTTCAAAATTAGTCAATTTTGCCGTTTTTTCCAAACTAGTCACTAATTTACTAATTTTCCTTCATAACCCTTCAATTTTAAGATTTTTACAAACTAGTCACATCCATATTTTTTACTACATGCAATTTAAAAAGACCTTAACAAAACTAGTCACTAATTTACTAATTTGCCTTCAAAACCCTTCAATTTTAAGATTTTTACAAACTAGTCACTATTTAAATAATTTGCCTTCAAAACCCATCAATTTTAAGATTTTTACAAACTAGTCACTAATTTACTAATTTGCCTTCATAACCCTTCAATTTTAAGATTTTTATAAAGTAGTCACTATTTAACTAATTTGCCTTCAAAACCCATCAATTTTAAGATTTTTACAAAATAGTCACTAATTTGCCTTCATAACCCTTCAATTTTAAGATTTTTACAAACTACTCACTATTTAACTAATTTGCCTTCAAAACCCATCAATTTTAAGATTTTTACACTCTAGTCACTAATTTACTAATTTACCTTCATAACCCTTCAATTTTAAGATTTTTACAAACTAATCACTAATTAACTAATCTGCCTTCAAAACCCATCAATTTTAAGATTTTTACAAACTAGTCACTAATTTACTAATTTGCCTTCATAACCCTTCAATTTTAAGATTTTTACAAACTAGTCACTAATTTACAAATTTGCCTTTATAACCCTTCAATTTTAAGATTTTTACAAACTATTCACTAATTTACTATTTTGATCATTCAAGTCCTATTTTCCCTTATCAAAATCCATTCCATTCAATAACTAACAAATCCACCTACATTCTGCCAATATTCTATAAAATCCTCTAAAAATAATAAACATAATAAATAAATAAATAAATTAAACAAAAAAGTTATAATAATATTTTAGTTTAGTTTATAATTTGCTAAAATTCTACGAATCTTAAATTTTAACTCTAATACGTTTAAATTACATAACTGAATCAACTTATTAGTTTAAAAATTCAAAAAATTTACTGAAAAAATAATAAAAATTTGTAACTACAAAAAAACATTCATACAAAAACTTTTCTAAATAAAATACATATCTTATACTTACAAAATATCATCATCATCTTCTTCTTCTCCAAAATTTCACACAAAAAATACCAACCTTCAACCCCTATTTAACCCCAACTACTTTAAATTTCAACCACCCAACCCACCTACCATTTTACCCAATCAGATAAAAAAAACCCTTACCTGAGGCATGCATCCAGCTGCATGCATGCCAGCCCCTGCCACCCTGCCCTGCCAGCCTACACCCCTGCACCCCCATCCCGTTACTGTTCAAAGACATGGGGAGGGCAGTCCGCCTTTGAATAGTGTGCGCTGCCCTCCCAGCATGCCACGTGTCACAATCCACTATTCAAAGTCGGATTGTAAACCCTATGCCTTTGTTCGATTTTTTTTATTTTTTAATAAAACACTGTTCAAAATGGATTGAAATCCCTTGGTTTACTGATTTGAACAATATTTTACAATATTGTGGGAAATATTTTGAAGGAAACCATATTTTTAGAATTAAAAAAAAGCCCCAACAATATTGTTGGAAATTCTCCAGTCATTAGGTTCATTAATAAACTTTTGTTATAAATAAAAAATAAAAGATTTGATGCTTTTTTACAAATATATGTGACTCTAAAATATATATGTGAGAATTTTTATATCCTAGATTTGATTCTTTTCACACATAAGTATCATGTATGGATTTATAGTTTAAATTTTATTTGGTTTATTTGGTTTAAGTCTCATTATGTATGACATTGTTCAATTTATTCTAGTCTAAGCCCTAATATATTTTGACTATTAATCTGTTAATTATGCATAGTAATGTATATTACTATTGAATATAAGTGTAATTTCGTTTATACATTAAATGATTGATTCTTATTGTAATTGTTTTGATTGTAAATGTATTTTCATTTATATATTTATAGTAGTTTTTTGACAAATCTTAAATCTAATCCTACATAGAGTGGAGGGGAAAGAGGGACTCTGGAACTCATGACCTGAGAGAATATGAGGGAACAAATATGATTAGCTTGGTCAACCAATCAAATGTGCTTGTTGATATATTTGTAGTAATTAATTTTGATTATAACTATATAAATATATAATTTTGGTATTACCACCGATATCCGATCTATTAATTGATTAATCAAATCAGATGCTGTAGAAATTCATTATGAGATGACCCTTTTAACTTAATTTTTTTCATTCACAACATCAAAATTCGAACAATTAATCTTATTTTGAGAATTTATAGTCTCATTTTACTAAATTAATCCGGCCTTAGTAGCTATATCAATATATTAATTGTAACAAAGTAAAACACATGTGAGCACTAAGATAAGACATTTTGTGGGCCGGCAAGAAAGGAGTTGAAGAAACAAAGAAAATGAGAGAAAGTAAAGGAGAGAGAAATGCTTATTTAAAGGACAAGAACATGAATGGGTTTTGATTTTTTCCCCCAACTAACTCAGATTTTAATTTAATTTCGTAGGAAAAATTAGCTGTTAGACTTGGTTGGTTGGAAATTTATTCTCCAAACTTTCTGACCCGTCGGTGGTCTATCTTTCTCTTGTGGTAAAGTAAAGGGCAAATTGTTTAGATAGTGTTTCAATTATAGTGTATTTTTTAGTTGGGTCATTCAACTATAAAAAGTTACAAACTAGTCACTTAGGTTATCAAAAATTACAAAATGGACAGTAACCGTTAGTTTTTACACGGAAAGCTGACACGACGGTTAATAAAGTTGACATAAATACAACTTTAACTATCAATGTTAACACATGATTTTAATTTGATCCTAATTGTAAAAAATCTAACCTCACCATTTTAATATTATACAAATTCAATCCTACTAATACAATTTCATTCCCCTACACCACTCAACCTTCACACCAAAACAAAATCCCCTTAATTAATTTCATCATCTTGAGAAGTTATTACGCTTAAAAAATACTTGGGGTGAAGGTCCCTTGAAAACCCCAATACTTTCCATTTTTGAAGCTAAAAGTTGAGAAAAAGTTACTGACGAGGCAAGGTCCTGAAAAAATATGAATTGACTTCAAATTTTAGAAGATAGTGAAATGGATTACGAGGAAAAGGCTGAGTTGTGGAGGGGATGAAAATGGGTTAGTAGGAACTAAATTGGTATAATATTAAAATGTTGAGGGTTAATTTTTAAAATTAGGATCAAATTAAAATAATGTGTATACATTAAGAGTTCAATTTTTTTACTATGTCAATTTTATTAACTAATGGTGACCATTTTTGTAACTTTCGATAACTTGAGTGACCAGATTATACTTTTTAGTGTCAGATGATCGATATAAAAAAAACTGATAGTCGAGGGACTATCTAATGTAGTTTAACCAAAATAAAAATAGGATAATTAAGTTAAGGTGCTCGGACAAAAAGGTAGATATCTGTATACAAATAAAGTTGCCGTTGCTGGATATTGCATGCGCCGTGCGGACAACAATAGCATAGAACTTGGTAAATTATTATTTTTATTCACATGCTAACTCGACATTAATTAAATAAAGTGAAATTACTTAATATCTAAATAAAAACAAACATAATAAAATAAAGTGAAAGGTATTTATGTACCCAGTCATTTAACAACTATTTTTATAGTTTCGAATTTTATCTTTATCTTTCTTTACATTATGATTACTTTTAAAATAATAATAATAATAAAATTGATATTATATCCTCTGACAACTTGCCGCACTCTATGATATTGTCTATCAGTTCGATAATTAACAAATGTGATTAGCTTGACATGCATAATCACTTCACTACTGGACAAGTGACAAATTAATAGAACAAAGTCACTATGACCTTAACGCCGATTGCGAGTAGACGCAATCATTTCACTAATAAAAGTTTTAAATATGAAGAGTTATATATATTGAATTATTTTAAATTAGGACTAAATTAATAGAATGTATAACTTTTAGCAACTAAAATTGTTATTAAATCAAGCTATTCGTTTCAATTTTAACTATAGAGTGACCTACTTATTACAAAAATTTTAATTGAGTGACAAAATTATTTCTTAAAAAAAGTGACATATTTATTATTAAACATATAATAAAGTGACTTGCCGTTTATTTTATCCAATTTAAAATTCCGCTTACTAGAAATGATACATTTTTATTTTATTTTGCAATTTAGTATTTGGAATTATCGCTATAGGCAAAAAGGAGAGAACTTTGAACTTATCCATGCTTTTTTTAATAGTCTAAAGGTGATTACAAAGTATTATTACGTTTATAGATATTCTTAACTCTTTAACAAAACACACACATCTTGCGGACATTACGATTGAACCCAAGTCTCTTAGAATAAATATCATCCACTTTTTCACTGAGACCACTTTCAAGTTATCCATGCTTAAAAGAAAGTGTTAGGTAGTGTTGTCATTGACTAATTTATTATTTCTTTCATATTGATATAATTTTAATTCGATTGACATTGTTGTATTCTAATAATGAAGAGATTTTTCTTAATTTGGACATGTTTAAGCGTGCAATTACTTCTCATTAGATGTTGTATACAAAACTTTAATTAATTCACCTTATGGAAATAATTAAGGTTGGAAAATCCTCCTGAGATTGGCAACTTAGTCAAGAAACAAAAATGTATCAAACTAAATCAAATAAGTTAAGTAATCAAAATTGACAAGTTTTTATTTCTTTTTTATTACTCATTTGATTCCATCGGAATTAGGTGTAACTAAGGAGAAACACCCCCTTTTCCTATTAAGACAAGATTCATTCTTTTTATTAAGTTGATTACCTTATTTTAGTTATATTTTAGAAAAATAAATCTTATGACATCTAATATTTCATCGCTATATATATATATATATATTAATTTTACTATTAATCATTGTCAATCATGTCACTTTTTACTCTATTTTTATATAGATCAAGTGGAGTAAATAATGACGAATTTAAAAATATTTTTAAAAGTGTGCACATATAAAATTTTATAATGAACACAAATTATAAATATTAAAAAATATAATTTATAAAAAATAAAAAATAAAAATAAAGATGTAAATTTTAAAAGTTTAAAATTGGTACACGTCCACTGTATAATACATGTAAATCCGCGAGTGGTGGTGTGAATATTATTATTTTGTGACGCACGTCTATGTTATTCTATAACATTCAATGACAAATTAACAAATTTTCATGAAATATCGAGTTTAAATAACCACTCTGGTGACAGTAAAATACTTTTCATGACATAAATTACTAAATTAGTAGTATATTGTCACATAAAAAACCTATCACACATGACAATATTTCCGTCACTAACAGTAGATATTTTTATAATGTTTGGTGACGAAGTACTTCTCATGGCATAAATTATCATTCTAGTGTGACGCCAAAAATATGTCACAAACTAATGAAAAAAATGCTTTCATCTGTAGATATTTTCATCATATTTGGTGACTACTGGATTGTTAGGTGACATTTTCAAATCTTATAAAATGATGCACACATAAATAAAGGATAATTATTCCTAATACAAGTGCTCGTGGAAATTTTGTTTATACAAACACCTTAGTTTTAAGGACTCCGTTTAAGGTTTATGGTTTACCGATTTAAATGTAATAGTTTCGTATTTAGGAATTCTTGATAGAATTTTATGTTTAGGGTTAAAATTTAGGGTTTATAGTTAAAACATGAATCCCTAATCATATTACCCTAAATTCTAAACTCATACAATAAACCCCTAAACTTTAAACCCTAAATCCTACAATTAAGGCGCTTGTAAAAACAAAAAATTTCCACCGCATGTGTATAGGATAATAATCCACAAATAAATGAAAAATACTTTGATACACAAGCTTGTGTAAGCCTTTCAATTTTAGGGTTTGAAGATTTAGGTTGTAGTTTAGGGTTTAGGTTGTAAGGAGTAGAATTTAAGGTTTATGGTTAGAATTTAGAGTTTAGGGCTTATGGTTTAAGGTTTAGGTTTTAAGGTGTTAGAGATAAAATTTAAGTTTTAAATTTTATAGCTTAAATATAAAGAATTATGTAATTTTTTTACACAGCTTGTGTGTCAAAATATAACCATAAATAAATTATGTCAAAAAAATATACAATGACGTTTTATCAATACCGTCACATTAGACAATAATGATGCGGCTAAGGTGGCGCATGGTGTATGTAACAATTTGGATTTCCAAATCAACATTCTTAGGTGGATTTATGAGACAATTGGATGCATTGGGCCATTACGTTTGAGCATTGGGCTTGACTAAATAAAAGGTTTATGGATAAATGAAAATTTTGAGTGTTTTATGAAACAATTTATTCATTTTTTATTTATGAACATCCCTTTAATTGTGTTTTGTTTTTACGTGAAAGAGAGGAGACAAACCTGATATCACTATCTCTCTGTATCCTTTTCATATACCTGTTTCTTCGATGAAAAGCTTAGCCACCATGTTGAGAAAATATTTTGATATAATAAATTAAGTAAAAAATATTTTAGACTTGTTCAAAGATTTTAAAAATAATTCAAAAGTCCTCAAAACATAAAAAAAAATATGTTTTAAATGTTTTTATAATGTTTTGGCTCGTCCCACTATGTCTATATACCTTAAAGAGTCAAAAGATAGCAAAATTTTCATATTTTTAAAGAAGGTTTCGATACCTCTATTTGAAAAATTCGAAACTGTTGCGACCATTTTTGAAATCGGAACGTGTAAAAATAGCATGACGATCGATCTTTTAGAAAAATTAGGATTTTTTGGCCATTTTTAATTTAATCTTGAAATTTTAGGGTTTTTCGTATTAAATTTGATTTTTCCTTATTTATCCTTTAAAAACATTTTGGAGTCGCCACCGATCACTTCGTGGTAGACCGGACACCGAAAAACAAACCAGAGATTCTATCTTGAAAAATTGGGTTCGGGAATCGGTTACGTGTAGGGAAGGATTAGCACCCCTACGAATGCCCGTTATCGGTACCTTTAAATTTACGTGGCATTTTGGCATTTCGAATAATAATTTGAATTTAATTTATCCCATAATTATTAACTGAATTTAAATTCCGAATACAAATATCTTTTTATAAGGAAATTCATCTTGTTCGAATACGAGATTAAAGCGCCCATATTCGTATTTAAAAATGAATTTCCAAACATAAAAGGTTTTTATGAATGACCAGTTATTGTCTTGTTGATTTTAAGTACTGTCCTAAAAGGTTCTATTTAATTAATTGTTTAAATGTCAATTTCTTAAACACATTCCATATATTTAAAACCCTTAAATTAATCATATTCCTAATTAATTAATCCTCTAATTAATTAAAGTTCTAATTCTAATTAAGGCTCTAACAATTTATTATTCAATGTTATAAGTAAAAATGTATATCGAATATACACCTTTATGACCAAGGCTAAGATAACACCCCATTGTAAACAATGGAACACCATCCAGATTTGAACATCAAAGATTCTATTCGATATACATTTAATTAACTACAATGTGTCTTAATTAATTGTTTAATTTTAACTAAAGACTAAATTTGTATTCAATTTTAAGTGAAATATATATTAAATATAATTTAGTGAAATCCGTATTGTGATAACACCCCATTGTAAACAATGAAACACCATCCAAATTTAGATTCCAAAATTATATTTAATATATATATATATATATATAATTGCTACAATTATCTACTTTATTTAATTATTGAACCCTAATTAGAGAGACCTAGACTAAAGGCTCCAATTATTCATTAAACTAAGTGTTTAAATTGTTTAAACAAAATACTATATGCTCGTTTTAAAATAGGCAACAAACATATAATTTAATAACATTTAAAAAACAATTAAATAAATAAAACAAATTAAACATTAAACTGATTTTTATTAATATGGGGACCTAATTGAAAGGGAATTCAAATTGGAGAGAACAATTAAGAAATTCATTGACCAAATTGAATTAAATGTGAAACCAAAGGGTATTCGTTTAACAACACGCGGACTCTTGGTTGACTCGGATTCAACGCGCGGATCATACACTTGACCCGGCACCAAAACGGTGTCGTGTCAACTCGGCTATACATAGCCTAAACCCTGGCCAACTCGGCCATAACCCACTTGCACACTCTCTCTCCTCTCTCTCTCTTCCACCAAATTCTCTCAACCCTAACACTTCTAAACCCAAAAAACCACACCAATCTCGATCAAGCCCCCTTGTTCATCACAAAACCATCACCAGAATCATCCAAAACTCTTATTTGATCTTTCACAAACACCAAAAACCCTCAATTTCATGTTTCATATCGATCAAACCCTCATATTTCCCCAACATTCATCCCTGTTCATCATGTTTCCTCATTTCGATCTCTAAAAACATCAAAACTTTCCTTCTAACCTATTTCCTAAGATCAAAATCCACAAAAACCTTTCATGTTCTTAACTGTTCATCCTAAATCGAACAAAACCCTAAGACTCCGGTCGAACTCCTCCCTAGCCGCCACCCTTAGATTTAGGTCCACCACTCTTCAACCTCTCCGGCATGTTTACCGGCCGCCAGAGGCGATTCCGGCCACCTCCTGTCATCGTCTCCGGTCACCTCTGCAACTCCGACCACTTTTGGTTTCTCCGGTCATCTTAACCTAACTCTGCCCGTCGTCTGGTTTTTCTCCAGCGACTGGTCACCGTCGCGAGGTAATTTCCGGCCACCATCTAAAAACCCTAAAACTTCAAAAAAAAAACTATATTTCCTCTCCTAAACCTTGATCTAAGCCCGGATTCAACCGAATCCGCCCGTCTCTACCCGATCCTAAGCCTAAACTACATGAACCGAACCTATTTACCCTCTTCAACTCCGCATTTGCTTTTGAAACGACCGGCCACCAAAATTTCCCCCGATCAACTCAAGATAAGCCCCAAACCTACTGTGATTTATGTTTTTTTAGATCTAGGTTTTAATTTCGGTTCTGTTTTTTTTTTGAATTTTTAGGTTAAGATCTAATCTAAGTCTTTGCATGTAAATAAAGTATAGAGAGGAAAATATACCTCCCGGTGTATTTTCGATGACGACCTCACTGCTCCGATGTCTGATTCCGGCGACCTTTGGCGTTTCAGGGACTCTTCAACTTCTCAGGTAACTTCTCCACTTCTCTCTCTCCTAAATTATTAGTGTAATAATTGCCTCTAATTATTACTGCCATTAATTCACTGTTTTTCTCTCTCTATAGGGTTTTTATAGCTGGGATAGATGCTGACGTCACAGCTATTGAGCTGTTGACAGTTGGGCTCCAGCATGGCTTGGTCCGAGTGAAACATGAATGAGCCAATGACAGAGTGCCACGTGGCAAGTTTGGGCTGCAAAAAAAAACACAACTGTGTTTTCTTGGGCTTTTACCGAATTGGGCGGGAATTTTAGATTTTAAGATTGTAACGGGCCTTGTAATTGGATTTTGAAATGTCTGGGCTTTGTATGTGGACTATTTATGGACTTTATTTATTTATTGTATTTACTTATTTATTATTTATTACTTATATTGTTTATTTAATTTGGTTTGGTCAAAATTCGGGTATTACAGAAACCTTTCAGGCAGAATGGTCTGGAATTGAAACCTTAGCAAAGGTTTCGAAATCTTAGAAAAGGTTTTGAAACCTTTATCAAAGGTTTTGAAACCTGGGCTCGGCTATATTTTTCAAATCCTCCTGAAGGTTTCGAAACCTCTGGTAAAGGTCTTGAAATCTTTGTGCAGATGGGAATTTATAGCTTGACTTTATGACTTCCCAACGGCTCCAAAACATCATCAACGGCCATAAACGGCTAGAATATCATTTCACACTATAAAAACAAGCTTGGGACACTTGAAGATGGTAAGAGAACATATCCAAGCTTCATGATAAAGAAAAATTAGCTTTCAAGTTTTATTTTCTCATTTCTCTTGTATATAGTGTATAGAGAGTGTTTTAATTGTTTTTATTCTTTACTCTCTTGTGAGCTTCAATCTTGTAAACACCCACCTTGTGAGGTTTTATTATTTACACAAATTTACCTTGTAAAATGGAGAGGTTCTAGTTTAGCCTAAAGAAAAACTAAAATAGTTCTATCTTAGCCATTGAAAAAATAGGGTTGTAAAGGTTACACCTTTGACCTGTAAAAAGGAAGAATTCATAGTAGTGAATTGAGAAATCCTTAGTGGTGTGCTAAGGTAGTGAATGTTGACTCGGTTGAATAGTCGAACCACTCTAAAATTATCGTGCAAATATTGTCCACTATTTTTCAGTTTTAGCCAATTCATTCGGAAAGCAATTTTAACCCCCTTGGCGAATTTGGTTGATCAATGCTAGCCCAACACACCAAGTACTAAAAATCTTAACTTTATCGTACAAAAATAGTCATTGAAAATTATCGAAGGCGAGATTCATCACCATCACTCCATGAACTTCAAGAAAAAAAATTATCTTCTATAAAATATGGTGTAAAGCTACTTTAAGGGTATGCGAGCTACACAGATCATTTTCACTTTATTTCAGTATTGTTAATCTATAGTTTTACTCTATTTAATCTCTTGTTTGTATTGGTGATTCGTTTTATGCTTGTTTTGATTAATGAAAGAAGTGGGTGGACTTTCTAGTGCAAGAGTAAAAAAGAAGGTTGGTTGAAGCTGAGTAAATGAGATTTTTTGAAGTTTTCATTCAGTTAGTACACTTCCAACGTTCTAAGTTGATCATGTTATGTGTTTTGAGTGTCGCACTTTAATTATCAAAATGATAGTTTTTATGTTATAAAATGATAAAAATGATGTTAAATGACTTTAAACTATTTCCATAAGCTACAATAGTCAAGCAGGACCTTAAAACACGTGTTTAAAGATGGTTAAGATGTGATTTTTAGCTAAATTATGACTTTTCTGAGTTTTGATACTGATATCGACATTGTATGAACATCTATTTAAGATGGAAAGTTTTAAAGGTTGAGTATCAATATCTGTTTTTGGAGTATAAATATTGTTCTTAGGTTAAAAAATATCAATGTGCATAGTTGGTATCAATACTTAGTAGATGTATCGATACTCATAGGGGTTGGTACCAGTACTCGTAAGTGAGTATCGATACTCATTGTTAGTATTGATATCCACAAAAGAGTATTGATAGCCCGATGTTAAAGGGAAAATAAACCTTCTAAGAAGCTTGATAATGGTACAATAGGCCTAAACAACGTTCATAACTACTAATTGATTAAATTTTTCTTCTTTTTTTTGATTAAATCCGAGATATTATATTTCCATGTCAGGATTCGAACTCATACAAGATGAGGCAAAATGAATATCTTTAGCCACTAGAACAATTAGTGAATCTCACTAAATTTCTCTTTCGAGCAATGTACTAAAACATGGAAAATCTTAATTGGTTACGAGCTGTGTGACGATTGTGTGGCTTGTAAACATTGGTTGTTTATGTATTTTATGTGACGTGAGGATTCGGATACCCGATGATCGTGTTGTAGCACTGATGTTTTTAAGGGGATTGAATGCACGTTCCTACGTTATGTAATACTATGCCTCATCCAAACACTATTATGTTAGCTAATTGGATATAAGTTCTAGACGCCATGTGACACCATGCTTCATCTGAGAGTACTTGACACTATGGAAAATCAAGTACAATTAGCTAATCGGATGTACGTTCCTAATGCTATATGATATCATGTCTCATCCAAAGTACATTTATTTTATTTTATTTTATGGTATGGTATATGACTCAAATTAATCAACCAATAAATAAATTTTAATAATTACATCAAAAAAATTATGGTAACCTTTCGTTAAGGTAACATGATGAGATATAAATTTTAATATATAAACCCTAAATTCTAACCACCATCTTTAAATTCTAGCTCTCCAAACCTAAACCCTTAAACTAAATCTCTAAACCCTAAAACTAACTACCGCTATATTAAAATAATTATCCTTAATTAAAAATTAAAAATGAATCATTGTGATTATATGTCACATCAATATTTCATTAAAAAGGTTAACGACGTTGATTATTTTGTTGACCATTTTACAACCTTTCATGCACGAGTGGCAAAAAGAACTTTTATATAGTTCATCCATATAGATTGAAATAATTGTATCAAATACAAAAGATAATTCATGAACCAATGCTCTAGAATGCACAGTAACGGTCCATCAAGCAAAACTTGGTTTCAAGAAACTGATCTGATCTATAAGAGGGATGGAAAGTAGCATAAGCATGTCAAAAGCAACTTTACTAGAAACAGTAAGATTCCTCAAGTAATCATAATATCAGCCAAGAAATCGCTCGTTGCTGCTTTGGCCGATCACAATGATGAATGTTTTCTATGATTCAACCGAATGCAGCTGGTTTTGCTCCTCTGCATCCATGTCCGAATAAAAATAAATATGAAAATCGTAAAATATGAAACTGTTAATAGGCTGCTATCTGACTTGCAATGGGACCGCAACAATGATGCTGATGACATTTCTGCAGTAATTGACGCAAACCCTTCTCGGGACTGTCTTTTCCTGCGAAAAAGAGGTCGGATGAAGGGGAGGGGAAGGAGGTTGCTCTTCTTATTGATCAGGTTTTCAGTTCTAAATATCAGACAGCACTTGAAATCAGTTTTTGCTAGTTGGATACCCTAACTTTTTATGCTTCAATTGAAATTTTAGAAGCCCCATTAATCAAATTCATCTAGAATGTCAAAGAGCGTGAATACTCCAATAAAATAGTAAATCCGAGCATGATTTTTTTAGGCTTTAATTTGGAAGATCAAAGAATTTAGAAGAATTACTATATCAATTAAGGAACTGCCAGTAAAACATACCACAAGGAGGCCTTAATCGAGTTCCACAAAGATGCAACACGGTTGGTCCTTTGGTTTGAAGCACACTCGTTGGATTTGTTGCTAGCTTCTTCCATCCCTATACCATCAGAACAAATGAAACATATTTAAAGTGCATACACCAATAGTGTCTTTCAATTAGGAGGAAGAACCAATACCATCCGAATGACAGCTACTCTCAGATGCTCCGAGTGTAGCTAATTCCTCAACAAGTGCACGTTCTTTGTTGCTATCATTACAACATCATACCAAGACTCGGGTAAGAAACAACTTTTCTCAGAAGGCAACCAGACAGGAGGTTAAACCAGCGAAAGCTTGCCAAAAAAAAATACAAAACTGGATGTTGTAATTAAAAACCCTGAATACTACAATAAAATCAATAAAAATTGACCAATTATCAAAACCTTGTATGGTTTCCAGTTCAACTAATTCAAATGGCTATTTTTTAACTTTTGACTTTTAAGAGATATATTTACATATTTTTTTAAAACGCAAAATATCATTGATTTTTTGTTTTATTAATTATTAATCTACTATCTATTTTTTATTTTATAAATATTCTATTATTTGTTCTTTTAAATCATTTTCTCCTCTATTTTTTATTCTTCTACAACAATATTTTTCAGTAATTATCATGAACAATATTTCAAATTTATTTAATAAATTAAATTAAAATTTATCTTAACAAGTTTTCATTATTATCATGTATTACATAATTTTTTATAAACATTTTATATTTATTTAATATATATTTTTATATATGCACCTAATTTACTCGGGTGACCGTTTTTTTTGTGCTTTCAGCCTTGAGTGCATCTAGCGCACTTGACCACATTGAAGCAATGTAATCTGAAGAGAATAAAAGAATTCTACAACAGTTTTTCTGCTTACACAGGTTCTGTTTAACAGGGACTCGGCAATTTAGAGTGATATAACAGTTTTGACATGACACAAAAATGGTACTAAGTACAATCTGTTTCTTGCACAACAATCAATGTCGCTAAGGGCTCGAAGCGCTTAAACCCTTATATGCCTCAGGTTCAAGGCGCATAAAAAGTGTTAGCGTGAGTGAAGTGCAATATATATAGCTTAAGACATAATTAACTCTAAAAGTGGAGTCTGGTTTATCCACAAACCATTGGTCAATACGCATGATTTCCTTGTGTTCAATGTTTGTTTAATGCTCAAATATTATGAAGTACAGAGTTTGATATCATCCCTTTCTTACAAGGGAAGGTATATCAATGAAAAAAAAGTGACAAATAAAAGAATGTATGAGAAATTCAACCAGGTGGGCCTTTTTATGCCAATAGCCTTGCAAAAAAGCACGCCTACACACACTAGGCGTCCTGATTAAATGGTCTGAAAGGATCTGAGGCACTTTTTCTGTATAATGCTAAGACACAGACACACGCCTTGACAATACTGACAACAATGAATATTTGAACTTGACTTAACAAAGCTCGGGTGCAAAATGAAGTAGCCAAATCAAGCTACTTTTGAGCCTATTTACTCAACAAACACATGGATTAATGTGTTATGCCTTTATATGTTCAGAGCTACTTTTGATCATGGTTATAGTAGGTAATTCATGCTGTTGTTAGGGTTTGGTTTAGTTCATTAAATATTTATATTGTTTGAGTTTTGTGTAGGTTTCGAGGAAGAAAGAAAATTGAGTTAGCAACATTTCTCCTTCTGTTGATTATTGTGGTTTTCTCACAATAGTTCTTCTATACATCCCAATTTCCTCCTTCCTCTCTAATTCTGGTTTTCAATTTAAAGTTTCTGTGTAACATTCTCCCCTCCTATTCTATGTCACAATCACCTCATTCCAAGGTATCTTCCGACAGGCTTAAATCTCAATCTTAATCATGTAATAAAAACAAAATTTTCGCTGTTCTTATTTGTAACTATAGAACTAGGTCTCAATAATAAGGTTGTACAAAACGGAATTCCGAAATAAGGACCACAAAAACTAAACTACAACACTTGTAACTATTTAAGATACATGAAGTGGTAAACAGGCATTGCATGATAAATACCTGATATCTTTTGGGATCAGAACATTCACAATAAAGTGATGATCACCTCTAACTGAAGGTTTATTGATATCTGGAACTCCCAAGTGTGACAGTTTCACTTTATCACCAGGCTGAACCCCACAGGGGATTTGAAGATTTTTAAGACCTTCAACAGTTTCTACCTGAAGTTATTTAAGATTAATGATTAAAAAAGGATGAGAAAAAAAACTCTCAGACACGTAGAAAATTAAGGACCAGAAAGGCTTAAATCTATAATTAGCTTGCTTAGAGAGAAACATAAACAAATATGACCTTACAAAGAATTGAAACCCCTTGCATACTACTTTCACTTTGTAATATACCAGCCAAACATATTAGTGCTGATGATTAAATGAATATGTGGTAATTAAAAGCCAACAAGTACCTTCACCACTGTCCCGAGTATTGCCTCAGTGTAGTCAACATTGATCTTTGAGTAAAGATTGAGGCCTTCCCTCCAAATCCCTTGCTTAACTCCTATACGGAGGACAACAAAGATATCACCAGCAAATCCCCTACAAAGAGAAACTTGTTCTGTTATAGCAAGACAAAAGTTTCCTAGGTAAAAATATTTTCTAACCAAAATATATAAGATGAAACAAAGGTGAGAACATAAACTAAATCAATAAATTTCTCCAAACAAAATGACCAAAGAAAATGTAATGGTTGGGAACTAAATTGCATGAAAAAAGATCTTATAAAATAAGTGCATAGAACATGCCTCTTTTTTCTTTAAGTGCCTAATGTTTCATTCCGTTAACATTTTAAGGTCTATCTGTTAAAAAAATCATCCATCCATTCATTGTTACACTCATGACCCGATTTTTAATTTTTGTTTTAAAAAATAGAAACCTAACTTCTGAAAAAACACCAAAATTCTCTTTTTTTTTCAAAAAAACCCCAAACCCTAAAATCACTAAATTCTCTGCCACCGCCACGGCAATGAAGTCTCCTCTCGTCACAAGAGCTGCAAAACCCAATTCTCTGTTCGTCCGTCCGCCCATCATGTGCGTGTCACCCATTTCCCGTTCTTCGTTCAGCGTTCAATTGGCACCCCGTTCGTCGATTTGCAGCGACCGAAGAGTAGAGTAATCGGTGGGGGGGGGGGCTCCGAAAACAAAGGGGGTGGGCAATGGTGGCTGATTCGGCTATGGCATATGAGGGGTTTAGAGATTTAGGGATTTGGGATTATGAAAAACGGGGAATTTTGGGGTATTTTTGAGAAAATTAAAGATTTTATGATTTAAAAAAAATGATATTAAGAGGTACGCCATGTGTTATTTATTCATTGGATGATGAAATTTTTTATGGCAGTTATCGGGTATGCACCTAAAAGGTAATGAAATGAATTTTTAGGCACCTATTTTGAACAAAAGAACTTTAGGCACCTAAAGCAAAAAAAAACATAATTTGAGCACTTATTTTGTAATAAAACCTTAAAAAATTGACCAATTGCTTTTACATCAAAGGACTTGCCTTGATTGTTTATAGCATGGGAATGGGAAATCAATGGAATATAGCGAAAAATAAAAATGACTCATTTATTCAATATTGAAGTAAAAAAAGGAATCTTCCTATCCCTAAGGAAGTATCTGCTTGATCTATTATTGGAATCGGGAAAATTGGGCGCCAAACCTTGTAGTACCCCAATGGTCCCTAATCTACAATTAACTAAAGAAGGTGGATTATTTGATGACCCTGAAAGGTACAAAAGACTTATTGGAAAATTGAATTATCTCACGGTAATGCGTCCTGATATATCTTAATCGGTGAGTGTTATGAGCCAATATATGTCATCACCAATTGTCGATCATTGGAAGGCAGTAGAACAAGTTTTACATTATCTGAAAAGTGCTCATGGGCGTGGAATTTTATATGGCAATCATGGTCATACTAGAATAAATGTTTTTCTGACTCGGATTGGGCAGGATGCAAGGAAGATAGAAGATCTACTTCAGGATATTGTGTTCGTTGGAGGAAACTTGGTTTCATGGAAGAGTAAGAAACAGAATATGGTCTCACGATCTAGTGCAGAAGCTGAATATAGAGCAAGTCCGTATGTGAAATTATATGGGTATATCAGGTCCTCAATGAGATAGGAATTAAAGTTTCAGTACCTGCAAAACTTTGGTGTGATAATCAGGTTGCACTACATATTGCTTCAAATCCTGTTTTTCATGAAAGGACGAAACACATTGAAATTGATTGTCACTTCATTCGCGAAAAGATACAACAAGGGTTTTTCTCTACCGGTTATGTGAAAATCGGAGAACAACTAGGAGATATCTTCACAAAAACTCTCAACGGAATCCGAATCAATTATCTATGTAACAAGTAGGGCATGATTAATATCTATGATCCAACTTGAGGGGGAGTGTTACAGATTCTTAGGTTAGAATATATTGTATTTAATTAGATATATTATGTTACCTAGTTTAGGCTAACTAGATTTGTATATATACCCCTATATGCTTTATGAATTAAATACAAGAGAAATATGTTTTCTACTAAGATTACAAATATAAAAGATATCCATGATTCCTAAGTTTATTGCATGCTTCACTTCTTCATATTGCTTTCCACTTCTCTCAATTCAAATCCTAAGATCAATCCTACTCAATTTGGCAGCTTAGCTCACTACACATCAGAAACCAATATACCAGAGAAAAATTCTACTGGCAACTCACCAAACTTGCTGCCAATAAAAAAAGGGAAAAAAAGCGAAAGAAACTCACCCAACTTCAGATCACCAAATGAAATCATCTAAATAAAAGAAAATAAGAAATAAAAAGACTCTTATATGCAAAGATCGTGCTCATAAAAAAGAAAAGGAAAAAAATGCAACAAAAAGAAAATTTCCACCATTATTAATACCTTTTCTTATCTAAATTGCCTTCTCCTTGTATTCGGATTGTGGAACCATCTGTAATGCCAGCAGGTATGAAGACTCTCATACTTCGTCTCACATTTACTTTGCAGCTGCCACTACATCTCCGACAATTATCAGTGATTATCTTGCCCTTGCCATCACATTTTGAGCAAGTAGAAACCTAGAAATATAGCATATTATCTGTAGAATATATGCTAAAGATAGGGACTGGGTTATAAATTAAAATTACAAGGTTGAAGTTAAACAATTTCACTTGGGCTTACTATTTATAATTTTCGTTAATGACATTTTGCACCATAAAAATATTATTATCTTCAGGGTTGCTAGGGTGCAAGGTGTACTCTAGGCATAGAACCATTACATTTCCCAAGGCCTCAAATATAGGTATACAATATGAGTATTTGCGTAAGCGTCTAACTTTCTTTCCATCCAACATCCGGGACTTGTACACAATATGTGGTATGTTAATTAAAAAAATCAAAATATATATTACTACAACTTCCTGTATAAATAAAATATGTTCTCTATTTTCCCCTTTCCAAAATATTGATAAAAAGCTTTTCTTTAAATATCTTCCTATACTTAAATTTATGTCTTCTTTTAAATTTAAATAGTAAAAATATTTTTAGGTACTGTCATTAAGTTAAACCTATAACCTGAAGTTGGACATCATGCATCAAGAACTATGATTTAGTTGTAAAGCTAATAATTGAAGGCCAAAAATTTTGGACAAGTTGCACAAAAAAAAAAAAAGCTTACTCTATTGTATATATTACACTTGACCTTTCCACTTTATAATTGCAATAAAATAAAACCCTACCCCATTATAACACCTATCCTTTTACATTTGGCAGTAAGCATCGCTTTGCCTCTCTCTCTCTCTCTCTCTGAGAAAAACAAAGTTTCCCATTCCATATTTTTGTCCCTAAGCTTCCATGTTGTCAGAGCTAAGCTCATCTTACACCAACAACAATGCACAAAAATGAGTGTAGCAATCTTCCTTTAGGTGACACTCTCTTCCTTAGCTCTGCCATTATTCAGTGCAGAGAAGCCCATAATTACGTAGAGAAGTAGGACACATTTTGTGTTGGGTTCCATGTAAAAAGCCCTACTCTATCATATATATTACACCTAATCTTTTTTCATTTTGGCAGCAAGCATTACTCTGTCGCTTTATAATTGCAATAAAATAAAACCCTGCCCTATTATAACACCTATCTTTTCCATTTTGGCAGTAAGCATAACATTGCTACTCTCTCTATCTCGCTCTCTTTTACATGTAACCCGACCCTATTCTTTTAAATAGGAAGTTCTTGCTTGAGTAAAGAGTAAGGTGTAATATGTATATACATGTGTGTTTCTGCATATTTCTATGTCTGTGTGTTACTGTTATATGCAAAAGAAATAAAATTTCGTCTGACAAATGTGTGATTTCCTTATAGTGTATTTGTTCAATACTCAATAGGGAAGTAGGGAATTTGACATTGTCTCCCTTTTTGCTATTACAGGCACAATTAATGAAAAAAGTTGGTGAAATTAAAGATAAATTCAATTAGGTGGGTTTTATTGTATCTACCGTCTGATAAAAAAGTGTGCTTATGCACACTAGGCATGCAGCTAATCAAACATGCCTAGCAAAAAGGGGTATCAGATGCTTTTGTTGCTTGGTCAATGGAGGCACACACCTTAACAACATTGATTCCCTTAAAATGGACTACATTTCTTAAGATATGAGTCTATGGAACATATTTATGTCAGCTTGAGAGCATTAAAAGAAACATGCAGTCAATAACCATAATACTGCTAGTATTAATATAAAACTTGTCGGAAGAAACACGAAAAAAATAATAATAATGATTGCTTAAATCTTAAACTAAAAGAAACAAATAGAAAAGGCAGAGATTTACCTAAGTCCAAAGCAAACCTTTAGGAACACCTTGTTGCACTTAAATCATCAACTTGGAGGTATAGCACTTCATTTCAGACTATAGATTAGGTTCATCAACATGTAAACCCTTCCATCCATCTCATACTCTCAACTATATACTACTCATCCCAGATATTTTTTAAAGCAAGCCTTTAACCAAGATGCCATCACTGTCACCTTTTTTTAAAAAATAAAGACTCTTTTTCTTTAAATTTTGCTTCCTTTCATATCTGGTTATTTTTACGACATGAACCCACAAAAATTTCATCACCAAACTGAGCTAGAACTGACAAGCTTTATTCTCTCTCTCCCATCAACTTTATAACCTTCGTCGTTACAATGAAGGGAGCCCTTGAAGAAATCCAAGCACCAATAGGCACCAAAAATTGACGGCCCTTTATTTCTTCATTCTTCCTCCTCTTTTTTATTTAAATTTTGCTTCTTTTTGCACTTTTTTTGTATGTCATCATTTGCTTTTTCCTCCCAAAACTAGTTATTTCCCACAACATGAATGTACAAAAACTTATTCCATTTTTACCATTTTAAATGAGATAAGCCTAGTTCAAATATAACACATTAGTTTTGGTGCCCAAGGAGCTCAACAGAAAACATGAATTAAGCCTATGATCAAGTTCTATATTAAATGCATAGATAGTACGATCTGAACTGCTATAGTACCCTCCATAAGTTGGTTAGAAGATAGGAATTAGGTAACAGCAATTTAGAAAAAAAAGAAAATTGGAGAATCAACAACTATTGCATCGTCAATCACTTTAATGTTATCGCGAGGATATAATACCTGTGTTACCATTCCAATTGGGGACCTTTGGGATTTCATTTCCATTCCTCTACCTCCACAACCAGTACATGATTTTATGCAACTACTAGTTTTAGCACCTGTTCCGCCACAATCATCACAAGTTTCAAAACAGGATGCTATAATTTCACGCTCTCCTCCGAACACGGATTCTTCAAAGCTCACGTGAAGGTCATACCTACAAGATTATGAAATTTGAAGTTGGAAAATAAGAATTATTTACTCAAAAATGACTTCTTAAGCCAAATCAAAAAATCAATTAATTAAAAGGAAAAGTATATCCTACCTCCTCCTAAATCTAATATTTTACCTATTAGATTTAATTGAGAGTATAACATTCATATTACGGCTTGAAATATTAGTTTGCATTTTATTAACCATAAGGCTATGTTTAAGTTTGTCAGATGGCTTTTTGGGATCTAAATGTTTTCTTAAAAATCACGAGTATAAACATGTGACTGCCGGAAAAATTATTGAAGTAGATAGTTACCAAATGTCAAGATCATTGTTTCCCTTATTTCTCAAATTGAAGTTAAAGCCTCCTGGTTCACCCATTCCACTGAAGAACTCATCGGAACCACCAAAGAATGTATTATACACTTCAAATGGATCAACCTAAAGATGAAAATTCATCATAAAACATGAAGCATGATCATGCATCCAAAATATTTCAAATATAAAACCAGAAAACAAACCCACCTACCCACACTATGCATTGACCCAAAACAAATTATTAAAAAGAAGGGCAGGGTGAGGGTAGATGAAATGAGATTACTAGTTAACATAAAGTGTGTCATTTGATACTTGCAGGGTGAAATAGAATTAGTCAGTATCTTACCCCCGCTGAAGCACCACCTGATCCATCATATCCTCCTTCTAAGCCTGCCTCGCCAAGGCGATCATATAAAGTTCTTTTCTCATTATCTGAGAGGACCTACATAAATGCTTCATTATGACAACTTGAAAACATACTATCAATAGCTTTGATGCTTGGACTTCTAAAAAATGGAGTACCTGATTCAACAGGGGACAATCTCGGACTCAAGTACAATTGCCTTAAATCAAAGTGGTTGTAGAATGTGGGTATGAAGACTTGTTCTAAATTCAATAAAATAGAGTATGTTTCTTTAATTATAAATTATCGAGTAATCACTTTAATTTAAAGAAGATGTGAGCAAGGATAGTAATGGTTTTTCTTTTTCCTTTAGTTAAAAAGAAATATGGAAGAAGATAAAGAAAATTATAATGAGCTTCTTTTCTTTGAAATTTGAATCACAAATGGGCCTCTCAAATGCCAATATGCAACTAGGCTTTTCAATTTTCTAAAATATGTTTTGAGTTTGAAAATTTGAACCCTTAAACGTCTATTAAGGCCCAAGTAGCACAAATGCCCTGAACCATCACTTAACTGTAACTGTAAAAGCCTTAAATTTTCAAGAGTGATTTTTTTTGTATTTGATCTCTTTGAATGGTGCCTCTACCTCTTTCTCTTTACAGTTCAGTGATTACGTCTAGTGTTTAGGATTTGTCCAACATCTTTCCACCACCATTCCCTATTCATACTCTTTCAAGCAACACCCTAAGCCAACCATCCATCTTCCATATCTTCTACATTCTCTCTTCTTGTCATCTTCTCTCTAGGCACCTTTCTCTTTTTTAGGTTTATGGTATCTAATTTCTCTCTTTATTATCTTCTCCTCTTTATTTTTTGATATCTAGCATCTAACCAATGAAAACAAGATCTGAAAAATAAAACTTTTAATTGAAACAGCATCAAGCTACCCTCTGTTGCCAAACCGTCAAAGTTAGTTTGCTACGTCAGACACAGATCCCACATTGTGTCAAGGATTGTGTCAGGTCAACACAGATAATACTCCATCTTTTAAGAGTCCGAGCAGCATAGATGAAAAAATTGCATTTCTACAAGGAAAGATTTAAAAAAAAAATACTTACCTCATAGGCAGCACTTATCTCTTTGAACTTCTCTTCTGCACCAGGACTCTTATTCATGTCTGGATGATACTGTTTTGAATGATATTCAATTATTGCACAATATGTGAACTAAGAATAAGTTAAACATAGACTGGCACAGCCCAGTCTCACAACTTGGATTTTTTTCTACTAGTTTTTAACTAGCAATAGTCCAATTGATCATAACAAGTGCCAAATGCAACATTGCATCATATTCTATCCTTTCCAATTTCTTAACATTGAGCTGAGGACGAAGCTCAAAACAGCAGATTTACTTGAAGTAACAACAAGAAAACATTCATTTTTCCAACCAATAATGTTGTTACGCTTACAAAGAAATACACCACAGGCAAGTTATCCCAAAAAGAAACAACTCTCATTCTATAATCTTACCAAAAAAAGCTACCCATAAAATAAGGTTGTAAGGAGAAAGGAGAAGGGAAAGAATATGTTAGAAGACTTTTGAAAACTCTTTTTCCCATCTTGTTTAGTTCAGATAACGAAAATGTAATGGTGGACATAAAATGAACTAAAAAGTGGATATCTTTACTATCTTTTGAGCCTTGTTATTCCATCTACTTTTCAATCAAACCTATTCTAGGGAAGCCAGTCCACCCAAATATGATGCAACCTATAGCTTTGAAATTAGGGGGGTAGGAAACAAAAGAAGTGAACACTATGCAACCGAGAAGGAAAGGGGAATAAGGGAGGTGAACACAAGACTTATGAAAACATTTTTCCTTCCTCTAGTTCAGTTAAGATAATAGAAATTTAAGGACAATAAACGAACTAACAAGTGGATATACTCACTGTCTTCTTAAACCTTTAACATACCATCTACTTTTCAATGATACTTTTGTATAGGGAGACAATCCACCCAAATAATTTGTAACGTATAGCTTCCTATTCAAAGAACCAAGATGGAACAATTTTCAAACATTTTTTGCAGCACATTTAAAATCATTTCTCCTTATTTTGTGATTTTTGTAGTGAGTAGTTGGATTGTTCTTTCCGTCCTACACATTGGGTCTGTTCAAAATCTCAATATATCAGAGACAAACTAAAGACTAGACATTACTAGGGCTCCATTAATGGAGCAATTTTATATATCTACAAAATACAAGGCCTCTCTAGAATCCAGCAGAAATCTCTTATCCCTTCTCTTCAATGTAAGCAAGCCTTTTTGAATATTATTCCAAATTCCAATAATTTAGGCCACTCTTATTGGGAATATGTTATATACAAGTGCTTTAGATCATCTTACCTATTCTTCTTGACTTTCTACTATAATAAATTTTGCTGAAAATTCACACTATGATTTGTGAACATTATTTCAACTTCAAACTACAACAACTATACATCCCTTGAGTAAATATAATCCTCAAAATACAGGTTCAGTTAAGCAAAAACCATAAGCCGATCATCAGAAACCTGGCCTACATGCAAACCCAGATAGTTTACTGCACCTGAAAGGTTTAGATTATAGTAGTAATAATTTCAGGGTTTTAACTAATTGCTACCTTTCTCTGCATAATTAACAAACTCTTGGACTGATTCCACTAGTGTTAGAACCAGAGATAGTTCGTAGCTGCAGAATAAAGTGAAAATAAAAGGATAGAAAGACATTACTACAACTAAATACACTATCCCAATCATTGAAGGTTGCATGAATCTCTCAAAAGAACACCCGCTACTTGAAGCAACTAGGTTAATTCAATTAATCTAACAATAGGGATGATATATAGTAATGGCATGTAAATATTAAAAACTCGTGATTTCCTTTTTTAGGAGTTCAATCTATAACCACTGTTTTTACTCTCTTTTTTTAACTTTGATTACAAACACAGATGCACATTGTTTCTAAAATGGTGAATTTTAAATCAAATAGACGGTTTCATTAATATAATTATTTATATCTTTTTATTTCATTCCGTTTATCATGAATAAAAAAACAAAAAACTGGCAACGCAGCACCGCATGAATGTCATCACTCATTATTTCCAGGCTATCCATTAGTAGCAAAGCTTATATCATGTCAATTTTTTAAAAACAAGAAAAAATCCAAACCCAATGTCATAAATTCTATTTCTCCCAAAAGATTCTAAAACCAACACTAAACTAATTGAAGAAAGCGACGAACCTTGCGAGCAAGATTCCTGTAAGAGGCCTTAATCTCTTGCAAAGTGGCACCACGACTGACGTTCAAAGTGGAATAATAATCGGAGCCAGAGGCGGCGGCCCTGATTACGAGGCCGTGACGGCATTTCCTGTTGACGATACCAACACGATAGATAGGGAGTTGGGTTTTGCAGAAGAATTGAGAATCGCTCCAACCCAAGCCCGCGACGGAGCTTCCACTGCCACCGCCAGGAAATAGAAACGGGTTCTGTCTAATTCCACAGTTTTCGAGTGGATACGACGTTGCCATTCTTTTTTCCTTGTTAGCAGGGATTTGGGGTTTAGCAATTTTGTTGAGGTTTTAGCGCTTCTTCACGTCCTATTATTAGTAGTAGTAAAATTAATACGAAATTATAAGATTACTTACAAAATTTAAGCAAATGTTTATATGAAATCAATTTATATATGTAATATGGGACATACAACAACATGGATTTGAAAAATATTATTGTATTCTATTAAAATTAATTCTTGAATTGATAAAAACTAAATGATTTTGATTAATCGAACCGCAAAAATATAATTAATGGTTAATTTATGGATTAATTTATAAGTATTTTTTAATTAAGTATAGAGTTTACGTTTAAAATCTCTTTATTTAAGTTTTTTTTACTAAAAATTTTAATATAATATTTATCGAGATAGTTTCATTATTCTCAAAAAGAAGTTGTGAACAAATGAAAAAGGTTTTGTAATAGGTTGCAGGTTAACCTATAAACGAACCGTTAACAAACAGTTAACTGCTATAATGATTAACCGTTAAAAAATTTAGCGGTTAATCATTTTCGGATATGTTATAATTAATAACCTCTATAATCAGAGGCAGAGTCAGAAAATTTAATTTGGGGTATCATAATTTAAAAAATTTAATAAATGATTTTTTTAAGTAGGTGAGAACAAATCATGAATGTCAATTTTTTTAATAGGTGTTAATTTTCTTTTTAAGGGTGCCAATATTAATTTAAAGTTATATTAATTTTATTTTTAATATTATTTTATATTAAATTTATAGAGAATTTTAACATTTTTGAGGTGTCATTTGACACCCCTATTCATAAGGTATCTCTGCCTATATCTATAACAATTAACCGACCGTTTAGGTTAAACAGTACGGTTAATCTATCATGAACTCTCCTACTTTTATTGTCTTTTATATTGATTATTACATTAAAATTAATAAATAATTTATTAATATATTACTATTTAGGATAAAATATGCCAGGTATCACCAAACTATTGGGGTGACTCGTTTTTACTATCAACCTTTTAATTGGTCAAAATTTACCACCAAACTTTATTTTTTGACTCGTTTATACCACCGCGTTGTTAACTCCTTAACGGCGTGATGACTGGATGCTAGACTAAACGACGCCATTTTGGTGCCGCTATTTTTATACTAAATGGCCTAAAACGACGTCATTTTGCTGGAAGAAAATATAAAAAAAATATGCATTAAATGAGATTTGAACTTGAAACCTTCAAAATTAAAGGTAAACTCTTAATCACTTAGCCAACTTAACATCTTTATTTCTAACACAAATAATATATATTTCAAAATGCAGTTTATCATATAATAATATTACTCTATATAAATAATATAAATATATTGTTTTAATATAAATATATTAGAAATATATTAGTATATATATTAATATGTAAATAATAAATAAAATAAAAATATATAAATATTTTTATTTTATAAATAATATTAAATAGATAAATATATTATTATAAAAGCCCAGAATCTAACAAAACCTTAAACCCTAACTATAAATTATAAATCTTAAACCCTAAAATTTTATTTGTAAACAAAAAATATTAAAATATATAAACAAATAATATATTATTATAAAAAAAACTAATTTTAAAAAATATATGAAATTCCCAAAATTAAAAAAAATCCAAAAAACCACCAAAACCTTAAAGCTTAAACCCCAAATCCATTCATTTTGGCTGCTAATGGATTTATTGATTTATGGTTTATGTTAGAATTTAATGTTTTGGTGAATTTTGGGTTTTTTTAAATAGTTTTTATAATAACATATTATTTATTTATATAGTTAATACTATTGATAATATAAATTTTTTAATATAAATATTTTATTTATATAAATTAATATATTATTATATGTTTATTAATATTATTTATAATATATTTATATTATTTATATAGAGTAATATTATTTATATAATAAAATAAATTGAATTAATCTTAATTGCAGTTTAGAATATATATTATTTGTGCTAAAAATAAAATAAAGATGTTAAGTTAGCTTAGTGGTTAGGAGGTTGCCTTTCCCATTGAGTGCATAATTTTTTTATATTTTCTTCTACCAAAACACCGCCGTTTTGGGCAATTTAGTATCAAAATAGAGGCATCAAATCGACATCGTTTTGGTCCAGCATCCAAGTCATCACGCCGAAAAATTATTAGATGGACATGGCTCACCACGTCATCCATGGTCTCATCCATTAACAATTTTCCATCTCATTTTTTTCAAGGTGAATCTTCACCTTTTTCCTACATGTCATTAAAGAGTAGGTAATTACTTGAAAGTTACGTTGAAATTGATAAATCTCATTGGATGGACCATAGATAACGTGGTGAGCCGGGTTCATCTAATAATTTCTCCATCACGCCGTTAAGGAGTTAACGGCGCGGCGGTATAAACAAGTCGAAAAATAAAGTTCGGTGATAAATTTGAACCATTAAACGATTGGTGGTAAAAACGGGCCACCCCTAATAGTTTGATGGTACCTGGCATAGTTTACCTACTATTTATTATTTGATAATATTATAAATACTACTAATATGTTATAGTAATTTTTTTTGTTGTCTTTCTGGTTTTCAAGGCTTCGTCCTAACTAATCTGGACTGATCCGCGTCGTACGCCTGAATTTGGTGGGTGAGTCTCCCAGCAGGATTTTTTGCATATACAACGCCTCGAACTCGAGACTTATTTAAACAATACCAAGCAGCTTACCAATTGGATGGTAAAACAAGAATGATAAAATGTGATTCGAACTTGCACCCTCACATCCTAGTTCCAATTAAAATTGTTATTATCATACAATATTTATCGCTTAGAATTATAGTCATATATCAATTAAAGCTACCAACGGGTTGGTCCAAGTGGTAAGTAGCCTGGTTCCACTTAAGTATGTCTCGAGTTCGAGGCGTTGTGTATGCAGAAAATTCCCGCTGGAAAACTCACCCACCAAAACTAGGTGTGCGATGGGGGTCGGTCCGGATTAGTTAGAGCGAGCCCTGAAATTCCAAAAGAGCAACAACAAAAAATTAAAGTTGTTACTATTTTAAATTTTTATTTCATATTCTATAATAATTTTAAACATTTTAATTAATATATCACACTTGTCCGTGGGGAAACGGACCGAAGATTATATATAAAAAAATAAATTTAAGTGAATATAATTAATTATAATTAATTATAATTAATTATATATATTTTGAAGAATTAAAGAATAATTTTATCATATTTTTCAATTTTCTAGTATATTTTGTGGTTAGAGCTTCAATAGCCCTCATTTTCTTCTGCCCTTGTTCGTTGATTGTTAGTTCAAATCATATTACCAATGGCAGAACATATAAGGGTATAGGAGGTCATGGCCCCAAAAATCTTGAGAAATTAGAATGACTTCTAAAAAAAATTTAAAAAAAATTAATTTGACTCATTCAAAATTTTTATAATTTCATATTAAGCTTTAAATTTTCAATATTTTAAATTAAATATCCTCTCATAATTTTTAAAAGTTCTTATTAAATCTCTCAAAATTATTAAAATTTTTAGTTAAACCCTCAAAAATTTTGAAAATCTTAGTTTAAGTCTCCAATATTTAAAAAAAAAGTTGGCCCCTAAACTCTTACCCCAAGTTCCACCCCTAGATACTATTGTTGGTACAATATGCATGAGAATATGGGATCGAACATACTTAATGGCCAGTAACAAGATTGACAGAAATCTCATCTAGGCAAAGCAATTCTGTCCATTTATCTTATCTGCAACTGCAACTGCAACTTATGCTGCTTCCAATTCGTCTTCCAAGTCCTCACCTAATTTAAACAATGAAAGTATAAATCCTTGCATACCAATGAGCCTCTCAGCATTACAAGTGAATCAGCTAATTATTTGAAAAACAAAACGATCATATGTAAATGGGAACTTTCTGATTAAAACTAGTTTATGCTTTAATATTTACTAAACTTGGCTGTCCAGCATTTGCCTTCACCATAGTGGATGGCATCAACCAGGGTAATAAACATGGACTGGTCAAGAATAAGATTAAGGAGACAAAGTATACGAATTGAAAATTAAGGGTTTCATTATATTTTTTAATATAAAAAATTTGGGGCACAGCCCCAAGCTATAGACTAGTTCCGTCCATGGCAGTGAACTTTTTCAATACCTGCAAGTCTTGCCAAAATTTGGGGCACAACCCAAGTTGTACTGGCGAAATCTGAAGTTACTGTAATTAAAAATGAAAATAATGAACTAATTTTAACTATGTCCGTTACTGGTTGGCACATGTGCATTGACTACGGAAAACTTAATAGCTAAGAAAGTGTTGCAGGGCGTAAATATTATTGTTTCCTAGATGAGTGTTCTAGGTACAATCATATTGCAATTGCACTTGAGGATCAAGAGAAGACCATATTCATATCTCCCTTTAGCACATTTGCATATCGAAGGATGTCTTGTGGGTCATGTAGAAAAACCGTGATCGAGTCACGTATTCTGAAATATATATTCACAGCGATAAAAGACATCCAAAGCGACGATGGTTGCAAACACATCTTCAATGAAACACTAACCCGATTGATGAAGAAATTAAATTGTGCGAAATCGAGCTCGGTGATGGTAAATGAATTATCGCTCCCAAATCAAGCTTGTCAACTTGACGAGTTAATGGCGTCCTTACCATGCATGTTCCCATGTTCATATTCATTGTATGGAACATCTTGACTGTTTCTGTAGACTTGCCACTAATGTTTATCGCTGTGATCTTGAACCAATTCTGAACGAAACACATTGGGTTTCATATATGATCCATTCTTTTACGAATTTAAACAATATTTGATTCCGATATTAAAATCATTTTTCATTGTGGATTTGAAGCGAATGTGAATAAACACTTCCTATTCTCTAACGTTTTGATGTCTACTTATTTACGCTGTTCTATTTTCCCTACTCTCACAAGTCACAATCTCCATTGTTGCTACTTGTAAGCTGGTTCATTTACTCCCTCCCTCGGCCGCAGCCGCATTTGGCGTCAAACCAACTCTTCTAAGGCTTCTTTCATCCACAAATGCAGACATTCCTCCTTAGCTTTCGAGACCGTCGCCTGCACAATAAGAACAACATAGGATTAGGTCTTCCATTCTTAAAGAAACATCTCAATCAAGCAATGTTGTTTAATTTTCATGCATTTGCATTTATTTTTACTGTAATTGACTAACATGTCGCAGCAAAACACATACCCATTCCCGTTTTCGGATGCTTTTCTCCTGTCATCGATCTAATTCTTGCTTGACAAGCAAAGGAAACATGTGGCCTTCATGGAATATACTTTGCCTTTTGCTCTTATAAGACCATTTACCCAATTTACACTGCAAGATAAGCATCCAAATAAGAAACTATAGTTGTTATTGTAACACCCCTGACCCGGATGTCACAAATTAGGCCTCAAGCCCAATTTAAAACCCTACAATTTTTGCAACTAGATTTAGCTCAACACATTCATTTCATAAAATCTATTAAGTTTGAATATTTCGGAGTTGATAAACTAATTAAAACGTTACATGGGAACTCCATTTAAAAATACATAATTAAAAACATTCGACACATAAGTTAAAATCCAAAATAAGAGTTACAATACAACATAGGGTCCTACGAATACATAGCCTAAATATCTAAGTACTGTACTCGAACACAAGTCATACCCACCTGCGTGTATCGATACTTGGCTGCCTTCGGAAGGGGTTTAGCCCAAAACCCCGTATCGATACACGAGGTTAATGTACCGATACACCACGGGTACCGATACGCCCTCAAGCATACCGATACCACTTTTTGCTACTAAAATTTAATGGAATAAGGGGTATCGATACCCCCGGTAGGCGTACCGATATGTCTTTACAAAATAACTTAATTTCATCAGTTTTAACACGAGGTGCCGATACGTGTTCAACCTGTATCGGTACTCAAACCCAAAACTTATTTGCTAGAGTTCGATAAGCATCCCCCAAGCCCCAAAACCCAAGGACATGACCCCAAATCGATCTTACAAAATATGGGGAGTGATTATGTGGTTTTCTACCAATTTTACAACTTATTAACACCAAATCCGAATTTTACCATTTAAGAGGATCTCTAACCTTTAACACCCCAACTCAACCACAACATCAATTTAAGCAACAAGGCAATCGAATTTATGATGCCTATGAAGGCATAAGAGTTAGTAGTGTACTAACCTTGGTGGTAACACTAGAAAAGAAGTCTCAAGCCAAGCCCTCAAGCTTTATTCTTCCCGACTTTCTTGGATGAAACTCCCACTTCTTTAACTACAAAAAATGTTGTAAGATAAGTTGCAACATTACTAAGAGATTAAAAAAGACTAAAGGTGTGATTCTACAACAAGAAAGGAGGCTAAAACCCCAAATCCCATTCTTCTTGCTCAACCCCCACAAAAACTCATCATACACCAAACTTAATGAATCTTACCTCCAAATGTAGATCTTGGGATGCCAACCAACTTATCTCAACTCAAAATTCGTGATTCACACTAGAAACGAAAAAGATTTAACCTTTCTTGAGGGTGGGGAGTTGGAAAATGAGAATGAAGGAAGGATGAAGATAATGGGACAAGGTGATCTCATTCCTCTTGCTTTTTGCAGAGGAATTAAAGGGACTCACATTTCTCTCTTTAAATAATTAGGTAATTACCTAATTACCCTCCCACCATCCTCCTAACTCAACCTAAAATCAAAACCCAAGCCTAACATCCCAAAAAGCTCACAAAGCCCCTCAAGGCCCAACTATCTAGACCCAAACACAAAGCCCAATATTCGGGTTAATCCAACCATTGAATTTTTTAAATTTGGGTCGTTACAACTCTCTCCTCCTTAAAGAAAAATTGTCCTCAAAATTTACCTTTTGGGAATAAATGTGGGTAAAGCAACTTCATATCATTCTCGACTTTCCACGTAGCTTCCTCGACTTCGTGGTTCCTCCACAACATCTTAACAAGAGTATACAGTTATTACAAAGCTTCTTGACCCTTTTTTCCAAAACTCTTACCGGTTCTTCTTCGTAAGTTAAGTCGGTGTTGATCTCAATCTCCGCAAGAGCAATAACATGAGAAGGATCAGAATGGTAGTGCCTCAAGAGGTATACACATGGAACACGTTGTGGATACGTTCCATCTTTGAAGGTAAGGCTAACCGGTAAGCCAGAGGTCTAACTCTCTCTAGGATATCATTAGGCCCAAAAACCTCGGGCTCAACTTGTCCTTTCGCCCAAAGCGGATCACTCTTTTCCAAGGTGACACCTTGAGGAACACCTTGTCACCAACATCATATTCAATGTGCTTACGCCTCCAGTCTGCATAAGCTTTTTTGTCGATAAAAGGCCACTTGCATTTTTTCTCTGATTAACTAAACCTTTTCCTCGATTTATCCAATCAAATCTAACCCCACGATCCTTCTCTCATTGAGCTCGGTCTAACACAAGGGTGTCATACACTTATACCCATATAAGGCCTCAAAAGGAGCCATCTTGGTGCTTGATTGGAAACTATTATTGTAGGCAAACTCAACAAACGGTAGCTACTCATCCCAAATTTTCTTAAAGTCAATGATACAACATCGGATCATATCCTCTAGGATCTGGATAACTCGCTCAAACTGACCATCGGTCTGAGTGTGAAAAGTAGTATTGAAATACAACTTGGTATGTAAAGCCTCGTGAATCTTCTTCTACAAACTTGCCATGAACCGAGAATCTCTATCGGATATGATTGATGAGGATATTCCATGCAACCTTACAATCTCTTGAATGTATAACTGAGCTAACCTCTCAAGCGTAAAACCCATACGTACAGACAAGAAATAAACAGACTTGGTCAAACGATACACTATTACCCATATAGCATCATGCTTTTTCTGTGTCAAAGACAACCCCGTAACAAAGTCTATGGTCAGCCGATCTTACTTCTATTGTGGAATTTAAATGGGCTGAAGCAAGCCTGAAGTAACCTGATGTCCAGCCTTAACTTGTTGATAAGCTAAGCACCTTATTACAAACACGAATATATTTCTTTTCATACTAGGCCACCAATAAAAATGATAAAGGTCTTGATACATCTTGTTACTCCCCGAATGCATAATAAATAGACTACAGTGTGTCTTCCGCAAGATAAGGTCTTTCAAATCCCTTAAAGTGGGAAAATATAACCAACCCTTGAAATACAATATCCCTCCATCTTGCACTTCAAAATCGGATACCTCGCCTTTCTACACCATCTCAATCTTTGCCACAACTCTTCATCTAACACTTATGTTCTCTTGATCCCTTGCACTAAGATAGGCTCTACACGAAGCTCGGCTAGTAACCCATCATTCTTGGCCATCTTTAACTGGGCAAACATCACCCTCAAGTCTGGCATAGACTTCCTATTCAAGGCATCCGCCATCATATTAGCCTTATCGAGATGATACTCTATGATGGAATCATAGTTCTTTAACAACTCAATCCACCGCATTTGCCTTAAATTCAACTTCTTCTGGGTGAGCAGATACTTTAAACTCTTATAATCAGTATGGATGTAACACTTTCCTCATACAAATAATGCCTCCAAATCTTCAACGCGAAGATAACTGCAGCAAGCTCCAAATCATGCGTAAGGTAATTCCATTCATGAGGCTTGAGTTGTCTTAAGACATAAGAAACCACCTTACCCTTTTGTATGAGAACACAACCAAGCCCATTCAAAGAAGCATCACTAAACACAACATAATCATTTCTCTATTCAGGTTGCGTCAAAACTGGAGCCTCTATCAAATAAGCCTTCAACTAGTCAAAGCTTTGCTGTCTTTTCTCATTCTACTTGAACGGAACTCATTTTTATAACAACTTGGTTATAGGTACCGTTATAATAGAGAAGCCTTTGATAAAACAACAATAATATCTGGCAAGCCCAAGAAAACTACAAACTTCCGCTATATTTCTAGGTGGTTTCCATTCTATCACAGCTTGGATATTTTATGAATTAACTCAGATCCCATCCACTGCAACAACATGGCCCAAAAATGCTACCTTAGAAAGCCAAAACTCACACTTATTGAACTTAGCAAAAAACTACCTCTCCCTCAAGGTCTAAAGAATAACACGAAGATAATAATCGTGCTCATCTTCTGAGCTCAAGTAAACCAATATATCATCTATGAAGACTACTATAAACTGATCTAGGTAGGGCTGAAAGATCTAGTTCATCAAGTCCATAAAAGCTGCAGGTGCACTGGTAAGCCCAAAAGGCATTACCAAGAACTCATAGTGCCTATATCGTGTCCTAAAAGCGGTTTTCTAAAACACCTTCTTCCGTTACCTTCAACTAGTAGTAGCTCGACCTCAAGTCGATCTTTGAGAACACACAAGCACCTATCAATTGATCAAATAGGTTATCAATCATTGGGAGGGTATAACGATTCTTTACTAATACCTTGTTGAGCTGACAATAATCAATACACATCCCCATCGACTCATTATTTTTCTTAACAAACAAAACCAAACACCCCAATGTGAGATACTTGGTCAAATAAAGCATCTTTCCAATATCTCTTGGATGTAATTCTTTAACTTCTTCAACTCAATCAGTGCCATACAGTACGATGCAATAGACACTAGTACCGTGCCAGGCATTACATTTATCTAAAACTCTAACTCACAATCTGGAAGAAGTTCAAATAACTCCTCCAAAAACACATCAGCAAACTCTTGAACTGTCTGAAGGCTCTCAAGCGACAGACCCTCAATACTTGTGTCAACCATGCGAGCCAAGAAGGCCTCGCATCTTTGTTGGATCATTCTTTGAGCTGTCAAGGCCGACACTACATTGTAAATGCAAGGATTTCGCCCACCTTTCACCACCAAGTTTGCCTCATCCAGCTCATAAAGTTTAAAACTCTTCACTCTATATCCCAACTGCGCATCATGCTTAAACAAACAATCCATCCCTAGGATAGCATTAAACTCTTAAAATGGTAACACCATCAAATTAGCTAAGAATATTAAACCCTAAACTTTGATCGAACACCTCCAATACATCTTATTCATTAGAACAACATACCTTAAAAGGCTAGTCACACAGACTCTTATCTCAGGATCATCGGCAGAAATACCCAACTACTAAGATATTCCACTACGGATGTAGGAATAAGTAGACCCTGAATCTACAAGGACAATAATAAGAACTGAAAATAAGGTGAATGTACCTAAGATAACATCGGTAGCCTCACAATCCTCTTGGGCCTTGACTGTGTATTGCATCACTGGTACTCTAGCAGTGGACTGGACTGTACCCTCACTCTAATGTCCCAACAGATGGCTAGCTTCACATCTAGCAAATCTCTAACCCCTTTGAGCTGGATAAGAGGTCCTCTGAGTCTGAACCTAAGTGGTGTCAATAGCTGCCGAATAATGCCTCAAATAATGGTTTGGTGATCCATAAACAAAGCAAGCTTTGATCGTTCCCTAACACTCGCCCTATGCTTACGTCTACACTGATCATAAACTGGTGCACCCAGACTCTTCTATAAGCCCTCCGAACTCATCATGGCCGAAGATAATGAAGGCCTCTTACGGCTAGCAGACTCTTACCTATAGTTTAATCTCAAACTCTGATTCAAAGCTCCCATACTTTAGTTCCAACAAATTTTATTTCTCCTAGAATAAGATTGTACAAGCCGGGCCATAGTTTAAACCTTGCACTTGCTCAAGTGACTTGGCACTAGCAGTCAACTCTAAAAACACTTTCGGTGGGGCAGCAGTCAATTAGGTCTAAATTTTCTTCCTTAAACCCTTTAAAAACTTCTTGCATCTCATTTTTTCGGTATCAACCAACTTAAGGGCATACCTACTTAACTGTAGGAACTCTTGATCATATTCAAAGACCGATCAGTTTTCTTGGACCAAATGGTTAAACTGTTCTATCAACCTATCAATGTGGGCTTCTCTTACATATTTTTTTCTCAAATTCCTCTAAGAAGTCGTCCTATGTAGGTTGATTAGGATACCAACCCAACTCTACGGTGTTCTACCATTCTCGAGCATTCTCCTTCAACAAGGAAAGAACATATGTCAACTTATCCTCAGATCTTAACCTCATCCGACGCATGATCCAACGGGTGTCCCTCAATTATTAATTTACTTTAACTTGGTTATTTTGCCTCAATCCCGAAAAGTCAGTAGCACCATCGTGACTCACCCTCTCAATCTGTGCCTTGTGATGTGTAGCTGAAGGCCTAGGTATGGCCCTCATAATCTGATGAAGGGCTTGATGCAAATGAGTAAAGTAAGTAACCCTTCAGCTACTCCTATTATAACGACCCAAACTTTGGGTTACAAATCGGGTCTTAGGCTTGGGTTATAGGGATTTATCTTGGAAGACTAGGTAAGGGCTTTTAAGTTGGGCCCATTATGTTGGCGGAAATAGGTTTGAATTTTAAAAGGATGGGTATAGGTGAAAAAAGATGAAGATATGATGAAAATGGAGAGAAAAAGAAAAGTAAGAGAGAAAAGGGGAAAGTGAGAGAGAAAGTGTTATGGGAGATTCAAACCCCGATCTACGGAGTTCTGGTTGTCTATTGTAGACACCTTTGCCACCATTGTGTTTATCTCGTCGAGACAAGTCTACCGGTACCAACGACACCACCATCAGAGTCACCGTTAGAGGGGTGAGAGAGAATTTTTTTGAGTTATTCAAAAAAAAGTTTCAATTGCTCGAAACGTAAAACTAAGGCCACCACCGTGTTCACCGATATTGAGAGAGTTAATTTAGGCATTCGATGTCACCGTCTGGCCATCAAAAGCCGTCGCACCTGCTGCCGCACGCTCGTGGGCAATGTTCGGTCGAGAGAGTAGCTTATACAGCTATTGGGCTGGGCAGATGTTGGGCCGAGCCAAGCCGACCTGCCAAGATCTAGGCCAAGCTGGCCCGAGCCAGTTTACCAAGTTGGCCACCCAAGTCGAGCGGAGTTGAGCTAACCGCCAGCCGCCGCCGTTGACCATTGATTAGCGTTGACTTTTTCTGGCAACCCTACCTAAGGGTTTCTCGACGTTTTGAGTCTAATGACACAGTCTGTTTCACCAAATTCAAACCCGATAAGCTATTTTTATGCGTTTGACCTTCTGAATTGAATAGGGGGTGCATGAAATTAATATAGTTTCATATTCGGAATCCATTGAAATTCAAAATCCATTAAACCTCCAATTTAATTTATTTTTTAAAACACAACACATTAATTTTTTACGCATTCTTCTAGTAATGGTTGGTTTTGGGTTTGTATTTATGGAACATTTAATATTACAACGAAAAAGACAATTCAGAGCGGGAATCACATATTTTAACTAGTTTCGAACCTATAAACATGGGTTTCGATACGTATCAAGAGAAACTTAAACTAAAATTTTTACTAAAACATATAATATTTTAGGTTTCACGTGAAAGGTTTGAGACTCTATATGCAAACGTTTGATACACATATTATTATACTCTATTAAAACCGCAAATATTTCTTCAGCACACGTTTAACTTGTTCATTCTCACAAACATTAGCATTCTTAACATATTATTTAGCTCCTAAGATTTAATTTGTACACTAAAAATTTTTATATGGTGATATTTCTATTCATTTTAGTTCCTAAGATTTAATTTTTACACTAAACCTACAAAAGCAAAAGCAAAATCGGTAAGAGTAATTGCTATGTTGTAATTTAGGGTTATTGATTTATAAGATTAATTTTTATGGATTTAAGGTTTTTGGTTAGGATTTAGGTTATAGTATTAGTGGTTTAGGGTTTATGGTGTAGTTTAGGGTTATTAGTTTATGAGATGCATTTTTATGACATTAAGGTTTATGGTTTATGATTTAAGACTTAGTATTAATGAGTTAGGATTTATGGTGTAGTTTAAGGTTAGTGGTTTATGAGATTAATTTGTATGGTTTAAGGTTTACTATTTAGCTTAGTGTATGAAATTAATTTCAAGTATTATATAGTATCTAGTCTACAATCTATATATAATATACCATACGTTATGATATTATTATTAATATACTATATAGTATATGTTTCTATCGTCTATAGTCTATTATACTGGTACTTGAATAAGTCATTTGTAACGTGATGATATTTTGTAAGGGTTATAGGCTTATATCCTATAGATTTTGTAACGCCTCGAATTTGGGCCTAGGATTTAGCTGGATAGTTTAGACGATTCTGGTGAACCGAATTAGTCGGTTCGAGTTAGTTTCGGGAATTAATTCGTAATAAATATTTTTAACGCGAATAAAATTATAGAAAAATGTTGGGAAATGTTTAATAATTATATTGAGGGTTTTGCTAAACTCAATTTGATAAAATAGAGTTTGATTTGTGGGCATTTTCCCCTAGTGACCAAAATGTAAAAATTGAAAATTGCTTTTATTGACTAAATCGTAAAAGGGTAAAAACTTAGAATCTTTAGGGAGTTATTAAGTCATTTGGTTTTATCAAACTTTTTCTTTAATTTTGGCTATCTTAAAATGATTTAATAAAGGGGATTAAATTGGTTTTTAATTAGTTGTGTTTAATAACCCAAAATGTTTTCTTACGTAACTACTTTTCTCTAAATCTTTTTCTATAAAATTCTTAGCAATCAAACTACCTTTTCTTTTCTAAAAATCTGAGGAATCAATCTTTTAATCCTACTTTTGATTTCAACAATGGATTCCTATGTTTCTTCGTCAAATCTTCTACAACAATCTTGGTGATTTCTCCAAATCAAGCCAATTAAGGAAGGAGTCTACAGTTAGAGATGATTTTCATTTCTCTCCTCTAATCAAAGGTTCTTTACTGAAAATCCCAAGTTCTTGATCCTTTGTAATTGATTTTTGAGATGTTTTGATAATTAAATCAAGATTTAATGGTTTAATGTTGGTTTTATTAAGAAATTGATTGGGTTTTGTTATGAATCTGAATTGATGTGATTTTGGTGGGTTTAGATCACATTGAAGGTTTATTTTAATGTTGTGTAATGATATTTGCAAATGAAATCCCGAAACTAATTGAATTGTTAATTTTCTAGGTTGTTAATAGTTAGTTTTTGAGGTATTTTAGGTGTTCTTGAGTTGTTGGAAATATACTGATGTTTAGAATGTGTTTTTGGTCGCTTTTTGATGTGGATTAAATGTTAGAATCGCTGGTTTGAAGTTAGGTGTCGGTAAAACGGAGTTTGATGTTGTTTTTGGTAGTTTCGGATAATGTTTCAGAAGGTAATGTAAGGGATGCAGGGGATTGATGTTTGGAAATGAGTTGAATGCATAATGATGCATTTTTTCCTCTGGTTTTGTGTGACTAAAATAGGGGACAATCAAGGCAAGGTTTCCTAGTTGGATTCATCGCTTTCCGGATGCTTTATTCGTGTTGGCAAGCAAAGCAAAGTGTATCGGTGAGTGTATAAACGAGTAAAGCTCTTTAAAGGTTTGATCGGTAGATCGTAGGGGTTTAGTTATAGCTAGGGGTGTTCAAATCCGGGTACTCGGGTATTCGGGTACCTAAAGTACCGGGTACCCGGATCTTTGGGTAGTTTAAACATCAGCCCGTGTCTCGGCCCGGGTGTTGTGGTTACCCGTTAGTCGGGTACCCAAAATTTGGGTATTCGGGCATCCTCACTAAGCAAGTGTTCTTGCGCTCTCTTTTCTCCATTGATACAGAGCAATAGAGTTTGAAGGCAGCAATCTCTTGGCAAGGAGGGTCCACAAGCAAGACAACCATTGGGTATGAAAACCAAGTTTTAAATTCGGCAAATAAGGCAATGCGTTACCATGTTTTTGGGGAAATTTGTAATCTAGATTTTGGTTATGTTGTGGAGGTTTTATGTTGTGGTTTGATGGATTATCATTTTGAAGATTGATGTATGTTTTGTTGATGACTTGCCTATATGTGTTTGATGCTTTGTGACTTCCATAGTATGCATGTAGGTTGGAAATGCCTATGCTTATGCTTTTGTGGTTCAACATGTTTAATGTGTTGCTCTTAGACCATTGAAATGATACCAATGATGAAGTATGCCTTAAATCTCTTTTTGAGTGTTGAGTTGGAAGGTTTTAAGAAGCAAGCCTCTAGAATTTCATCAAAGAGAAGTATGTTTTTGTAGTTATTGTCTATGTTTTTGTAGTTATTGTCTCCATGGGTTTTTTTGCATGATATAATCCTTGTTTTAGTGGTGTATTCATGTGAAAATGTTTAAGGCATGTTTGATCTACCTTATGGGTGAAAAATCAACAAGTTTGTACATTACAAGTCCAAGGGTATCGATACGCTTGATCTGGTATCGGTACGGGTAAATGTAAATTTGGCCTGGGTATCAGTACACAAACAACCTTATCAATACATGTATGTGTATTTTTGTCTTAGGTATCGGTACGCGGGATGGTGTATCGATACGTGTTTTAGCTACTGAAATCTAGAATTTTAAGTTTGTGTTAGTGTATCGATACTCGGGAGAGGGTATCGGTATGTCTTTGTAAAAACACAGCCAAGTACCGATACCCTAGCTCGAGTATCGATATGGACATCCGTTATTTTCAGTTGAAGTGATTCTATAGTTTCTGATTCTTTCATTTTGGTCCCTACTTTTTGTGAATGCAATTGTATAAGTTTGGATGAACGTGTTAAGCTGAAACATGGCAAGTAAGCATGTAACATGACTAATTGAGGATTGGTAACTCCAAATTTAACTAAGTCCTTATAGTTTTCTATATTTGCAATTTTGTCCCTAAAATACAAATATGTGTGATTGGTTATCAATTCGATGTTCGTTTCTTTTTAGATTTCTTCCACTGTTGGCATGCATACCTTAGGTTAATGTATTGCATCGAGACAAGATAAAAATAAAAAATAGACCTAATTTGATTTAATGGTCTCGAGTTTGTTTTGGCAAACCCAATGTATGCGAGAAAGACTATGGGTTGAATCATGACTACATTGGCCGCATCTGCTTTAAGATTTATGTTTATGTATTGGCCACACCTTCTCCTATTTAGTCCTTAATATATCGAAACTTTTGTTCAACCGCGAATGTCACAAATTCATTTAATATTTTAAGTATAAAACCTACCACAACGAAACAATTTTGATATGACTTATGGTACTAATGTTAGTAGTATCAAAATAATAAGCAAAATTTGTGATGTTGCCTTTAGATCATTACTCACTTGATCGATTACTATTCGATGTTCTAGGTACCAAAATTCATGATACGAGTTTCGAAATTTATGCTCGTAGTATGCAAACTATGGCATGTTTATAACATTTATGGCACGTTTAAACTATTTTTACAAAATAGTCACCAAACTTTTAAAAGTTACATAATGTGCATTAAATTTTTATTTTTTTACAAAATCGTCACTGAGCCGTTAACTGTTGCTATGTTAATGACATCACAGTTACGAACATTTGAATAATTACGTATCCATAATGAGGGTTTGCTATGTTATTATTCAAATTTTGTAATTGTGACATCATTCACTTAACAATAGTTAACGGCTCAATGACCATTTTATAACAAAAATAAAAGTTTAATGCCTATTATTTTAATTTTGAAAGTTTGATGACCATTTTGTATTTTTTGGGATAGTTTAGTGATCATTTGTATACTTTATCCATAATTTTATTTACTATTTGTTTAATATTTAAATAGTTTACACATATTAAAAATGAATTTTATTTTCTGTGTTTTATTGGCAGTTATTAAGGCAACACTCAAGAAAGCCTTTGGATAAACCAATGCTTTCCGAACTAATCATAAGTGTGTCACAACACGCTAGTTTGGAAGTAAGAGATAATCTAAATAGTCACATCTCACTCTCTCTCCTACTTCCGCCAATTGCATTTTCCTATGACAACCACAACCATAGACGTATTCCACATGTCGTTTCCCTATTAATGCTTAATGGTTGATTAATACCCCCAATACACCAGTTATTCACTTTTCCTTAGGCTTTCTATCTCCATTATCGCTAAACAATTAGTAGGAGCAGATATCTGATTATCCAATTTCTATTTTTATATAAACGTCTCAACTTCCTCCGCCACTTTGTCTTTAATTGTGTATTACGACGTACAGAGCTTCGTCTTCTAACTCTGTTGCCGCTGCATCTGACCCTAACAGACCAATTTTTATACCAGAGATCCTTCCTCTGAAATCTATGGTTGCAAACCGTCTCCTCTCCAGTTCATTCCAAAAAAGATATGAACTGGTATGCCAACAGTGAATTCTTGAAGAATAAGGGTTGAAATTCACCCCTACATAGATACTACTATTCGATGCAGATATGTTGCATTTGATTCACAAGAAGAAGTGGGATACATTTATTCAAAAGCCAGGTGACATCAATATCTCATAGGTACACGAATTTTACACCCACATCGATCACGATAGAGAGAAATTGGTACAGGTTTAGTGGATTTCTCTGCTGTCACAATAAAAAATTAATATAAATTCTCAAACCACTAGGAAGCCCACACCACTTCCATGTCCCTTGCTGTGGACCGAACATACTCATCGATTTTGTGGGACCTTTATGTTCAAAGAACTAAATAGTTTGGAGAAGGCCATGAGAGAATAGTGCAATGGCGACAACTTCTGTCAAATTCAATATTTTTGGACAATATCGTCAATAACCGCCTTTTACCGACCCAAAATTGAAAAACTTTTTCTCTTCGCAAGATGTTGTTATTTTATTCCCTCGTCAAGGGATGTGACTTATGCCCGACGCAACTGATTCACGCTGCCATTGTCGAAAAAACTATGTCGATAAGCAAACTACAAGATCTATTCTTCCCTAACCTAATCACAGCACTATGTGCAAAGGCGGGAGTGGAACAATGGGCGAGGTATACCATTATTGATGCACTCCCAGGATCGCTCATATTCCAAGTGGATGAGCTAAAGAGATACGCCCAAATTATGCATTGCATCTCATTAAAATAGCTGAGGAATGAATTACAACTGTTGCATGTCTTGGAATCATTATAATCATAGATTAGTTGGAACCTTGGGAAGTATGGGTTGTTTACTATTTTTAATTTATGCTTTTTGTTTTTCTTGTTTTCATTTTGCATTGCTTCAGGACAAGCAACAATTCAAATTTGGGGGTATTTGACGAGTGTGTAAATGACCTATATTGCATTTATTAAATAATTTTATTTCATATTTGTTTAATATTTAAATGGTTTACACATATTAAAAAAGAATTTTAATATTTAAATAAAAGAACAAAATTATGCCTCTGTAAAATTTTGGTAAGAAAATAAAATAGACACATGTCATATTACAAGGAAAACCTTTGACTTTATTTCATAGAATTTCCTCATATAGTGTTTCAGGATACGATCATAATCTCCTATTTATCATTTTTTCATTACTTTATGCAAATTATTATTCATTTTATTATTTCAAACCTATTTTAAAATTCGAGAAGTATATTCGTTATATGGTAAGTATAATGGTATGAATCTTCAAGCAACTATTTTAAATTAATATTTAAAGTTTGACTTGTTAAAAAGAAAAATATATCACAATGATAATTTAGTAAAATTTACCTCTAAGTAATCTTATATTCTTTCAACCAAATATGTAATTGCACCCTTAAAAACATTTCTGATAATACTATTAAAAATACTTCTAATGAAAGATGAAGGTTTAAAAATCATGAGACCAAGGTTCGGTACTAGTAGAATTAACGACCAACTAAAAATGTAAGAACAAGAAGTTGCATTATAGGTTTGCTGTAATGTTTCGAAACTTCATCGTTAAGTTTTGATACTACTTAAATGTCTTATGTTGCATTGTTTGCTATAACGTGTCGGAACTAGTATCTCGGTTTTTGTAAAAATATTTAAACTTTGAATTATGAGATTTTTTGTTTTAAACTTAAAACGTATAACCTTTTCGGTTTCCGTTCCCTCTTCTTTTTCATTAAGAGTTGCTAAACTTGTGACCCAATTCTGAGACTTAACATGGAATATTTATATCAAAGCTGGAATGTCACAACCAAAAATTAATGCCCTTTTTCTCTCTCACTCAGTTGTGCGAACCGATTGGATTTCTCCATTCCTTCAGTTTAAAATCTTTAAATTGGGACTTTTCACTTTATTCTTTCACCAATCAAACCTTCTAAACACCATCTCCTCACCCCCCTTCATTTTAAATTTGAATCTGCAGGATTCAAAGGTATTTTTGGAAACCCTATTTTTTTAATAGCCTTACTTTTTGTTTGGATTTCATTTATTTTTCATAGCTGACCATTAATGTTGAAAATATGGTTGCTATTATTGATGGGTTTTCTCAAATTTTTTGATTATTTTATTTAAATTTTTACAAGAACCCTAGACCCAGTTCATTCAGAGACTACTAGAAGCAAGCAAAGGTATATTTTTGGAAACCCTAATTATGTTAAAATACCCTTGATTTTCATTTGGTTTTCATTTACTTTCCATGGATGACCGTTGATTTTGAAAATTTGGTTGATATCATTGATGGAGTTTTCAGATTTTCTGCTAATTTTTTTAAACTTAAATAGAAAGCCTAAACTCGGTTCAATCAAATCATGTCTCTTGGAATCAAAGGTATATTTCTGGAAACCCTAACTTTTTCTTAAACATTCCCTTACTTTTGGTTGGTTTTTATTTATTTTTCATGCCTCATTGTTGATGTTGACAAATTGGTTGATATTTTTGTTTGGGTTTTTACGATTTCCCTCTAAATTCGTTTAAAATTTAATAGGAACCCTAAGCCCAGTTGAATCAAAGGTATTTCTGGAAACCCTTAAATTTTTATATACCATTTCTTTTGTTTGGTTTTCCAATTCTTTCCATGGCTTAGCTTTGAACTTGGGAATTGCTTGATATTATCGATGGCCTTGGCTTCATGTTCAAAACACGTTTGATATGACCGATGAGTTCCTGTGAATTTTCTTTTATTTTCATATATTATTCATTGATGGGGTTGACCAAATTCTTCCATTTGTGATGTTGATCGTCTTGGAATCAATTGTTTTATTTCTTACAGGATCCCTAAACCCAAATCCTAGTCAATTTTTATGTAAACCCATTAATCATATAGCCAACCAAACCTTAAAAAACCGTTAAGCCAACACCATCTATTGTTGAATACTGTTTTAGATATGAGGATGAAATGACCAAATTTTATAAACATTTTTGCAATACTCCAATTCGTAAAGAGCATGATGTGGACATGAATTTCATTCAAAACCCAAACTACAACTTCAAAATAAAGTCAAATTTCACAAAATAGGGTTGGAATACTTTGCTTGAGATCAAACTGAGGGTTTTTGAAATCCTTGAATGGATCTTTTACAGTAATGCCACAATTGAACGTGCACCAAATTCTGTTGAGATCATAACCATTAACTCTTTTGTTATGAGTAAGGAACTCTTTATCACCCCCATTCAATTGCATCTGCTTTAGGTATTGAAAATAAAAGGCCCTTATAATGAAATTGATACCCGCTCTATTGAAAAGTACAAATATCATAACCCCATAAATCTTTCTTTTGAAGAGAGAATCTTTCACCTTACTGTGACATGATTTTTTCGATCATCCGCTGAGAATGCAGCAAAAATTCGAGAGATTGATTATTTGTGGCTTAACCAATATCGAACTGAGGTTGCTCCTAACATTGCCAAAATCATTTTTCTCCAGCTAGTATCATTTATCAATAAGGGCCATGGAGCCTCAACCTCTCTTCCATATGCTTGTGTCCTTACACACATTTTTTAGAATCATGATATCGATTTTTCTTTTGACCCACATGTCCCTTTAAAGGAAAAGATTGACATGCATTCACCACACAAATGCAGATACAAATTTTGAAAAAATTGTTGGATTTATCAGGATTCAAAATATGTTGCCAACGCAAAAAATGTGGAAGAACACTCCCCTTTACCTGTCAAACAAGTTTGTTCTAAAAATTGAGAGAATATTACAATGAAGTTATTGTATGACTACATGGTTGTCATGCTCATGTTGGTTCATAGTTGGCTGACCTTCGAAACCATACTAATTCGTAGTTCGCGAAGCTTCAAAACCATGTTGTGTCTCAATTTGATAAGCTTCGTATCCATGCAAATTCGTAATTTGTTGAGCTTCGTAAACATGATGATTCTTAGTTTGTAGAGATTCGCAAGGAAATGGCCTACATTCGTCAAGAATTCAGTACTCGCAAGACAAATGACTAGACTTTTAATATAATGACATTTGAAGTTGTTAATGTTTTTTTTGGAATTCGATGCATATGAACTTAATGTTTGATGGACTTTATTTTATTTTATTTCAGTTACATTTTTGAAAATTTAAAATTCTATTGCTTTTTATTTTATTTTATTTGCCAAAATTATATATTGTTGTTATAATCCTCTCAACTTCTATCTTTACACAGTGCAACGTCAAATGTTTGAGTTTTTCTTCGATGATGTCTACTGGAGTTCTAAATCATGCGATAAAGAAAATATTGTTCACTGCTATTGTGGATTGCAATCACCAATTTAAACTTCAACTGTACCATGAAACAAAGTGAAAAGATTTTATGGATGTGCTAGAGGCCTCGAAATATTAAGTAATAAGTTGGGTTTACTATTCCAGTGTTTCGATTAATGCATTATTCTGAATTTCCTTTGCACATTTGTAGAGCAACTATGATTTTTTAAATGGATTGACAATGATGAGAATTGAGAAATTAGGTTCAAACGTTGTTGGTCAAAAATAGAGAATTTAAAATTCATAATGCCAAAATACAGAAATGGTGAATATGGATAAAGTAAGAAGGTTGTACAAAAAACTAGAGAAATTTGAAGTCAAAAGAAAAAACCTGAAAAACAATGTGATGTTCTACTAGTCTGTTTTGATTATTTCATGGATGTGTTATGTTGTAATAAATTTTTTCATCTACAAATATGAACAAGATCCAACTTGCCTTTTGGCAAACAAATAATGCCATAATACATTTGGAAACTAACAATTGCTTGCTTATCATCAATGTAATACGAAATACTCACAAGTTATGTTACACAACTAGTAAGAAATCAAAACCTATTGTGAAAGTAACCTGAGTAAATACTGTACACCGACACGAATCATGTCAGAAGTCTCTTATGCACGTCGCTTACACATCATCTCATTATCAGGATTCTCTGTTGTACGTGCCTGACACGCTTTTCTTATCAAGAATCTTAGCTGTAACAAAACTATGAGTTTCAATACTCAAACATATAAAATGTACCCATTCTTGTAAAGTTTCAATTCTAATCATGTACAATGTTCACGTTCATGTATAGTTACATGTTCATATGTAATTGGGAGTACGAAATGTATATAAGAGGTTCTATACTTATACTAGAACGTGCACCTTAAATGTTACCATATCTTGTAAGATTTTAGGTTCATATTGAAGAATATCGAAACGTGAAGTATAGTATCGTTACTTATCGATGCTAAAATAATGTTGAACGTGTTTAACGATATATTTGGCTCTGATTAAGTTGTCAAAATCCCATTACATTTGGTACATTTGTTTGAGGAACCGATGTTTACTGAGAAATATGATCACTAACACAAATAAAAATTAGATTAAAAAGTACAATCGAAAATTTGATACATGGTCCATTGCTACTAAGCTTAGTTCAGTTAAAATGAATGGCAGAAGAGTTTGTTTTCATGATGTCGTAGTCTGTACATATATCAAATTTAACGTTTAATTCCTCAACTATTTGTTCTTTCTCATGTCATCTCCTGGAAATACGTACACAAACAGCGTCTTCGTCTGCGAAAAGTGGAGAACCTCATGGGATTCTTGATAAACTAACACCTTCATCAAAATTTACATACTACTCGATGTTAGTACCCCTTATACGGTTGTATCTCCTAAACATCTTGCAAAGGCCGTTTGCATTACACATCTTTAGCATGTAATGAGCTTCAAGGCTAGGCTCATCAACGGGGATTTTGGCTTCCAATGAAGATAATTTCTTCCATGTTGATTTGCTAATCTCCGTGGAAATCAACTCAAACAAATCATCCTTATTGATGTTGCTATTGAATGAAGTATAAAGGTAAGTTCCTAAAAAGAAAACGGTTGCAAAAAAGTGCCATAATTTTTAAATATTTTTGCAAAATATGGTAGAAGTGTAGAAGTATTTATAGAAGATTTGTAAGGGTAAAATTAGGGTTCGACACTTAAAATGTTATCGACAATTAGTTTGTGGTTCAGTACCTAATATTTTATTAATAATCAATTTGGGGTTCGACATTTAAAATGTTACCGATAATCAATTTGGTGTTCGACACCTAAAATGTTATTGCTAATCAGTTTGGGGTTTGTACCTGAAATATTATCAATAATTAATTTGGGGTTCAGTGTCTAAAATGTTACCGATAATCAGTTTGGGGATTGGATCGTAAAATATTATTGAAATTTAGTTGGGGTTCGACACTTATAATGTTGCCCAAAACTAGTTTCATGTTTGACATCTAAAATGTTACCGAAAATTTGTTTGGGGTTTGATACTTAAAATGTTACCAATAATGAGTTTGGGGTTCCTGACCTATAATATTATCAAAAATTATTTCCGGACTCGGAATCGAAAATGTTACCGAAAATCAGCTTCGGGTTTGGGACCTAAAATGTTATTGAAATTCAGTTTCGAGATCGGCAACTAAAATGTTACTTGCATTCAATTTGACCCTAAAATGTTAATAAAATTTAGTTTCGGGATCAGCACCTAAAATGTTACCTACAATCGGTATGGCGTTAGGAAACCTAAACTATTACCAAGATGTTTAACTTTTTAAGTTGAGTGAGGCCCTAAAATATTTTTGAAATTTAGTTTCGAGAACAGCACCTAAAATATTACCTATATTCAATTTGACCCTAAAATGTTAATGAAATTCACTTTCGGGATCGACACTTAAAATGTTACCTACATTCAGTTTGGCGTTATGGAACCTAAATTATTATCGAGAAATTTAACTTTTTATGTTGAGTGAAACATTTTATTCGTCACCTAAAATGTTATCGAAAAACATTTTGAGTGGTCAGGGAACCTAAAAAATTACAAACATATTTCACTTTCTAAGTTCAAAGGGAAATATTTAACTCGACACCTAAAATATTAGAAAAACCAGTTTAAAGGTAAAACATTTCATTAGCCAACTAAAAATGTTAACCAAAACCTATTTAAATTGGTTGGTAACATGTAACTGAAAAATTAAATGTCTTTGTATACTAGCCATATTTTAACCTGCTGCACCGTAGACCTACCCTATTTTGCTCTTATCTTCATTTCCTTCCTAGCCGCAATCAGGTGTCAATTCAAGGCCTTAATCATTTAATCAACACATGAAAGTTTCAATCTTACAAACGTTACATGGAATTGGTCGCGTACTAATAGTGATTTTCAGGCTTTATTGGTTGAATATTCCCTTTAGGGATTAAATTTGGAAATATACATTTGGAAAAATACCTCTCATTTGGTCCACGTAATTAAAACTCGCATTATGTCAAATGCGTTTTCGGCACTCGCTCTTATTCAGATACGAGTTTCAGTCTGATGTGGCGTTGGCCTATTATTTTAAACTGTTAAAAGAACTTGCGCTTATCAGGACGCGAGTTTTGCGAGAAGTTGATACGATACGACGCGAATTTATCGCGTTATCTGAATAAAAATCGCGGTTGGCAAAGTGCGAGTTTTTAATATTCCTTTTGTTAAAACAAGGCTCGATAGGCATGTTTTCGGTGAATTTACGCAGTATTGTGGTGTAATTTGCTTTTATTTGAACTTCAACATCGTATTAGTGAAACGTCTCTTCACATTGGTGTAAAAATCACCCTATATAAAGCATCTGAACTGGTGTAAAAATCGTGTTAAAAAACGCTATGTAGCCATATTTTATGTGCATGAAGAACATGGAAACAAGGGTCGATAGCCATGTTTAAGTGGATTTTGGGTTAGGTTGGGATATATTTTTGCTAGTTATTTAACTTTTACGTTGTAATGCGATAACAAATTTTTTCGATGGTCCAAAAATCGGCCAGTATAACGTATCTGAAGGGTTGTAAAAATAGATTTAAAAAGCTACGTTACCTTGTCCGTTTGCATGAAGAACCTTGTAACAAGGGTTGATCGGCATATTTGAAATGGTCCAAAAATTAGCCCCTATAAGGCATCCGAAAGTGTGTAAAAATGTGTTAAAAATACTATAGAAACCATAAAATGCAGCTTGGAACATTGTTTATGATATTTAGAAATAAAACATTTGAGCGACTTGTTGTGTCCAGGGTTCTTACATTTAGTACAGAGCCTCGATTGACATGTCCGTTCTCGTGGAACCATATCCTCGGCACAATGAATCCTTGTTGAACGCGAGCGACCTTTTTTCTTACGCTATAGTGAATAAACTAGCTGTATTTTAGGTTCATCGCCAACTACGTCATGATCACATTCATTTTCGATCAGAGGAAACTCGTATCAATATACCTTGAATACAATTTTAAGTCGGTATATCGGATCAACGAATGTTATTATGTCAAAATAAATAGATGCATATACAATAAAGGCATGCGGACATGGGTACTTGAATGTCTAGAAACATCCGCAGTCGCATATTTTTTAGCGTAGATTAACAACATAATTATTATGCATTATTCCTTTAAGCGGCTGCGAATGTTCAGTAACTTGAAAGCGATGTTCGAGACGAGAGAATCATATCGCACCCATCGAGTTTGCGTGCGGATTGTATAGTTGAAATTTTTGCTGGAAATCTGGATTGAACTTGTGGCCACGTTCCATCTAGCTCATTGCTTGTTTTTTTAGGGTTGCAAAAAGGATAGCCAGTCGATAATATGTAGCCTTGACAATAGATGTGATAGGTAAATGACTCGTTTCCTTTAGAGACGAATTGATCGCCTCAGCCAAGTTCGTTGTCATGTGACCATATCGACGACCCTTATCATATCATCGTAGCCATTTCTCTCTCGAAATATCAACAAGATAATTATATCTAGCTAAATTTCTTACTCGCAACTCCTCTAGCAGCTTTTCAAACTCATCAGATCGGTGTGCGTTGCCTATTCAATAAAAGACAGAATAGTTAATAAGAAACAATAATAAAAGCAATGTTAATTAATAAAGCTGCTATGTGAAAGGCGTACCCATGCGAAGAACCATTATACGCTCATCGTCATTCTTATATCTTTGGTAGTAATTATCAGCAATGTGTCGCAGACAGTACTGGTGATAAATATATGGAGGTTACCAAGATGGGCCCAAACGCTCGATTGATCCCCATATCCCTACGCCTCTATCTAAAATAATACATATCCTATCTTTTTTTTCTCGTAAAACGCGACATAAGACATGTGTACACAGGTTGGTGAGAAAAAGCGTCCACAAAGGGATATCTTCTTTTTCAACGATTGTGAAAGCGACCATAATACATTTTTTGTTGCCGTCTAATACAACTGTCACATGTAAGATATGGGTGTATCTACCATACAAGAATGTTCCGTTGAACTGCAGCATCCGCTTACAATGGCAAAAAGCCTTAACGGTCTACAAAAATATCCAAAAAAGGCAAAAAAAATTGGCACTCCCCCGGTACTACACAATCATTGTAGTATGACGACACTGTATCTAGTTGCACAACTGTTCTTGGATTATATTTCTGCATCATCTTCAGCCACATTTGTATCTCGCTATACGATTTCTCCCACTGCCCATACAGTTGTTGGATGACAAGATATCTTGCAAACCATGCCTTATCCTATTTAACCGTGTACATGAATTGAGATTTAATCGAAGCTATACATATCGACATAGATGTACGTGGATTTACATTTAAAAGTAGACGATGAGGCCGATTGGGATTACGTCAGACACGAAGGACAGCAACTGGTGGCTTGTCATCATCATTGTCATTATTTCTAGATTCAACAGTACCATTTGTTCCAACAGGACAACCGATGAAGAAAGTGATTGCGGCGATGTTTGGTGGACAAACCCGCTACTAAAGTTGGTGGCCACATGAGGAAACTGCATCAATAGAAGGTAGGATGAATGAACGCTTGACGCCCTACTAATCATCGCTAAAAATAAACCATATGGGTCTAACACAAGAGGCGTGAAAAAACCTTCGGTCGAACTCAGAGGCGGATGAATGATGAGTGCATCGAGTGGTTGAAGGTCAGTACCGTAGATGATGATGGTCTCGATGCAGAAGAGGTAGAAGCATGCCTTCTCGTAGATGATAAAACACCACCAGAGGTATTTTGTGCTCTCGTTGTACAATGAGTCAGTGGGCGATTACATTGCGTACACTGATAGACGATGGCTTGTTCTTCTGAAGTTAGAATAAATGACTTGTCATTCATTCTAAACCATGCCTCGTAATATAAGCTAACCATCGTCTCGAACATGCGATAGTCCCGACAAGGTTGATGTTGCGGATTCGCCCTGCAACTCTAATGAGTTATATAATCTACATGCTTCACCCCTTAATCAACCTATCCAACAATATAAAAGTTCTAGCATGCTTTTTAAATGTTATATACGTTAAAAGATTGAGAAAAAAATTATTACCTATGGCTTCTCTTGTCGAGTGAGCTTGTGTAACTCGTCCAAATTTAGAAGGTCCACCAAAATTCGTTGGACACAACCAAACTACCGCAGAACACGGTCGGTCAGACGCTACTCAACTATAGCGTAGCAGATAAGTGGTACAGTGGCAGTCCAAACAAGCCTCGTGCCCTCTGAAAATTCTGATAGACACTCGTGTACTTCCAGATTTACGTACGGTGTCCATAAAAACTGTACAATATACAATTATAACTATGTATCAAATTTAATTTAAATAAATACATTGTGTAAATTTAATAAAAAATATACTTGAAAATGTTACTTGATTCACATATTCATTCTCAATATCCTATCTGATAGCGCTCAGACCCTTGGCAAGACTAACATGAATTAAATGACCGCTCCACCTACAAAACAAGAAGATAATTTTAATATTGAAAAAAATATAACAAAAATATACTCTTTTATTACTTCTGGCACAACGAAAAAACATATAGACTAGGCTGGCTAAGTTGAGGGCGTAAAAACAGTATTCTCCTCCACGCCCATGACTGAAGCAACAGCAAACAACCTTTAATGTTGTACTTCTGAGGATCAGCGTTCTTGCACTCCCTAAATATAGATGCCAAAATCGCCGATCCCCAGCTCAATTTACCGGCACCTTCAAAATCAAGCAAATGCCGCAACCACAACGTGCAAACTTTGTTACAGGATTTGTTAGGCATCAATATCCCGCAGATCATTTGTAAAATATGAGCGCGAGTATACGCCTATAATAGGAAAAAATATATTAGCGTATGTAAATTTAATTATTTTACTAAAATTAACTAAAAAATTATTTTTACCTTCTTCACGTCTTCGTTCGATTCAGACGGTAGATTCTTAAAAGTGTCTCGCAGCCACATTAGTTTTACACGCCCACCGTCGAGCGAATCAGGCGCAACCCCTAGCATATCCAAATAGAGGTCGTACCAATCACCACTACTATGACCGGTGATAACCTCTCCACCAACAGGCAAACCGAGGAGATGGAAAATGTCCTCTAGAGTAATGGTCACCTCGCCGCACAGAAGGTGGAATGTGTGTCTCTGGCCTCCACCTCTCTAGAAGAACGTTGATCAAATCAATGTCCAATTTCACACCTCCAATAATTCTGAATGTGTGCAAAAATTCGGCCTGCTCGATATATGGTTCTACCTCTAGGTGGGGTCCATTTGACATCCAATTGTATGAAACCTCCAAACGTTGTTCTATCACATCCTAAAAAAATTAAACAAATATAAATTTAAACGAATTTTAATTTTTTAAAAAATAACGACATAAGAAAATAAAAATAATAAATAAAACTAGATAAAACTTATATTCCTACGATGATAATTAAAGACTTGTTTGTGATCCAACTTTATCAAACCCGCCATCGTATCAAACAAGAGAAAATACCCGAGAAATTTAGAGAGAGTAAAATTGAGAGAAAGTGAAATTTGGTATGAGGTAAAAGGTGAGGGCAATTTATAGTGGAAATTGCACCGGTTAGGGTGCGAGTATTCAATGAAACTCACATCATGTTAACCGCGAGTTCTAAAACTCGCGCTTTACCAAAAGTGAGTACTGTGTAAATTTATCGCGGTAATAAATATTTCAACCGTTCACCTATATCCAGTAACTCACGCTTCACCAACCGCGAGTTCTATCTGGAAAAGCGATAAATCCGTGCCGTATTATATCAACTTCTCGCAAAACTCGCGTCCTGATAAGCGCAAGTACTTCTAATAATTTAAAATAATAGGCTAATGCCACATCAGACTGAAACTCGCGTCTGAATAAGCGCGAGTGTCGAAAACGCGTTTGACGTAACGCGAGTTTTAATTACGCGGACCGTATGGGGGTATTTTTCCAAATGTTGTTCAAAGGGGTATATTTCCAAATTTAATCCCTAAAGGGAATATTCAACCAATAAATCCTATTTTTCGTTTCATTATTATTGTTTCGTGAATATCTACCATTACTTTCCATTTTAATAAATATAATAACTCATTAAAATTAATGTAGCAATAACCTAATAAAATTATATAATATCATAAAAGAAAATAATGAACAAAAATTATCAAACATATACATATTTTATACCGTCGTAGAGCATGGAAAATCTGAGTAAGAATTTTGTTGAAGTATGTATGAATAGTTTCTTTAAAATAAATCTAATCTTTCCTCAGTGCTTTGAGTAACGTTGGACGTTTGTCTCCAAAGATCCAATAATAAACGATTACAGTAGTAGCACAGCAACAATGATCTACTGGTGTGATCAATCGTACACAAACTTGTCTTTCTCTATAATCGGAAGGAATGAATTTAAAAGAATTTTTTTAATATTGGTGTTTTTGATGATATGTTTTGAAAGTTTCTCAACTGGGCTTTGTATAGAGTAGAGAAAATGAATTAAGAGATTGAACTGGTTCATGAAGAGTTTTGTTGAAAAATTAATAGATATAAATGAACACACGCAATAAATGAAAAATGCAATATTAAACCAAAAGTAATGAATCTGTTCACCAAGAGATACAATTGTTCAGATACAATTGTTTATCAAGAGATTTAATTGCTCACAAAAGACACATATGTTCAACAAGTGATGTTTACCAAGAGACGGCTTTTTGAGAGAAAAAATAATTTAGTTGCTAAAATTCGACAAGTCCATTTAGGCCCGACCGGTTCGGACATTTTGCATTGCCCATGTCGTGTGCACCACATTTTTCTTAACAACATTTGCATCAATTTATCATTGGCATAATGCTAAAAAATATCCCTAACGTTTGACTAAATAGTCATTTTGACATCTATTCTTTTTTTAAAGTAATTTAACTCTCAGCCTTTTATTTTGGGTCAAATGACACATCCGCGAATGAAAATTGTTAGTCAAATAACGATAAATAGCTTAAATGGCGTGATAAACCTACATGACAGTGCACGTTGCGATAACAATGCCATATAGACAAATGTGCCGACTTTATAGAATGACACATTAGTTAAAAAATAATTTTATAAAATTGTATAAATTATATTTTTTTCTTCTGGCGTGTCATATAGACAAATGTGCCGACTTTATAGAATGACACATCAAAATGACTATTCAGTCTACGTTAGATGCGTTTTTTGACATTATATCTTTAGCATTCATCATTCAACCATTTTAGCATATTATATACCATTTTTAAAGGTCTCGTGGAGTATAATATAAAAACATAATTGTATAATTTAAACCTCAAATGTCACCAATAAACAATATGCATCAAAGTTTCAAATTATCCAGTATTTTTCAACATAACTAAATTCAATAAGTAGTCTCAATATTATTTATCGGTTTCATTGTTACTCTGCAAAATCTGAAACACAATAATATATATAATTTTAAATTTTTTGAATATATTTTGAATTTTTAATATTTCATAATCGAAAGTACTTTTTATTATAATTTAAATAAAATTTTAAAAATATATATACCACATCAACACATTAATGGTTAACATTAGTCAAATGGTTAAATTGATGCAATTCGCAAATTTGAGGGCCTAATTGGGTACGTTTTTCACGAAGGAGCTAAATTAATTATTTGGTACGAATCCGGGGAGAAAAAAAATACTCCTAAGCCAATTTATTTTTAAAAAATAAAATGTTTTAAAATATTTAAAATTAATCGGTATCTCAAGACAACACCGGTTTAAGTTTATATATGACTATTTATATAAATATATTAATAAAAAATAAAATTTTATGTGAAGAATTTAAATCGGTCTCATAAGGCTCGTGATACCACTTTTATAGAAACTCTCCGTCCATGTCACTAAACTATATTTTAAAATACAAAATAGTCATCAAACTTTTAAATATTATAAAATGGGCAGTAAAATTTTAGTTGTTGTTACAAAATGGTCACTGAGCCGTTAACTGACGTTAATTGGGTGACGTGACCGTTACAGAAATTTAAATAATATAACATTTAATCATCCATATTGACACATTTAATCAATTTATTCGTACTTTAACCCTCATTATTGATGTCTAAATTGAGTGAATGTGTAAATATTGAGGAATAAATATGTTATTATACAAATTTCTGTAACTGTCATGTCTCCCAGTTAACGGCAGTTAATGGCCCAGTGACCATTTTACAATAAAAACTAAAGTTTAATGACCATTATGTAATTTTTAAAAGTTTAGTGACCATTTTGTATTTTTACGGATAGTTTAGTGACTATTTGTGCACTTTATCCTTTTTTAACTAATAAGAGCATCTAGTTCTATTGAACAAATAAATAGGAGATATCACAATCGAAAAAAAAGTCTATCGAAACTAAAACAGACTAATTACAATAATTCATTATTTTACCTAAAAATATCAAAGAGCACAAACTAGTTTCATTCAGAAAAAGAGAGCACAAACTAGCCCCTAAATAATAAAAATAGGGTGTATAAAGAAAACGTTAAAAAATTCAACCAAACAACTCATAAAAATATCATTATCAACAGTGAAGGATAAGCACTATTAACACTGACATAATAATAAATATAACGATGACAACTGACTTCATCACAGGTCAAACGTGACCTATCTGAGCACAAATTAATATGAAAGAATCAACATAATGGTCCAAATCAATGGTAAATCAAATAAAATAACCAAACAAACGTAACTGGAAAGACAACGTCAAATCTAATTTTAAAAAAAAAATGTGCTATAAAAGCGTATAAAAAAACATTCATAATTTTTTATAAGTGGAAGACTTATAAAAAACACAATGGTACAAATCAATGGTAATTTTTTTTATTTGAGATCATTTTATCCCATTATTCTTAAACTATATAAACCTCAAAAGTCAATTGTTACTTTAATATAAGCTTAATTTTATCAAAAATATCCTCATACAATAAACACAAGCTAACGAAATACGGCCAAAAGATTTTCTGATAACAGTTCTCCTTTTTTTAATAGTTTATAAATATTTTTGAATTTTACTTTTTTATAATTTATAATTTATTAGGTCATGTCTTTTAATTTTCTAAACTTTATTTTTAGAAAATTTTAATTTTTTAATATTCTAAAATTTAATTATTTACTTAATTATTAATTTTTTTATGTAAAATATTAAATAAACACTTGAATTTTCTAAAAACTAATTAAACTTTCCTGTCATATTATCATTCACGTACTGTTATGTAAGTTTTGTAGACCGTCATATCACTACAATGAACTACCAAATAAGTCAACGATATTATTGTCATAATTTTTTTTGATAAATTTTAATTATAATTTTAATTTTACCTAGAAGGGAGAGAAAGGAGGGCTCGAGAAGAAAAAATGTGTTTCTAGTAGGTCTCGAACCCATAACCTAAGAGAAATAAAAGAACAAAAATAAATAGCTTAACTAACTAACCAAATGTACTTGCTCACTATTGTCATAATTTAAAAGTTCAAAGATCTAGTTTAATACATTTTTTACGAAGAGTAACATTAATTTTTAAAAATGCGAGGATTGAAATACACTATTAAGCCGATTAATTATAAGATAAGATTTGCTTTTCACTAATAACTGTTCAGTGATTCTCTGTGTCGCCACAAACTTGCTTTTCAAAATTCTAAATTTATCCCTTTTCAAATCAATTAAAAAACGCGGAACGGAATAATTAAGATGCCTCTCTCTCTCTGTCCCCGCCTGGTTACAGTGATTTCTCCTGTCGATAATGGCTTCAAATTATTCTGATTTGAAGTTCAATGCCAAATGTTTTAAATTCCAGATTGCGATCTCAAAAGTTTCGCTTCTCCCTCAAAGCCGCTCTGTATGCAACTCTTTCTCAATATAACTTGAATCCTTATTTTCTGTACCGAAATGTAATATCTTCGTCGCTTTAATAGTAATTTATCGATTCAGAATCGCTACTTTGATTGTGTTAAACAAACACTAAATGTGCAGAGATAAATCTAAGGATGCGCGGAAGCGGCGAGGAGTCGGAAGACGAAGAGACATTGAAGGAGGGGGTGGAATCGAGGAGGAGACCATTGTGGAAGAGGGCTTTATTGTTGATTAAAAACGAGTCGAGTTCAAGCTGGAGCGGAGTCGGGAGGGACATCGTCAGTGGAAACACAGGGCCTTCTCGTCCCCGTGGATTCGTCATTCATCCTGATAACTGGTAACGTATATTTCCTTTTTGCCTACCTTTTCAGCTTCTTTTCTTCTTGTGAATTAAAATGGCTTAAACCATAAGCATTATTAACATCACACATATCTAACATATAAAAATACAAAGACTATTTACCTTATAAGAACATACCATCAAATATGGAATTTGACTGTATAATCAGACTGCTGCAAAGTTTGATTAGGATATGAATTCGAATATATTCAAATGTAATTATGATTTAGAATTTTTTTTGATTAATTATGATTTAGAAATTTGAAATGATTATAAATAGTTTAAGAATATATTTTATGTTACTCAGCTTAACATGTGGGTCACAAATCTTTGATTTTATTAAATTACATTATTTAATTTTATCATTAACAAATAGGATCACTTGTGTTAATTTCATTAAATAATTTAACTGCAAGAGATACCTTAGTATGCATAAATAACCCATTTCTACACAATATTAACTTTGGTATTTCATGTTAAATTACGGATGTATAGGAGCAAATTTTTTTTGTTAATTTTGTCAATAATTTCTAGAGCAGGTCTCAGTTACACCCTCTTTCTCTTCTAAGTTGTGGGTTCAAGACAAATTCTTCTTTCCCTCCTCCACGTAAAAATTGTTCAAAAAATTTTTTTTGTTAACTTTTTTAGATAACTAACTTTTCCATTAAAATTGCTTATATAAAAGCTATCTAATTTATTAATAATAAAAATTATGTGACTTTAATTTGATAAAATTTAAAGTTTGTGTATTATATTAAGTGATTTAAAATGTAAATAACTTCCTTATTTCCAAATTAAAATTCAAACCTACTTGATCTTACTCCAATTATATTTTTTTTTGAACTTGACCCAAATTATAAATTAGAAAATTATTTAAAAAATAAATTAGAAAATTACTAAATACAAATTTTGTGTAAAATAAAATTTAGACTACATAATTTTACCCAATTAAAAATAATTAAAAGTTGTGTAATCTAAATTTCACATGATCTGTATATAAAATAATTTCCCTTATATATTCTGGATACTAAATTTAACATCTTAATTCATTAACTATTTTTTTATGAAGATAGAAGTATCACCGTGTGCCTCATTTAAAATCCTCCTAAATCTATTTGAAAGAAAATAGTACACATGATAGTTACAATGGACACATATAAAAATGATTTTTTTAGCATTCAAGACCACTCGTAATCGAGAATAACTTGTAAAATACAACAACGAAACATGTTATAGTATTTCAATTTTATAATTAAATTTACAATTAATTTTAGCGTAAGAATTAAAATTAAGTATGAAATGATACTATCTTGTAATTACCTTAAGATTATTAAAAAAATGTGATTATTTTTCTTGGTCCATTTTTTTTAATATTTTCTTGATCAAGTTTTAAGGCTTCATATTAAGTTTTTACGCATCTTACATATAACGAAAGTTTATAATGATTTGATTTGTTATTCTTTAAGTTTTATTGATTATAATATTTAAATTTAATTATTATTCGAATCTATGAAAAAATCAAAATTTTTCGGATATTTTTCTAGGGCCATGAAGTTGGATGAGATTTTAGATCAAATTTTTTTAAAAAAAACTATTTTCAACTTTAAAGAAAGGGTTTGAAATGATTTTGAGCTTAAATTTGTTGAATGTCATCCACTCTCCTATTAAAATCATGGCATGTATCAGAATCAGAATCAGAATTTGAATTTGAATTTTAAATTTATTTTTTATTTTAGTTCTAAAATACAGTTAAATATAGAAAAAATAATTTTAATATTTAATATAAGCCTAATGTATTCTTTGGTCCCTGATGTATATATTTTAACTCTGGTTATTAAACTTTGGTCGTTTTGTTGTGACTATTGATGTCCAAACGACGTCATTTTATGTACTAAACTTTAGGGGTGTATCAACTTTACAACCAAACTTTAAAATGATTCTAATTTTAACACTGAACAATTTGGTCGCTTGCCAATCAATTTTTGTCCATTATCGATAACCATTCGCGATAAGATCAATATCAAAATGATCGTATTTCACTCTTCTTTCTTCTACTTGGATTGACTTTCCACGAAATTCACTCAAAAATTGAAGAAATTCCATCAAAAGATTCGGATTGCTAATACTTCGATCTCCTCCGATGATCGTCTGATGAAGCAAATTCTGAGGCATGTTGTTCTTTTTCTCAAAAGAATACTTTTCACTGTCAGATTTTCAAATAAACACCGTAAACTTCTCAAATCTAAAAAATCCCCTAAAAATGATGAATTTTTGTTTAATTTAATCTATTTTGACCGAGTTTCATAAAAAAATCAATCCGATGAGAAGAAAGAGAAGCGAAATACAAATGTTTTGACTTATCTTGTCTTGGATGGCGACCGGTGACATGCAAAGTGTTGAATGACTAAAATAGAATTGTTTTAAAGCTTAGTGGCAAAATTGATACACTCCTAAAGTTGAGTGCCTAAAACGACATTGTTATGAGCATCAACAGACATACTAAAACGACGTCGTTTTGTCCACGTCTTCACCGTTTGGATTTTAACAGCCCGGTGATATAATTGAAATAAAATAAAAGTTTAATACTATAATTGAATAATTGAAGGTCCAATAGTATAAACGACACAACATCTAAAATTTATTGGTGTCCATTATAAATTTCCCTAAATTTAAAATATGATAAAATAATTCAATTGATCTTTACTGGCTGGGCCATCGAAACTTTTTCTTTTTGTGGTATATAAATATCACAGGTTGAGACAAGCTTTAAAGATATCTATTGTCGTTCATTAACATACATGGACACCTCTCCCGACAAGATTATTCTCTTGTTGGACGAACCCAGGACGACACTAACGCTGAGCCCTCCTTTTTAATATTTAATTTATGGTAATTTTTTTATTAGGTAAAGAGATATTATATATTTTAGATAAATATTGATAATTGATTCGTACAAAATATAATAATATAAATGTTTTTGATCACTCGGTCAATTAGTAGAATTTTATAATGATTTTTTTAACCTGCTTGTGGAATAAAAAAATTCGTTAAATAATTATATATATAGAATAATCAATTGGCACACTAATTGTGGAATAAAAAAACTAATGAACTTAACATATTTATTATTTTATATTTTTTAAAAAGATATGATTATATGTTTAATAAATTATTTGTAGGTTAAAAAATTATATATTTATCTATGATATTTTTATTTTTATAAAAATCATTTAAAACTATATATTGCAAAATAAATTATTTTAAACATGTACAATCATTATAAATTTATTTTTTATTAAAAAAATTTACTCACTTTCAATGATATAAAGTTGAGTGAAGATTTACATAATTTTAAATTTCCACATGTTAGATAACAATTAAGACAATAAAAAATAATAAAGATTTATAATAAATTATTTTTCTGTTTTCATCATAATTTTATTCACTTCAATAATTATTTTTTCTGTTAAACAATTAAATCTCAAATTAATTTTTTTAAAAATATTTTTTCATTGCACTTTTTAAAAACAATATTAAGTCATATTTGACTGATAAATTTTAATTACATATTAATTATTAATGTCATGTTTGATAGTACAAATTATAATTTCATGACTTTGATAATAACATGCTTAATTTCATAAATTCTCACATTTTCCCATAAGAATTAAAAGAGAAAATATAATTAAAGGTCTTCAAGTTCATCCAATTCAATAGATTTACAAATTATAATAAGGGTAAACTACAACGGAAGTCGCTCAATTATAGGTAAAGTTACATTTGGGGGTCACCTAATTATTAAAAGTTACACTTGGGTCACTCAATTGCTATTAACAGAAAAACATTGTCTGTGTAGTGAGTGATTTACTTGTTGTTGGCACACAGGTGGTACGTGGTGTGGACGCATTTCATACTGATATGGGCAGTCTACTCCTCCTTCTTCACTCCCCTGGAATTCGGGTTTTTCAGGGGACTCCCGGAGAACCTTTTCCTCCTAGACATTGCCGGCCAATTCGCCTTCCTCCTCGACATCCTCCTCCGCTTCTTCCTTGCCTACCGCCACACTCACTCCTACCGCTTGGTTTGCGACCGCCGCCTCATTGCCCTCAGGTCATCCTTTCTCCTTCATATCTTTCATTTTCTTCGACCATTTTTTATATTCATTCCTATTCAATAACACTACAGGTACTTGAAATCCCGTTTCATTGTTGATTTCCTTGGATGTTTGCCTTGGGATGCTATTTACAAGGTATCCCATTCTTCTTCTCTTTGTTTCTATTTACAATATACCCCATGTCAAATTTCGAGAGAAAACAATCTTGTATGATGATTAGCTATCTGTTTACTCTGACCAGCTTTGTGGAAGAAAAGAGCCTATTAGATATATGCTATGGATTAGGCTAAGTCGGGCTCTACGAGTGACCGAATTTTTCGAGAAGTTGGAGAAAGACATTAGGATCAATTACCTTTTCATCCGGATTGTGAAGCTTCTTGTTGTTGAATATTATTGCACGCATGCTGCTGGTTGCATCTTTTATTATCTTGCTACCACGCTTCCTCCTTCTAAGGAAGGCTACACATGGATTGGAAGTTTACAGATGGGTGAATATCGGTACTCGAATTTCAGAGAGATTGATTTGTGGAAGCGTTATATATTATCCCTCTATTTCTCCGTCGTAACCATGGTAACCGTTGGTAGGTTTTTTTCCACCTTGTTTGATTTCCATTGGGAGATTCATATTTGTCCTTGTTGATCATGTTGTCTCTTCTACAGGTTATGGAGACATACATGCTGTCAATGTCCGAGAAATGATATTTGTGATGATTTATGTTTCTTTTGACATGATTCTTGGTGCTTATCTGATTGGTAACATGGCAGCATTGATCGTAAAAGGATCAAAGACAGAGAGATTTAGGGATAAAATGGCCGACCTGATCAAATATATGAATAGAAATAATCTTGACAAGCAAATAAGTAGGGAGATTAAAGGCCACCTAAAACTAGCATATGATCGCAGTTATACCGAGGCAACTGCTCTTCAAGATGTTCCGGCTTCTATTCGCACCAAGGTAATTTGGTTTAGCTTTCGTCGTCCCAAATTTAAGGATATCTGTTATTGCTGGTATATGCTCATACTATACAATCAAAACTTTTTTGGACAGATCTCACAGAAATTATATGAGCCATTCATCAAAGAAGTTTTTCTATTCAAGGGTTGCTCAACAGGATTCATTAAGCAAATTGTAAGCCATTTTATTGCTTACAAAGAGTAGCTTTTCCATTAAGTTAGGGCTGGAAATGGTTATTCCGTTGTGCGCCCATTGCGGAATATGACCAGGATAGAATATCTATTTGGACCAATCAAACATGGCACAAGTTTTTGGTTAAGAAACTCATCATTATTTGTGGTTTGTCAGGCAATTAAAGTGCATGAGGAGTTTTTCCTTCCAGGGGAAGTGATTATTGAACAGGGAAACGTAGCCGACCAACTCTATATTGTTTGTCACGGAAAACTGGTAAGATTTTCTTCCACCAGCTCTATGCTGTTGCCTTCTGTTATGTTTTTAAAATAATGCATGTCGTATATATTTTTTTTATCGAGTTAGTTTACTATTCTGCTAAAACATCCACTGATTAAATTGTAGAGATCATGATTCTGTTTTCTTTTCCAGTTATTATTTTTTCTGTTTGCCTGTTTATATTGGCATCTTCAATATCTCCTATGCTCAACTTGATTCATCCAGGAAATTCTTCTTGTTTTTGCTACCGACACATAACTGTTTGGTGCCAATGCCAAATTTTGTATAAGAAATAAATCTAGATCGAAAACAATCGAATACAGAGATATACAGATCAATTATATGGTCAAGGGCTGATCTTCTAATATCTAAGGCTAGGGAGCATGAAGATTAACACTTTTCTCGGATACTACTGTTATTGCCAATAAAATTGCAGCAAGAGTTCTTTATTACCACTAAATCCTTAAATAAAATAGATATCCTTAAATATGTTTAACCAAATCTATCCAAAGTAACATGAAAAAGACCTTAAATTAAAGTAACAATAAGTTTTAAGCATCTAGTGTGATCTCATGCTAGTATCTATTCATTTTTCTTAGCCCTTATAGGCACACACACCTTACACACAAGCTTCTCGAACCCAGGTCTCCTAGGGTTAACAACATTCCCTTTTCCCTTGGAGGGTTCTAAAGCGCAATAAGTTTTATGTACAATACATTGTAATGGATATATTATTTTTTATTAGGTTAGAAGTTGTTAGACCAAGCTGTTTAGAAAGTTGCTATAATAGCAGCTCCTAATATTAGATGTTGTGATTACTACTTCATATTTGTAGGCCTAGGCAGTTGACAATTTACTAATATGTACAGGTGGAAGTAGGGAGAGGCAAAAATGATGAAATTGGGGATTCCTTCACGGATCTCCAAACCTATAGCTCTTTTGGTGAAGTTTCTTTCCTTTGCAACTCTCCTCAACCTTACACAATCCGAGTTCGTGAGTTATCCAGGGTTTTACGACTTGATAAACGATCATTTATGGAGATTGTTGAGATATACTTTTCTGATGGAAGGATTATCTTGAACAACCTTCTTGAGGTGAATACACACAAAAAATATATTGTTCTTCTTTTCCTGCATCTTTTGGATCATCATTTCTTTTGGAGGCAAAAACATTCAAATGATTCTCTAGTGTAGAATTGTTAAATGAGTGGGCTATTGAGGTTCATTGAAATAAATGTTTTGATATAGGGAAAAGATGCCAATATGCAAAATGAAATATTGGAGTCGGATGTTACTCTTTATATTGGAAAGCTAGAATCGGAGCTAGCTGCAAGGTTGAATTGTGCTGCCTACAATGGAGACTTATACCGACTGAAACGTCTTATTGGAGCTGGAGCTGATCCCAATAGGACTGACTATGATGGAAGATCACCCTTGGTATGGCGTCTTATGTCTTAAATTTACCACAAATACGTTTAAACTCTATTTGTGTCCTATAAGCAAGCTATATATAACAAATAGAGTTTAGCTTGATGAGAAAAAAATGCTGGGATGGAAGATAAGTTGGCTAGAACTTTAATTTAAGATAATGAACTTTCATGGCAAGTGCTTTCTTTTTACAGCATATTGCTGCGTCCAGAGGATATGAAGATATTACTGGTTTTCTTATCGAACAAAAAGTGGACATTAACATATCAGGTAAGTTTCGTATATGATGTCTCTTTAGTTTGCCTCATGAATTGTGCACATATTTTCTGACTGGATATTGCTCATGGGGAAATTGCCTAATGAAGTTTGTTTAATCTTTATCAGATAAGTTTGGGAACACTCCCCTACTTGAAGCCATCAAACACGGGCATGACCGAGTCACTTCTTTACTTGTTCAAGCGGGAGCAATACTTGCAATGGACGATGCCGGTTGTTTTCTCTGCATGACTGTTGCAAGAAGGGATTTGGATCTCCTAAATCGTGCTTTGGCTGCCGGCATCGATCCAAATGCCAAAAGTTATGACTACCGTACACCGCTTCATGTTGCTGCCTCAGACGGGCTATATGTCGTGGCCAAATCACTTGTAGAAGCAGGAGCAAGCGTTTTCTCAAAAGACAGGTATAATCTATAGATATGTTTTATTTCACTAAATTTACTAGAAGTTGTAAGTTCTGTTAAGCCGACTCGTGTATGTAGATGGGGAAATACTCCAGTTGATGATGCCCGCATAGGTGGAAATAGGAATTTGATTGGATTGCTTGAAGCTGCTAGAACCTCTCAAATGGCTGAATTCTTGGATTGTCCGCAACAAATTAGAGGTACAACGTAAACTATATTTGTTATATATAACTTACTTATAGGACCCATTTGTGACCGGTTCTAAGAAACATTCACTTGCCATGAAAATTCATTCTCTTAAATTAAAGATTAGGCAACTTAGAATAAAAATCCTCTGCCTTTTTGGTGCCCCCACACTGAAAATTAGATTTATGGTTTAAAGTTATGGTTTATGGTTAGAGTTTATAGAATTTGGGGTACGGGTAGGGTAGGGTGTAAAATTTAGGTTTAAAGCTTAAAATCTAATTTTTAGTACTTTTTTAGCGTTGGAGTATAGAAAGAGACACAAAAAAGGGACAGAAGATTTTTGTTCGTAAACTGATCATCCATCCCAGCTATTTTTTCTGATCAAGCTAGGAAACTAACCATTAATCAATATATCTAATTTGGATAGAACGTTAGTTTATTCTTTAATTTACACTTCTAACATTAATACTCTTCTAAAAAATATACATCAATTTTCAAAGAGATTTCCTTCTCCTTTCCTCTGTAATGTATTTTGTCTATGAATAGAAATCATCTACCTTTTTCGTTGTCCTTATTTATGCCCCATATTAAAAACTAAGGTTTAGGGTTTAAGGTTAGGGTTTAGTATTAGAGTTTAAGAAGTTTGGGGTAAGATGTATTTCTTAAGGTTTAGGATTTAAAGTTTATGATTTAAAATTTGATTATGAAAGTTTAAGGATGAAAGTTTATGAAAGTTTGGGATATGATGTATTTTTAAGATTAAACTTAGAATTTGATTTTTTAGTGTTGTGCATAGAAAGGGGCACCGGAAAAACAAAATTTTTGTCATTTGTCCATTGTCCAAATATTTTCATTTTGTTGCCTTCAAACACATCAATTTTTTTTCTCTTAAAAGATGGAATAGGTTATTAATCTGTTGTGACATATTAAGATACACAAATTTAACCTAGAGTTTTCTTGGTATTGAAATTTTGGAGGAAAGAGAGATTAAACAAAACTTATGCATACATAAATTATTAGTCATGTGAATCTTAATTTTTTTATTTAAAGATTTATAAAGTATGAAAAGACAAAAATACACTTATAATAATATATTATAGTTTAAAGTAAGAGCAAGCTTGTAATTTCCAACTGTGTTGGTATCTGAATTAACTCGTGGCATTAAACTAAGTCACAATTTTAATAACTAGTAGAAATTAGTTCCTATTACTAGTACCTTGTTGGGATGGATGTGGTTTTGGTGGCTCTCTCCATGCCTAGCGCCTGTGTTGAGAAGAGTTAACCTAAGATGATTTTAAGGTTTAGAGTCCTTTTATGGGTTTGTCTTTTATCTCATGAGGTGTTTCTAATATGTTGAGGAGTTTTGCTTGGTCATAATGCTAAAAAATACCTTTAACGTTTGACTTCGGCCCCTATTTGAAGTATTTCAACCTTTAATGTTTTATTTTAGGTTAAAATGGCCCATCTGTGGATAAAAATTATTAGTCAACTAATGGTACATGGCTTGAAATATCATGAAAAATTTACATGACAGTGCACGTTGACATATCAATGTCATGTAGACAAAGGTGCTAACTTGACAGAAAAACACATAAGTCAAAAAATAATTTTACAAAATTATTTTTTCAGCTAACGTGTCATCATGTCTAGTTGTTTATTATTAGTTGGCTAACAGTTTCATCCACCGAAAATAAAACATTGACTATTAAAGTATTTCAAAAAAAAAAAGAAGAATAAGGACCAATATTACCTCTGTAACCTGCTTTTCATGACTATTTTTACTGAATAGTAATAACATATACGTTGAAAATAACAGGTGAGCTGTGGAAGAAAAAATGCACAGTGTTCCCATATCATCCATGGCATGAAAAAGAGGAGAAGAGACGGGGAGTCGTATTATGGGTGCCGACGAGCCTGAATGAACTAATCGAGGAAGCGAGGGAGCAGTTAGAATGGGGTGATTGTACTTATTGCTGCATTTTGTCGGAAGATGGTGGTAAAATTCCTGATACCAATATGATCAGTAATGATCAAAAGCTGTATTTGGTTAATGAATCATAGCTAGAGACAGGTGAGTGCATGGAAAGAGAAGATCTTGGAGCATGAAAGTAAGAAAAATTCATGTAGTATAATATTCTATCATACATATTTTTGAGAAAAGGTTATCCAAATATGTCTAAAAAATAGAATTCCTTGTAATCATGTAATTATACTCTTGTGTAATGACTAAAGTAGTAATTCCATTTCTATGCAATTACTTTGGTGTCAAATACCCTAAGAATAGTATCCCTTGAACGCGTTGAACGGAACCTGTGGTGTAAAAGATGATGTATTTCATCCAGATTACTCGAGTTTGAGCACCATATATGCACGGTGTGTATGCTTTATTAAAGAGCTAAAAAATTAAACAGTTACTATATTGTAATCACACAAGCATATTAAATAAAATAATATCCCTTAATATTCTAACTTTTACACATATTAAGTTAAATGGATAGATATTATTTTGGATTTTGCTCAAAATACTACGTTATAAGAAATATGATTTTTCAAAAAATGAAATTCTTATTTTAAAGAATATAAAGATGCAACCTACTCGGTGTTAAAAATCTTTCTTTACTTACTGTCAAAAAAGAGAGTCTTTCTTTACTGACATGTCATGTAATTATACTCTGTATATTAAAATATCAACTCTCAACACTGTTAATATCAAATAAAAAATATACATAATGCTTATTCTAGCCCTCAAATTATATATGTTATTCCACTTTAGTATTGAGTCTTTTTCCTATTTTTGCAAAACTATTATTTCCTTCACAATTTTTTAAACATTTCCTTCATAGTTTATTCAAAATTTAAAGAAAATAATAATGTGTTATATTTTTTGGCAACAAGATTGATTCATTAAAATAAGTCGAAGTACACCCAATGATAATGGAAACTTGAAAAGATAACAAACAAGAAATCCCGCCCGAACACACAAGTCAGGCCAAGGCAAAGTTGAGAGATCAAAACAAATGAAAGGTACATAGCATGAAACATACATGCGAAGAAACTAAAAATAACATAAAAACAAAAGAACTCCACAAAAAGCATGAAAGAGCTCCAACTTTCAACAAACAACTTGAACAACTCTGAATTGTCCGAAAATATACTAAAGAGCTCTATGGTTGAAGAAAGGTCTCCCCATTGGCGAACTATAAGAACTAGCCATAAGAGCTTCAGATGAGAACATTACAAGCTTCGAAGGGAAATGAGACAAGCAAATACGATCAATGATCGCCCAAAAGCAACTCACTAAAACTTCTTTAGAAGATCCATAGATCCACTCTAAAACCATAAATCAATATAGATCGTAAAACGTGGCCGAGAAGAAGAAAATTCATCTTGTAGGGGAGACAAAGAGATCAAACCCATCAATAGATGCTTCCCATGATCTAAGGTGGTATACCATAAGAGAATTATTTGGCATGCAGATAACATTTCTCAATGTTATCCGTAAACAGTGAACATTTCGCCTTAACTTTAAGGAAGACAACAACGCGGGGCTTTGGCCGCCATGATCTCAACCTGTTCGAGCTTAATATATTTTATACTCGTCTTGTTTCGTCCCGACAAAAAAATATAACTTGACTAAAATTGACTCGTCACAACAAAATTAATAAAAATATTAAATATAATACATAAAAATATAATAAATATATCATGACATGTGAATTTTTTTTATTCTAAACCTAAATTTACTCGACTTAATTTTTTCCAAAACCCTATCCGATCAGCCCAAAAACCAAAATTTAAGAAAGAAAAATTTGAAAGGAACAGGACAGGGCACATCAGATCAGGTAATTTTACCATCCCTACTTAACTTCATATGGGATCTCAGTAATTTTATTCAGACATATATTAGAGGGTGACAGTCTGTGAATTTCTCACACAAAATTGGGTTGAGGTCCACAAGATATGTTGCACCCAAGTTAACTTGACTTTCCTTCAAAGGTCCCGAATAGTTGTCAAATTCGACAAATAATAGAGTAGGCCCATCAACACTCTTACTATTATACCCACATATTTGACTTGTAACATTGCCTCTCAATAAATGCTCAGCTTTCAAAGTGGCAGGAGAATTCATAGAGGATCCGAAAGCCTTGGCAAACGCGTCCCTACTTACAATTTGCAGGTGCCGCCCTTGATGCCAAAAACTTCCCCTTGAGTTATCTTCTTCTCAGAGTTTTTCAATGTCGAACATTTTTTCCTTGTTGTATTTGCTTTCAGCCATGGCCCATAAATCCTGACTTTCTTAAAATTCTCCACCTTGAAACCACGTTCACGAGCAGAGTGAACCAACATTTCACAAAAAAATAGAAATATGCTATAAGAGAGTACCTTGAGCGACCGTTCATGGTCCCAACCAGTCTAAGACTCTTAAAATTTAATTATTTATATTTTTAATTCTTATTTTTTAATTTATCAAATAAATTAATTAATCTAATGGTAAAAAATAATTACCTTTCCTAAATAAATAATTAAACAAATTTAACATAGAAAATAATGTGTTTGAAATATTAAATTAATTATTTAAAGTAATGAGATGAATAAAAATTCTATCTCTTTTTAGTGCCCCTTTCTAAACCCAACACTAAAAAATTAAATTCTAAATTCTAAACTCTACACTAATACCTTAAACCATAATCTTAAACCATAACCCTAAACTCTAAACTTAATTTTTACTATTGGAACATGAATAGAATAACCAAAAAGGAGCAAAATATTTCTATTCGTAATAATATATGCTTTCGTTATATAATAGTTTATTTTTAGTTTTCGCTCATGGCTCCGAAAATCTCTGAGATGGCTGCGTTGAAACTAGTTCTTAGTAGATCCTCAACTTGCAAGCTAACCGGAAAACTGCAAAAATACTTCCAATCTTTTCACCATTCTTCTTGTTAATCAAGGATAAAGAAATGTTAGTGACTTCCTTTGACGTACAAAATCAACGATTTGGCCTCTCTTGTTCTCCATATAAGATGCAAGAAGAACCGAACCAAAAACAAAGAGGAAAGTGACAAACAAGAGAAAAGAGAAGAAAACAAGAAAAGAAAATATCAGAAAAAAAAAACTCAGACGAAAATAACTCGAAAAAAGTCAAGATCATACTCAACACAGGTACGTAATCATGATATGAAACAAAAACCAGATTAAGAGCCTTGTAAACGATCAAAAACAAAAGAAGAGAAAAACCAAAGAGAGAGCTTTTCATGATTTTTAGAGAGATATGGCAACATTTTAATATCATTGTGTTATATAACATGTAGAAACGAAACTTCAAATTTAATATGCATAATGTCAAAAAATCTTATAACATTTGTTTGGATAGTTATTTTTTGCATCTATTCTTTCATTTTGAAGTACTTTAACCCTCAATGTTTATTTTAGGTTAAAATGACCCTTTTGGGATGAAAATTATTAGTCAACTGACGATAAATGTCTTGAAATGATGTGACAAACCTACATGACAGTGCACGTTGATATAACAGTGTCATTTAAAGTTGTTTATTGTTAGTTGACTAACATTTTTCATCTACGGAGGATTAATTTCGATCGAAAATGAAACGTTGATGGTTAAAGTGGTTCAAAAAAATAATAAAGGCCAAACTCACTATCTAGCCAAATTTTAGCGACATTTTTTTAACATTATGCCAATTTAATAAGATCAAATAAGTACTTATTCAAAATTTAGGAGGAACAAAATTTAATTAACAATAATCAATTAGCAATATGAAAATTATTGTTAGGGTAATTATTTGATGCAATGTCGGTGAATTTTTTTCTCACAAGTGGGCTTCTAAATATGACACACGTCCCTTTTAGGGGCTTAAACTCTAACCATTAAATTTTAAACCCTAAACTCTAAACTTAAAATCATAAAAATATATTCTCAAACATTAAAACTTAACCACTAACACTAAAACTCTATCACTAAACCCTAAAAACTAGATGCTTATGAAAAATAAAATTTTCACCGTCAATGTATAGAATATTTTCCCTTGTTATAATTCAATATAAAAATAGATAATATAATTTTGGATGCCAAAAGCCACAAAGGTAAAGTTCACCAATGATCATTGAACTTTGGTAAATTGTTCATTTTAATAACTAAACTTTCAATTATTTTAAAATAAGCATTAAACTTTTAGTTTTATTACAAATTGACATCACAATCATAGTTAATAAAGATATCTGTTAGGAAATTAAGTCTGAAGAAAGAAGAGAATAGGGTGAATATTAAAATATAATTAGTTGGAAATTAATTTTAATTAGTTTGTAATAGTTTGTTAGATGGTTTGGACCGTTAATAGGCCGTTAGTATTTGGGTTATAAATATAAAAAAAATATTATAATGGGTTTGAAACCCAATCTTGATCCATTTCTAATCAATCATATAACTCTTTTCTCCAATACCGATGCCTCCTTTCTCACAATATCTACTAAGATTTGTAAATCAACACAAAGTTTATCCAGGTAGCGTAGAACTATCATATTTTGTATACAGTTAGGTTAAGCAATATTTTTCAAGACCCTCGGAACAATCATAGGAAAAAAAAATACTCTAATCTCAACTTCCAGATCAGCTCGAAACCTCGATACCAGACTAATTAAAATGGAGCAAGAAGGGTGGAAAACGATCATAAGAGTTAAAGCACCGTTCTTTAACAATGGAAAACGAGATTCTAAAAGTTTTTGAGAGAGAACATGGAAGGAACTAATATTGGTGTACAGTCTAGTCAATACACCGTTAGTGATTTCACGGTTCAATACTCAATTTATAACAAAATTAAAAATTTAATATTAATTTTAAAACAATTAAAAGTTTAATTATTAAAACCAACCATATTTACCAAAGTTCACAAGTCACAAGTCACAAGCCACAAATATGAAATAGGAGTATCGTTTTACGGTGGGGACATTTTGGTAATTTGGAAGGTGGGAGTTCTTGTCCGGAGGGAGTAGTAAAACAAGCGACTAGACTTGAGCAGTAGCGAAGTTGTTGTAGTCTGCAAATCTCGAGAGACTCTACACCAAGAAGTCCAACAAAATCAAACGCTTCTCAAATCTGATTCCCCAAGGTCTTCGATTATGGCATTTCAAGGCAAGAAACTCATCAACAATCCCAATGGTACTACTATTCCCTCTTTCTTTCTTTCTTTCTTTCTTTCTTGAGAAAGAGAGAGTCAAGGATGGTATTGGCTCGCATTTCCTAATTTCATGTTTTTATTGGGGAATTTTTCGATTTTTTAATTGTTTTTGTGCTTTTCCCTGTAATTAGCGGTCAGAAATGGTTGATATATGCGATTTATGTATTTTGTTTCAGTAGTAGCTATTTCTTGATTCTGTACTTCCCCTCATTTGGTCTGACTAAATGAAACCTGGTAATGAAACAAGGATATTGCTAAAATACGGAAAACAAAGAAGTTACCTTTTCGTTTCCTAGGTTTTCTGCATCGATTGCGCTGTGTTAGGGCTAAATCAAGCTTTATTTACTCTTGTTTCTCGAATGCATTACTTTACTATGCTATTTCCACCAACGAATTGCCGGTTCTAGTTTTATGCTTTATGAAAAAACCATTTTGAACTTTTTCCATTACGGTGGTGGCAGATGTGGTGACTGAATTCATTGAGGGTCTTGTGGAAACATATCCAGGACTCCAGTACATAGATGGTTTCCCGGAGGTGATTTTGCTTTCTGCTTAGTTTGTTCAGTTGGTGAATTAGACTTGATAAAAAACAAATTGGTAACTTGTTCGTTTGCAGGTGAAAGTTGTAATTCGTGCTGATGCTTCAGGCCCAACATATGACAAGGTTGCAGTCATATCAGGTTCGAACCCTGCAAAGCTGCTAACACTTGATATCTCTCTTTGTGTGCTCAAAATTGAAATTGAAATTCTATACTTTGTTACCTTTACACTCGTTTTAGCTATATTGATTCCTGGACAGCTTTTAAAGCATAAGTCACCTTTTTAGCTTTTGTGTTTCTACTGATTTTTACAACCAATTAGTTTAATGTGCCCTTTGCTAGGCATTCTGGGGGTCAAAGTTGTTGTTTCCCTTAGCATGTATGCTCAAAATGTTTCTCTCCAATCTTAACAAATATATTAGTAACTACGTTGACTTTCCAGGACCCGTTATGGATTAGTTCCTGTGCATCATTGGGCATAAACTTTGGATGCATACGTGATTCTTTTTTTACTGGTCTCTACACTTCTCATTGAAATTTGTTTTCTCCCATGTAGCCACTAATGTTTTACATTTATGGTTTTTGTTTATGTCTATGGGTCTTTCCGTTTGATCATGTTACATCTTGTTTACTTATAGGTTGTATCTAGAAATAAAATAATTTAAAAAAAGAAAGGAAAAAAAGTATATTGAGTTTTCTGCCTCAGGAAATGGTGGTCATGGCAAGTGCTATTGGGTCTCTCACACTTTTGGAACCCTTTTTGGCATAGAAATTGTAACAATACACGGCTAATTTTGTTTGATATAATTTGAAACACAGGAGGGGGAAGTGGGCATGAACCTGCACATGCTGGATATGTGGGAGAAGGGATGCTGACAGCTGCCATTTGTGGAGATGTTTTTGCTTCTCCTACGGTTGATTCAATTTTAGCAGTATGCTTTCTATTTCCCACCTTTTTTTAATGGTTTAGGAGGAGATGTATTTTCCTGCTTATTATCATTAACTCCTTCCTGTTTGTCACTGACATTATTTCATCAGGGCATTCGAGCTGTTACTGGTCCTATGGGATGCCTTCTGATAGTCAAGGTATTTATTTTCCTAATTAATCAAGTTATAGGTTTATATGATATTGATTGTTGTATTGGGGGATATACTGCTATCATGATGTATGCTTTAAATTTTTTCCTGCTTTAGAAGATCTCTCCTTTTATTGTCCTCAACCCCACCAACCCAGCCTAAATAAGAAGGTGAACAGGGTGTGGGGATGGTGGTGATTGGAAGAGGTAAGAAATGAAAATCCTTTGTTAGACTCGGTAATGTAAAGGTTAAGATCATTTTTAAGCATGAAGGTGTATATTACTGGTAACTTTCTTTGTTCTAATTCATGGTATAACCTGAATGTGGACAGAATTATACCGGTGATCGTTTGAATTTTGGGTTGGCTGCTGAGCAAGCAAGGTCTGAAGGTTATAAAATAGAAGTACGTTTTCAAGCTAGAAATTTTTTTAATGGGACATTTTATTTCTTTGAATGTCTAAAACATTATGAGAATAAAATTACTATATGGATACAATTTCTTCCCTTTGCAGACTGTAATTGTTGGAGATGATTGTGCATTACCTCCACCTCGAGGCATTGCTGGACGAAGAGGTTTGGCAGGAACTGTTCTTGTTCATAAGGTTCTCTCTCTCTCTCTCTCTCGTTCTGCTGTTTGACAGAAGATAAACCGTACTCTTATAAATTATTAGCGAAGTGCCTCTTTTTCCCTTTTAAAATCTTATTTGCACTAAATTTTGCAAATGTTCCTCTTCCCCTTTGTCAAATGCAGGTTGCTGGAGCTGCAGCTGCAGCTGGCCTTTCTCTTGCTGATGTTGCTTCTGAGGCACAACGCGCATCTGAGATTGTTGGAACCATGGGCGTTGCATTATCTGTTTGTACGCTGCCTGGTCAGGTTACTTCTGATCGCTTGGGCCCAGGAAAGATGGAACTTGGTCTGGGAATTGTGAGTTACTTTATAATTGTATTTCTGCAGAACCAAGTGGAATTAGTTCTCTTTTTACTTTTACTGTTTAATCACTTTTAGACATTAGTTCTACACTCTTAGCCTATGACTGATTTCTGGCACTATACTTCTCTTTGTTATCTGATTTGTTTTCTACATCAATTCTTATGTTGAGCTAAAATTTGTTGTTCTTTCAGCATGGGGAAGCTGGTGCAGCTGTGGCAGACCTCCAGCCTGTGGATGTGGTGGTTTCTCATGTTCTTAATCAAATATTGTCATCGGTATGTTCCAATTGGGGAGCACCAGCTTATCCTTTTTTATCCCCTTGCCATCTTTCATTATCTTTATGGAAAACACAATTTATGCTATGTGCATCTCATTCAACTGGTGGTTATGGTATCTGATATTTACTATTTTCTTTTCCGAGGAAAATAGCCTTGAATTTTTCTCCAAGATTTTTATGTGATATTTTTTTTTATCTTATTTGGCTTTCTTTATAGATAGATTCTGCTTCTGCTTCGATGGTACAAACATAACGTGCCTAATATCATTTAAGTTTTATATTGGATTGAATTGAGATATATATATATATATATATATATATATATATATATATATATCTGTGTGTGTATCGTTTTATTTGGTCTCATTGAGCCTTTCCCTTTTGGCTCTATTAAGTCCAATTATTCGTGATACAAGGCTTGCTGCTCAATCATGTTGATGTGGTAAGATAAATGTGGCATAGATCACAAAGAAGACTGTTAAAGAACTACCCACGACAATTTCTTCTTAATTGAATGATGTAAATTGCAATGTATATTAAAATACAATAAAAACCTTATTACAAATTGAAAAGAAAGAAAAAGTCCAGTTTTCTCTATCTGGCCTGATTCCCTTATTCTTTTCAGTCTTCACTATAGCAGGTAGCAGGCTAGCAGCAATACTTAGATTGGGGAATACATTAGGTTCAGAATGTTGTAATGTGCTGCCTTATGTGGGCCAATTCCCCGTATCTCATATATTTTTAAGGGACCATGTATCTTTGGAAGAGTCAAAGCTGTTTCTGTTACTACATTATTTAAGGTTGATTTCTGTGGCACATCATCTTTTTGCCTTTTCTATTGTGGTTGGCAACAAAAAGGGCATCACAGATTTTGATAAAAGAAGCTTGGCAGATCAAGATATTTCCATTAATGTTTGATTTTCCATGAACACAATCACCTGATGTGGGTAGCTCTTTTCTGCTTTACTCATTGTATCAACCTAGCACTGCTACCTCTTTTTCCCTCTTCTTCAATATATTATTTAATCTCACAACTTTATCATCTACGTAAGTTAAATTTTACTTATGTAATCTTTCAGGAGACAAACTATGTTCCAATTACACGAGGCAATAGAGTGGTGCTTATGATTAATGGGTATGTATGTATATTTAATTTTATTTTCTGCTGTTGATTTTTTCCTTTGCTTACCTTTTGAGGGCCAGAGAGTGTTTTCTAATCAGTTTGGTTTTGGGGCTTGAAAAATGAAATCTGAGTCCAGTCTGGTTCTGATATTTCACATTTCTACCTTTGACTAGGAAATAGATTAGAATTTCATAGCAAATAACTATATTCCTTGGTGTTTATACTCATGAGACTAGGAGGTAGAGGAAAAAGATGAGGGTCGAGGAGTATGGCCTTAAGTTGAAATAATAATAAATTCAGTCACAGTATGGTCGCAATTTATGTTGAGGATGTAAGTAGGTTTTGGCCTTTAGCCTGGTAGGTGTTGCTTGAGCAATTTTCTAACCTTATATTTGGGGTTTGTTTTTTTTAATGGAAAAATTTCTGGAAAATGTTTCCAGCATTTATATGTTTTTATTTTGTTAAAAAGTGCTTGGTTAATGGAAAATGAACTTCATGGCAATGGGAAATCAATCAATCTCTTCTAAGCAAAACACAAAAGGATTGATCCCTAAGAATGGAAGCTAAAGCCAGAAAAAGGGTGGGATTGATCCTTTCTATATCAATCCAGTTTTTTCAGATACAGCCAAACAATGAAAATATTTGACACAATCTTCTAAACAAATAAAATATAAACTTTTCTACAAAATAAGTCCAGTTCTTTCAGAAATCATTTTCCAAAAGACGTTTCCGTGAAACAAATGGATCCTTATCACATTTTATCCTAAAATGCATGTTAGGTCAGAAGAATTAAAATAACTGAATATATGAACTGTTAGATTAGGCACACACAAGAAATGGGTATGGCATGATACAGGCAGAATAATAAATAGTACTTTTTTTCTGTGTATTTCATATCATAAAACAGTTTTTGCCATGACGCAATATTGATTTGTTTATTTGATTTTGGAAATGGGCTTTATTATTTGGCTAAATTGCAGTTAGTTTTGGCTCTAATGACCTAAATGTTAGATTATCCGATAGAGTTAGAGTCCTTATGTAAATAGTAGTTTAAATTAAAGTTTAAAGATAGAGTTAGAGTCCTCATGTAAATAGTAGTTTAAATTAAAGTTTACTTCCTAAAAGATAGAGTTAGATGTCTTGTGTACTTAGGACTCCTAATTGTAACTAAAGTCCAATACTTGAGTCTATAAATTCACTGTAAAGGGATGTAATTTTTTGAAAATATTCAATAACAGAAAATCAATTCTGTTTTCTTCTTCTTTTCTGCAGAAACTTAAATTCTGCTTTATTTTTATGCGTTAATTAGTTTTTCCTAAAGCTAGAAAATTGCTTTTCTACACTAAAGCCATTGTTTTTTGCTTGATTTTAAATTCAGTGGTAGGAAATGCTATCAAAGCTTGTAGAGTGAAATATCTAGTTGAACAAATTTTACCTCAGAATATGTTGCCATTATCTATTTAGCATATGAAGACATATAGAGCCAATATATAAATACCTTCAAACAGTATCTTCATCATTTTGTCCACCACTCTGTTGCTTCAGTTCCAATCAGTCTCTCTTTCTCTCTCCTTGCTTTCATTCAGTTTTTGTTCTTCATGTTACCAATTTCCCTAGATATCCTCTGCAGAGAATCATCAATTTCCTGTAATCATCAAAGCCGTAGATTGTACTTGTTGATAATGGTGTATGATCATTGTTGTGTGGACTGGGTAGTTTACATTTGTAATCATTAGGGTTGTTTAATCTTATGTCCTCACCATGTATTTCCCATGTCTGGAGTCTAAATATATTTAATTTTCGACCATGATTTTTCATATATGATATGTATCTGGCCATGTCGAAGGTGTCTTTGTTGGACATGTTTTATAGGTTTGAAGAATATATTGCTATTTTATTTTATTTATTTTGAGAAGTGCACGTTCATTTTTAGTCTGATATAGATCTCTGGTAGGACTAGCTTTCTTACTCCAATCAAGACTTGAAGAAATACTGGAGATTGCAATTGAAAACTAATGAGCTTAAAATAAAACCCAGTAGTATGAGGAAAATCCGGACTAAGATCCGAGGCCTCATGTACTTGAAATTTAAACAATATTCTAAGCTCCCCTGGGCCCCTTTTCTCTATCTCGAAATTAGCCTAGTTAACATATAATAGCTTGAATAGCTAAAAGTTCCTGAATATTTTAAATTTACCCCACCATAGTACGACAAAAGTAATAAAGAATATCTAAACTGGTTTAATTCCATAAAGAAGGTGGGTGATATGTGAGACTAGGTGGTTTATGACATCATGTGGAGTAACTCTCTGTCTCTAAACTTACTGTTTAGTCATTATTTGATCCAAATTATTCCTGTAAATGTGCCAACTTTGCTTTAGAAATGTCAGATGATGATAAATCACTTGGTTAAAACCTAGTTGTGCGGACTGTTATTTCTGTTAAGTATATACCGACTTATCCAAACTGTCATTGCTGTTCTTCTCTGATTTAATGTTGTCCTCTTTGGGCTTTTTAAATAATTTGCATTAACAGTGATTGAGATTTTTCCTTTTTTAAGTAAAGATTCAACTGTGACTGTCACAATGTTGTAGTTAATACTTTGCGGCATATCATGTACTTAATGTGCTTTCTGGGAATGTCAGTTCTCAAAACTTCTAAGCTTCTAAAATTTCCGCTTTGATTGCCTCAAGTTAAAATGATTAATAATGGTTCATTGTTATTATTCTACAAGGTTTCGAGTTAAAAAATCAGGTTATTTAAAAATACAGTTGAACTCAATTAATTGGTCAAATTAGGCTCATTTGTTATAGCAAATTGATTTCAAATTCGGTAATAACTTAAACAAAGGGCCCAATCACCGAAGTTTATGCTTGATAAAAGCTCCAGCTTGATGAATGCCAGGTTATGTTCCTAATTGAGCTCAGTTTGTCACATTTATTCTCCGCTTTGTGATAATGTTCTGTTTTATTTCCGTCCTAGTCTATTCAATATTTTTATTTTGCTGTTGTTATTATAATGATGAAGATCTATTGACTTGTAGCTTAGGTGCCACTCCTGTGATGGAACTTATGATTGCAGCTGGAAAGACTGTGCCTAAGTTGCAGCTTGAATTTGGACTAGCTGTTGAAAGAGTGTATACAGGGTCATTTATGACCTCTCTTGATATGGCAGGTTAGTTTTTGATTTAAGAAAATTCTCTTTTTGTTGCAACTTGCAAGTATTGCTCATTATCAGTACAATGTTTCTTTCAGGATTTTCAATCTCTATAATGAAGGCAGATCAAACTCTGTTGCAACGCCTGGATGCTCCCACGAAGGCTCCACATTGGCCTGTTGGTTCTGCTGGTCTGTCAATTTGTTAGAATATTGATACTTGTTTATGTTTCCTCGTTTCACTTGTCTATGAGATGCTTTAGGAAGAAATGTGCGGAATTTAACATCATATATTCCAGCGCATATTGACGAACTAAATTGAACTATTATGAAGAATATAATCTCAACTGTCAAGTATAATGGTTACAACGGTTAACCATCTTATATTGGAAATTTGTAATAAAGTTCAGGTATTTGGGTTTATTAAGCCAAAGTTCCCTGTTTTCTTTTAGGTAATCATCCACCTGCCAAGATTCCTGTTCCGTTGCCACCATCTCGTTCAACAAAGAGTGAGGAGGTAGGTTCCACGAATTAATTACTTTAGAAGACTATATTAGGAATGGACCTGTCATTTGTTATAAAATGTAACCTAATTAAAGGTTACATTTAAAGTAAATCAAAATCTCTTTCTTGCAGAATGTAGATATTAAGTTTTTAGTTGCTGTCACTGAATTTCGAGCCTTTGATGTTACAATTGATAGATATAAATGATGGCTAATCAAATGCATAATATTATACTCTTCAGATTGGTTACGACAATATTTTAGCAGTACTGCTATCAATAGAAGATTATGTAATGACATCATATTTAAGCACTCATGCACAAAAGATAATGTAAAGTTTAATTACTGATTTTTGTGTCCTGCTGATGAATACAAATTGGTCAAAGGTGCCTTCTTGTTCCCATTTTCCCAGAATAACAAAAAGTAATATCGGTTACATAAATTGTCTAAGATGCTCATATGGCTGATGTTAGGCATTTTTCACTCAAAAAATAAAATAAATTCACAAATAGCATGAAATATTGTTAAATTCAATTCCTTGGAACTAGATCCTTCAATTACATTCTTTTTGGTGATGTGAATGGTGGGCGGGTGTTGTTAATATTTTTAAATGAGTTTTTTTGGGTACATACGATTGTTCATACCTTGTTGGGTATGAGAAAAAGACAGTTTCTTGTTGTGGTTGACCTGCATCTTACTTCATTCATTTTTGTTCCTTGTAGTCATTAAGTCGACCACTGCAGCTTAGTGAACAGGGCCGCATTCTTGAAGCGGCTATTGAAGCTGCAGTAAATGCAGTAATCGGTATAAGGGACAGTTTGAATGACTGGGATAGCAAAGTTGGTGATGGTGACTGTGGGTCAACTGTAAGTTGTGTACTCAAACTGTCTGAATTATTATTTTGCCTTTTGGTTCACAGTTTATTGTATGTTATACGTGATTAACTTGCTTTTGCAGATGTACAGAGGTGCAACAGCAATCCTTGATGATATGAAAAAATAGTATGCACTTTGTCCATTATTTTTATGTTTTCTTTTGTAACTTACGGAAATTCTTCTAGCATAGTAGCTTTAACAATCCCAGGCCAGATTACATATATTTACTTATGCAAGCTGTTTGCCACCATTGTACTTGATTTTATGTTTGCTAGATATCTGTAGCTTTTTGATGAAGTGTCATTGGTTTTGACGAGTCATTATCTTTAGACATGTAGGAAGGGGTATATTTATCTTATCTATAATGCTCTCCTGTAGTACCGAGTATAATATATTATTTTAAGACTCCTCTTCTGATGTGGGGCTTGCCAAGTCCTGCATATAGATATTTTTCTTGGTTGTAGAGCTACTTTATTTCACTTTATTATTGAAGAAAAACAGAAAACTTGAAGAGGGACAGAACTTTCTGTTCTGTATTTCGAATGAATAAAATTTTACAAGGGTTACAGCCCTTTTATAGGCTTAGAGTAGGAATTAGAATACAATTAGGAGTCCTACCTACTTAAGACTTTTAATCCTACTTACATTAGACTACTCCTACTTACATTATGATTACAACACGTTTAGGTAGTAGACTTTAACTAAAACTACTACCAACAATTGAATATTAAGTAAATAATCCTATTTACACCGGACTAACTTATACTCCCCCTCAAGCTGGAGAATATACATTGTATAATCCCAGCTTGAATTTGAATTTCTCGAAAAAGGCTTTTGGCAAAGCTTTTGTTAGCATGCTTGCTACTTGTTCTTCAGTAGGGACATAGTTCAAAACTGCCACTTCACTTGTCAGTTTCTCTGCAATGAAGTGTCTGTCAATCTCAATGTGCTTTGTTCTGTCATGTTGAATAGGGTTCTTGGCAATCTGGATTGTAGACTGATTGTCACAGAACACTTCAAACTTTTCTTTTTCACTCATTCCCAGCTTTTTTAGCAGTTTTACCAACCATATTCCTTCACACATTCCAAGAGCTAATGCTCTATATGCCTCTGCACTGCTCCTTGAAACAACTGTTTGTTTCTTGCTTTTCCAAGTGACCAAGTTTCCCCAAGCAAAAGAACAATATCCACTGGTTGACCTTCTATCTGTCAGCTCACTTGCCTAGCTTGAGTCTGTGAAGATCTTCATTGTCTTGTCCCCTGTTTTCTTGAACATCAAACCATGGCCTGGTGTCCCTTTGAGATACCTTAGAATCCTCTTTACAGCTTCCATATGTTCTTCAGTAGGATTAGTCGTATGCTGGCTAACAATGTTAACTGGAAAAGCTATGTTAGGTTTGGTCAAGGATAAATAAATTAACTTTCCAACTAACCTTTGATACAACCCCTTGTCTGTTTTAGGACTTGAATCGCCTTGGCTGAATTTCAAGCTTCCATCCATAGGTGTTTCAACTGGTTTGCAGCCTAGCATTCCGGTTTCAGTGAGTAAATCTAGAACATACTTCCTTTGGTTGATGACCAATCCTTTACTCGATCTGGCTACCTCAATGCCTAGGAAATATCTAAGTTTTCCTAGGTCTTTCATCTCAAATTCCTTGCTCAACAAATTTTTTAGATGGTTTATTTCTTCCTCATCATCTCCTGTTAAAATTATATCATCCACATACACTATTAAGATAACTCTTTTGTTATTAGAAGTTACCTTAGAGAACAATGTATGGTCTGCCAAGGACTGCTGATAGCCTCAAGAACAACCTTTGTGAATCTGTCAAACCATGCTCTAGGAGACTGCTTCAATCCATAGAGTGATTTTTCTAGTCGACAAGCCTTCTTCCCACAATCTGCAAACTCTAAGCCTGGTGGAATTTTCATGTACACCTCCTCTTCTAACTTTCCATTAAGAAAAGCATTCTTAATATCTAGTTGGTGTCGTTTCCAGTCACTGTTCACAGCTAGGCTCATTAACACTCTGACAGTGTTTAATTTGGCTACTGGAGCAAAGGTTTCCTTGTAGTCAATCCCATAAGTCTGCGTGAAGCCTTTGGTCACCAGCCTAGCTTTGTACCTGTGCACACTCCCATCGGCATTGTATTTAATGGCAAAGACCCACTTGCAACCCACTGGTTTCTTTCCTTGTGGAAGATCAACAACAGTCCATGTTCCATTCTTTTCCAGTGCTTCAACCTCCTCTTCAACAACCCTCTTCCACTTAGGATTTTGTAATGCCTCCTCAATAGTGGTAGGTATCTGCTCTTCATCTAAACAAGCTGTAAAAGCCTTAAAAGATGGCATTAAATTACTATAACCAGCATATTTTTGAATAGGGTGTTTCGTACACTCTCTAACCCCTTTTCTTTTAGCAATAGGCAGATACTCAAACTCGAGCAAGTGGGAAGGAATTTCAGTTACCTCATTACCTCTTATTTCTTCACTGGCAGCTGGACTCAAGTGCAATTCTCGGCAAGTGTCAGATTGCAAGATGGTCTCTGGGATCAACTTTTTACTTTTGGTATAAACCTGTAGTTCTTTAGGAGGATTAAGTGTAGGATTAGATGAGGTGTGAGGAGTTGTAGGAGTAATCTGTGGTGATGGAACCGTTTCTGTGATGATGGGTGAAGGAGTAGTAGGGGATTTGAAAGAATTCTGAGGTTTCAAAGAATCAGTATTATCAGAAAATAAAGGTACTGAAGAAACTAAAGGATAAACCTGGTTTGGTTGAGGCTGGAACACATCCCAACTCTCCCCGAGTTGCAGCCTTCGAAAAATAGGGTACCTGCTCAAAAAATGTAACATCCACAGAAGTAAAATTTTTTTGAGAAGGAGGGTGAAAGCATTTGTAGCCCTTCTTAAGTGAAGAATAACCAACTAAGACACATTTTAAGGATCTAGGGTCAAGTTTAGTTTTAGAGGGATCTATGTTTTGAACAAAGACTGTACAACCAAAAAATCTCAAAGAAAGGACAGAAGACATAGGTTTAAAGTGAGGAAAACTTTCCAAGAAAACATCCCTAGGTGTCTGAAATTTGAGAACTTTACTGGGCATCCTATTAATTAAATAGGTGGCAGTTAATAAGGCTTCACCCCACAAGTATTTAGGAACATTATTTGTAAACATGAGGGCCCTAGTAACTTCTAACAAATGTCTGTTTTTTCTCTCTGCAACCCCATTTTGCTGTGGTGTATCTACACAAGATGTAATATGGATGATTCCATGTTTAGCAAAAAAAACTCCTAGGGACTTGAAAAACACTCCCCCCATTGTCAGATTTTAGAATCTGAATTTTTGTACCAAATTGACCATGGACCATGGTGTAAAATCTTTCAAATATGGATGCAACCTCAGATTTGTCTTTGAGCAAGTAAGTCCAAGCGGTTCTACTGTGATCATCTATGAAAGTAACAAACCACCTACCACCTGTCACATTCTTCACTTTAGAAGGACCCCAAACATTACTGTGGATCAAAGAAAAAGGTTGTGAGGATTTATAAAGAGATGGTAAATAAGAACATCTTGTTTGTCTAGCAAGAGGACATATGGCATTTGAATGAACTTGGATTTTTATTAATAAATAAATCTGGAAGCAATTTTGCAAGGTAATAAAAACTAGGATGGCCTAACCTAAAATGCCATAACATTGCATCATCTGTTTGTCCTAAAGAAGTAAAACAAGAAAGTTGTTTAGAAAAGAAAGGTTTGGGATTGCTTTGAAGGACATAAAGGCCATCTTGCAAGCTAGCACTGCCAATCTTCTTCCTCGAGTCCAATGCCTGCGTAAAACAAGTAGAATCATTAAAACTCAAGAAGCACTTTAAATTTTTGGAAAGCTTGCTAACATAAAGCAAGTTGCATGCAAGGTTAGGCACAAATAATACTCCCTCAAGTACCAAGTCTTCATTAACAACAACAGAACCACTCCCTTTAATAGGTGATAGAGAGCCATCAGCTGTCTTAATTGATTTGTCAGAAACGATAGGTTTAAAGCTGTAAAATAATTCCCTATTACCAGTCATGTGATCTGAGGCTCCAGAGTCAATTATCCAGGGTGAGACAGCCTTGGTGGAGAGAAGGGCAGTAGGTAAAGAGTTGCTGGAGTTACCTGCTTCTTCTACTATGGCTAGATTCCCATCTCTAGTCCTGGCAAACCTGCCAAACATTCTTTGAAGCTCCTCCATTTGTTGCTTAGAAAAACCACTCGAACCACCACTTGTTGCTGCATTAGAAACTTCTGAAAAAAACTTCCAGTCCTCCAGAATTTTCTGCTGTAGATTGTTGCTCCACTGAAGTGGAAGAATTTTCTGCCATGAAGAATTTTGCTAAATAGGATCGATTAGACTGATACCATGAAGAAAAACAGGAAACTTGAAGAGGGACAGAAAACTTTCTGTTCTGTATTTCGAATGAATAAAATTTTACAAGGGTTACAGCCCTTTTATAGGCTTAGAGTAGGAATTAGAATACAATTAGGAGTCTTACCTACTTAAGACTTTTAATCCTACTTTAGACTACTACTTACATTATGATTACAACACGTTTAGGTAGTAGACTTTAACTAAAACTACTACTAACAATTAAATATTAAATAATCCTATTTACACCGGACTAACTTACAATTATACACTATTAGTGTCATTGCAATTGCAAGAAGAATCCCATAGATGCTGTTGGTTGAGATGCTTCAGAGACTTTTGAATGCCCATAATTCTGCAAAGGATATTTCCGATGGGAGATATTTTAATGTATAAAACTGTTCTAGTCAAACAGGCCACTGGTGTTTGGAGCATGTAATGTTATAGCTTTGTTTATTTGCTCCGGTTTAACTCGTCTTTCCTCCATTATCATTTCTGCAGTGATTTGCTTGTGTAATGTATAGATTGATGGCTGTCAGCTTTAGTTATGTGATTTAAATTTTTTTATATGTAGTGTTTTCTTTACCTTAGTGATTATTATTACAATGTATATTTTCCTTGTATATATATTTGAATCTTATCTTACTTGATGAATCGTCTTCATCTGTCCCAGTTATCCTCTTAATGATGCTGCAGAAACAGTTAATGAAATTGGATCATCTGTTAGAAGAGCTATGGGAGGAACAAGTGGAGTCTTGTAATTTATTTGTCTGTTCTCTGCTTGTTTTCTACTTACAGATATAAGTAGAAATATAAAACACTTGACATTTCTCTTTGAACAGATACAATATATTTTGTAAGGCAGCATACGCAAAGTTGAAAGCCAACTCAGATTCGGCTGTCACAGCAAAGCAATGTGAGATGATGGATGATGCTCTACATCTGATTTTTTTTTTTCGTTGACACCTTGTCTTACCGACATTTTATATCAGGGGCTGAAGCACTTGAAGCTGCCATTGCCGCAGTCAGTAAATATGGTGGGGCTAGTGCTGGTTATCGTACGTTATTAGATGCCCTTATTCCCGCATCAGCAGTTCTTAAGGAGGTAACATAGATTCACTTCCATTTTGCTCTTTTTTGTTGATGCCGTCAAAGATTCCACGCTAATATTCTGTTATGCAAGTAGAGATTAACTGCTGGCGATGATTCTTCTACTGCATTTGTTCTTTCGTCTGAAGCTGCAACGGCAGGAGCTGAATCAACTAAAGACATGCCGGCACAGGTTCTGATTCATCTTGCCTTCACCTTGTTTAGTATTTATGATTTTGATTTCATTGTATCGGGCTGCTTCTTTTGGTTAGCTAGAGAAAACTTTATTAGAGTGCTATAATATATTGGAGGGCTTACTAAAGTAGGAAGGTTTTGTCGGGATGTTTGCAGGCGGGGCGGTCAAGCTATGTGTCAGCGGCTATACTTGCAACAGTTCCAGATCCGGGTGCGATGGCAGCAGCTGCCTGGTATAGAGCAGCTGCATTGGCTGTGGAGGCCAAATATGAAAAGGCTTAGCATCTTCCATCTTTCAACATTCATTCTGCCTTTTGTGAGTTTTCCGCTTATGCTTTTTCCTTTTCCATTTAAAAATTTTTGGGTGCATGAAGCAGGGAGAGCCAGTTTCATACGCATACGTACATCAACCTTTTCGAAAATGTAAACCTGTCGGCATTTAAATATAGCAGTTAATTCAAAATTGTTGTTGATGTCACTGATTATATATATTTCTAACTTTTATGATCCTAGCTTTATGTTTTTACTTGTTAAAAACAAAATTGAACATTGATATTTTTTATACAATGTCTTGACCATTCAAACATTTTTGCTTTTAAATTAGAGGATATTAAAGATTTAAGTATGTTTAACCTACATCCTCTTATATGCTACAAGGACAGTGATGTTAACCGAATTAAACTTAATCAGTTCGAAACATCTATATTTTAATGATATATTGCATTAATATTAATTACTTGAAGTTCAGCATAAAAAAAATTATTAATTGCTTAAAATGCATTATTATTCGGTACATCGATGAAAAAATAATTTTACATGATGACAACTGTTATATTTATTTATTAGACTTTTAAAGATACATTAAAGACATATCATCTTAAAAATTATTATTTTTCTTCAGTATACTAAATAGTAATCCAAGCTTGAAATGAAATTTTATTCGTAAAAACGTTAATCTCTTTTGTTCGAAAAAAATCTCAATATCTGAAATATTATAATTATAAAAACATTTATCAAATTATTGTTTGAATATATTTCAAATAAAATGTATATATAAATGTTAAATTATTAATTATCTGTATATATTTCAAATTAAATGTATACATAAATATTAAATTATTAATTAGTATAATATTATTCTGGACTCATTTTTTACAGCACTAACTATTAAAGCATGTTAAGAAGCATAAAATAGAAAGAAAAAAAAACCTATCATTACAATTGCGTTCGGTATACAGAATATGTAGGAAGACTTAACATGTGCCAAGCATTTTCCATATTCTTGTTGTGACCATATGTAAACTGTAAAGAGTTTAGAAATATGATTTTGATGCATACGGATTGTAACTTGCCCTGCAATTCTTTTACAACCCCATTGCGTCTTCATGACTTACCTGAAACAACTTTGTTGATAACATTTATATATTATGTGTTACTTTATAATTAAATTGGGGAAAACATTTTATGCACGGGCAATCTACAAGTGCTTAGTTTTTAGGGTTTAGAGATTATGGTTTATAGTTTGGTGTTAGGGTTTTAGTATTTGTGGTTAGGTTTTAAGGTTTGTGAATATATTTTTATGTTTTAAATTTTAGAATTTAAAAATTATGGTTTAGGATCCTAAAAGAGACGTGTGACAGCTTTAGAAGTCCACTTATAAAAAAAATTCACTGACGGTACATCAAATAATTACCCTTAAATTTGTGTCACACATCAAATCGATATTAATTTAGTTTTGAAACTATTCTAAAAAATAATAAATACAATTTTACTTTTATCTTTTCATATTTTTATATTATATTAAAATAAAACAACAAGTTCCTATTTAATAGAGAGATGAGAGATGAAGAAAAACATGTATTCATTTTCAATATAGTGTTGCGTATAATATCTTCTTTGATTTCTATATTTATAGGCATAAAAAATAACTATCATATAAAAATCACCTGATTTTGTTTAGTACATAAATGCTTAAAGATTATTAAAAAAGAAAAAAAGAGAGAACAAAAAGAAAATATAATTATCATTTTAAAAGGAAAATGTGTCTCGTTTAACAAACCCATCTTTTTGAAGCTTACTTCGATTCATTATTATGCTTAAGATAAATAATAAAGAAAATGATTCTTTAATTTCTCTTGACTTTGTGACTAGAGATGACATACCAGTGGGGCGGGTGCGGATACCCATTCTCTATATTCATACTCACCTAAAATTTTATATCTATCATCTACCCACCCCACGGCGGGTACAATTTTTAAATTCACAGTCGCTCATGCAGGTATATTCTCAAATCTATCCCCATATCAACTATCCAACTGGACATTCACCACCTAACTCATACCGGCCGTACCCGCCTACAAGCAACAACTAATATCGAATTATATAAAAATAAACCATAAACTTTTGTAAAGAAGAGTAAAACTTCGCATACTTTATTGATTGATCAAGTGCATATATATAATTCATTTACACCGGTATAAATTTAACTACAACTAACTAACTAACGATAGCTAACTTAACTAAAGTAGATTTTTACTTGTATAAATTCTACTTAACCATAATATTACAAATTTACAACCTGATTAATTCAAGCTCGATCATAAACCATAAATTCAAGCTCGATCATAAACCGTTATTTTTTCAAATTAAATTAATTGAGTTCAAAGTCTACAAACTTAAGGATTAGCGTAGGTTTTAAAACAAACCAAGATCTTAGTACATAAAACACCATAATAAAAGGCATAATCAAAGTCTACAAATATAAATGATCCAAAATTCATATGGTAGGTAGTTAGTGTGCAGTCGAATATGGGGCGGGCGGATACAGTACGGGTAAGGTCTCAAACTCATCACTTACCCACTACACACGACGGATATGACTTTTTATGTCTACACCCATTCACTACCCACCAAACTTATATCCATCCGCATCTCAACTGGGGAAGGTGCAAAATCAGCAAAACTGTACTCGTCTGCCATCTCTATCGTGACAAAGTTGGGTAGTGAAAACTTTAATATTTTATTTTTTTTGTGTGTGCATAAATTATGATTCGTATATTATAATAATTTTAAATATTATTTTAATTAATTTGAATTTATATGATATAAAAAATATTTTTAAAACTCATTTCATTTTATTTCTCTTCATAGATTCACGAAGTATAATAGGAAAATTGGTACATTCCCCTTATTGATAGAAATTTCCCCTTGATCTTTTGAATTATATTCTCCGTTAGAGGTACATGAGTACAAAAAAATTACTAATTTAATATTAAAATATTTAATTTAATTTAATTTTATTAAATATTAGTATTTAAAGAAAATAATATTATTATTAATAAAAATATTAGACTAAATTATAAAATTTAGAAACAAATATGAGTCAATTTTAGGTAAAAATAGACATTTCAATGACTAAATTAAACAAAAACAAACTTGACAGACTTTACCCTTTAAATAAAATCAGGAGGGTTGACTTAGTCAAAGATGAGCTGACATGGTGTGATGTCATTGGTTGAAAATGTTAGGGGGTAACGACATGGGCAAAATGGGTAATAGTGAAAATGTAACACCCAAAAACCGGCCTAGTCGGATTTTGATTTTCGATGATCGATAATTCTGTGTCACCTTGGTTTTGGGTCTAGATGTTTTGGGGTTCGTTTTGAGGGTCCGGTGGACCGGTATTAGAGGTTCGAGTCGGTTTCGGGATTAAATCAGATTAAATATTTTTGAAGGTGATAAAAATGTAGAAAAATGTTCTAAAATCATTAATTAATATATTGATGATTGCAGTGAAATCAATTTTAGAAAATGAGTCTTGAAAATCAGACATTTTGGACTAGTGACCAAAATGAAAACTTTGGAAACTATTTTTAGTGATTGTTTTGAAAAAATGATCAAAACTTTGAATCTTTAAGGAGCTAATTATTCTAATTGTTTTTATCAGATTTCTCCCTTTAATTAACTATTTTTAAATGAATTTTAAAAGCTATAAATAGTGGAGAGGATTAATAAAACATAATTAAGCTTTTAATAAAAATTCACGTAACAAGCTTTATAACTTCTTTCTCTCAAATGCTCTCCAGCCAAACACCTTTCCAACTTCAATTTCTTCATATAAAAATCAAGGTTTCAAAGAGTTTGTGATTTCTAATTGTTTTCTTAAAGCTTTATTGCTATCTTGATTTTCATGTTTACCAAGCAATTAAGGGGAGAAATCATCATTGAAGGTAAAGATTCATTCTTCTCCTCCAATGAAAGGTTCTTTACTGAAATTCTCAAGTTATTGATCATTTACAATTGTTTTCTAATGTGTTTTGATAGTTTAATTAAGGGGAATTGGTTTAATTGAGTTTTGATTGATGAAATTGGTAGATTTTCGAATTAGATATGTTTTGCTTGGTTTTTGATCAGAGTAGATCATGATTTTGATGTTTATTAATGTTAATAGCTTGGATTTAACATTGTAATCCCGAACCTAGTTGAATCTCTAATGATAACGGTTGTTAGATAAGGTTTTTGTGTTGTTAATGGAGTTTAATCATTGCAGGAAGTAAAAGGATGTTGTAAATGGGTTTTTAGATGTTGGATGAAGTTTAATGTATTGAATCGTTATATTGTGGCTGTGTTAAGTTTGGAAAGTGTTTGAGGTTGGTTCTGATAAGTTTCGGATGGTTTTTGAGTGGCTAACTTGTGAGTTGCGGGATTTTGCTTTGAAGTAGTGGTTTGGATGCATTTTGATGCATGTTTCCTCTGGTTTTGTGTGGCCAAAATAGGGGATAGTCAAGGCGAAGCATCTTGAGGTAGATTGTTTCTTGTCGGGTGCTCGTTTTGTATTGGCGAGCAAGGCGAGGAGTAATTGGTGAGTGGAAACGGTTTTAAAAGTCTTTCAAAGGTTTGAAAGTGTTTTTGAGAGTTTAGGTTAAGTTTGAAACACTTACCTAAGCTCAGAAGTAAGTTTCCCTCTTTTGCTCTTTATAATATCGGTTCAGATATGAGCATGTGTAACTCATGTTTTGGTCATAAACATGGTTTGTTTTACTTACTGTAAATGCATGATTTAGAGTACATATGCAGTGGTTTAAAAGTATATGAAATGCTAGTGAGCATTGGTTATCATTCCGATCGGGAATGTTGTATTGCTTTGGCAATGTGGCTTGCATATTGGGTGATTTTGTATAATGCATTGTAAAACAGTGAGTAAATGGTTTTGTAAATGTTATATTGGCTATGTGACATGATGAGAAAATAATCAGATATAGTTGGCATGCCATAGGATAAAGTGCACTATAATATGTTAAAATTGATCGTGGTTAGAGGTCCTTGAGGTATAGCGGTCGGCTACTCGGACTATGTTGCTTCACTTGGGTTGAGTGGTCGGTTCCCCTTGTTGATGTTAATCTTGCGGTTGGCAAGGTGGTCATATCATGTGGTCGGCATGGTATGGGTCTTGATGGCGGTTGGTCATTAAGGGAGATCCGTGTATCCAATATGAAAGGTTAACGGTCAGTTAACCAATGGTTAGCGGTCGGCTAATCAAGGATAGAGGTTGTCTATTCGGGGTCACTATAATTGCCAATATATGAAAGTTTATGTGCTAAACCTACTTTTAATGCTTTGGGATGTAAGCATGGTGATATGATTAAATGCTTTGAGATTTAAGCATGAGATGATTTAATGCTTTGGGATTTAAGCATGTGGTTTATAAATGTCTTGCATATGGTCGATATGCATGTTTGATTTGAAATCAATGTAAATGCTTTGGTCGTAAGTATGGTTTGAAAACAAGTGTTTAGTTTTCAAAGGGTTTCAAATGCATCATTGTTTTACGAGCATCCTTACTAAGCATGTGTGCTTATACTCTCTTTTTCCTAATGATGCAAAGCATTGGGGTTTGGGGCAGCAAAGGCAAGGTTTGAAGTGATCCAAGAACCAAGACTTTATTTGAGTATGAACTCGGTTATGTCAGTTAATAAGGCAATGTGTTCACCAAGTTTTTGGGATTTGTAATTCTATTTTCTCTTGGTTTTTGAGCATGGTTATGTAATCACTCATTTTTATCTGGTTTGTAAATATTGCTAATATATTAGTATAATAATTAACAGGGTATTATTATTGCATGTATACATGTTATATTATATGTTTACTATATATATGTGATTAATGAGTGTAAAATATGTGTGTGATATATGTAAGCGCGTGCGTATTATACGTATTATGTATGTGTATGTGTGTAGGTGTTGGTATATGTGTACCATATGTATGTTTATATTTTGTACATGTATTGTTTTCACACATATAATATATATGAACAAAAGTATGTGTTTGTGTTTAAACGCATGTAATATGTATGTTAATTTGTATACACATATGTCATTCTATATGTATTTAGCTTAATGCCATTGTTGTTGTTGTTTGTATGTATATGTATTATTATTAGCAATATTAGTTATTATTAGTGGTATTATTGGGTTAGAATTAAAATGGATATGTGAATATAAAAACCTATATAAGTTATTATTAAATACCAGTCCAATATATTACAAGGTCTATTACATTTTACAAAGCCCATTTTGGTCCAAAACCCAATCCATATAAGATTTAATAACCCTAACACCCTCTCTTTATTGTGCGCAGCCGATCCTGGGCCGTTGGATCAAATCTTGATCCAACGGCTACGATTGAAAGGAGAGAAACCATTCGGATGCCACGTGTGGTCCACAAGCAGACCGTTCAGCCTCCCACGCGCGCGTGCATATCATGCCTCTAACTCCTTGACTGCCGTGCACCACGTGTCACCATCTCACACAATCCCACCAGTTTCAAGATTGCATCTGGGCCGTACCCAAGACGATAACGCCACCATACTCTCTCCACACCGGCACCACTCCGTCGTACCACCAACTCAACCACCGTGCTCAGAAAACATGTGAAGACAGAGAAAAAGTAGATTAATCAGTACCAAATCTGGACAAAAAATATACGTAATCTACTATGCTTACCAAAATCAGAAGAAAAAACAGATTTGTGTATAAAGACTCAAACAAGATTTGTAAAAGCAGTGAGTCTCCATGTTCCATAAATAAAAATAGACTCAAAGTTTCCAGTGGTAAAAAAAATTTCTTTGCTTCCTTTCTTACATGCATGCAAAATAAATGGAATAATAAAGCATAAAGATGAGGTTTTTTTACCGTGGTCGTTTCAGTTCCTCACCGGCAATGAGCCTCTTTGGCGAGCCGTTTCAAGGGAGTTTGTTTAGGTTCAAAGGGGATCGGGTTTTGATGTGGTCCAAAACAGGAAAGGGGGTTGAAGTTGTCTTTTTTTCTTCTTTTTGTTGGCGGCCGGTGGCGGTGGGTCCAGGACGGTTTGAGGCGGCCATAGGGCTGAGCCTCACCTGAGACCACTATGCGCAGCTAAATACGGTGGCTGAGGGGAGCGTTCCGGTTTGAAGGGAGTTTTGGCTTCAGGGATTCAGAGAGAAATGATAGCTTTGCTCTTAAGGGTAAAAAATGGTGAAAGGGTCGAATTTCAGCCTGATAAGTGTGATATATAGAGTCCTAATATTTTCAAAATAGGTTAATACGGACTTAAATCCCCCCGCATTTCTGCATTTTTCAAAATGAGTCTTCCCCTAGGTTAAATTACAAACCCTGCCCCCTCTATTTTTGGAATTTCTCAATCTAGTCCCTAAATTAAATGAGTTTCGAATTCAAATGGTAAAATTACATGTTTAGCCACCCTGCGTTTTTGAAGATTTCATTTTGAGCTCGCCCCTTGGGTTAATCACATCTCCAGTCCTTGTAGCTTCGTTTCAATTTTTAATTGGGTCACTGAATGCTCCTTTTGTTCACTTAAATTTGGTTTTATGATTTTGTTTTTCTTTCATTTCGGTCCCGTTGTGATTTAAATGTTTATGTTTTATTATTGCTCCCTAGTATTTACATGTTTTTATATTTATGTTTTTACACGCGTATATTTTTTGTGATATCATGCTTTTATGATTTACTATATCTTGTTGATATTATATACATGTTTAGGTTATGTTTTGTTTTAATTTACATTATGTTTATACGGTTCGTCATGTTTTTATGTATTTTGGTTGGCATATATGTGTATTTATTTTTGTTCTCGTAACGTGTGCATCATCATATTAATTTATTATTTAACTCTTTGTTCATGTTAGCAGGCACATCCATTGTATATGTGATATTTAGTTTAGTGTGAATATTAGGTTTATATGTTAGTTTTTTTTATATATTCGTTTTATGCATCTTGATTTATTTTAACTGGCACACTATGTTCATGTTTTTATGACCGTCTTCGCATCCTTAGTCATATGTGAGTTTTTGGGTAATTTGTTTAGCATGTGATAGCTTTTTTTCTAGCATTGTTTAAATGTGTGTCATGTTCTTTTTGCTTTTGTCATGTTATATATTTTATGCATGTTTTTTTTATTCGGATAACATGAGAGTTTTTCGAAAATAATTTATATGTTAATGTGTTTTGATCTATGCTTGATTCTCACCGTGACCATGTTAATATTTGGAAACATTTATGATACAGATAATTAGTGTGTTGTTTGATAAGGTTTTAGTGTAATATCTTAATATTTTGCTTTTCTTGCCTAGTATCATATTATTTCTACGTCATGCATATGTTGCCTTGTGTTTTTTTATACATATTTTAACATGTATATATGTGACTAATTAATTCTTGAAGTATGTTCTTTCCATTTTATTCTTGTTTTAGTTTAGGTCTTGTCGTTATTTATCATGATATGTTATGTTTTTATGTTCATGCATTTATTTATTTTGTTTAAATTTCGTAATATTCATATGTTATGATTTTTTAGTATCATGTCAATACTAATTGTATGTTATGTCTTGCTTTCTAAGGTTGCATAATGGAATATAAATTGTTAGTGCGGAGCCCTTTTATTCGAGCGTAAACGGGGCCAGTATCAGGCGTAGTGATAGTGGTTGGGCGTTTTCTCTCAGATGACGGGGCCTTTAAAATTTACTCGCAATTATAACCAAATCTTAATTTAATCGTCACTTTAATCCGGGAAGTTTAATTTTAATAAAGCGGTAATTATTAAAGTGCCAATCTTGGGCGGTGTGGGGGTGCTAATCCTTCCCCATCCGTAACCGACTCTCGAATCCCAACAGTTTTCAAATCTCTGGTTTTATGGTGTCTGACCTACCTAAGTGGCCGGTGGCGACTCAAATTTCTAAATAAAACGCGATTTTTTTAAAACCCCCACATAATAAACTTTTTAATATCCGAAAATCCACAAACACTTCGAAACCATCGTTTTTTTTGCGAAAGGGGACATCGCTACAGATGGCGACTCCGCTGAGGACCATTTTTGTTTTTTCAAAAACAAATGAGAGTCAAGCTTTTTCAAATAATTACCGCTTTAATAATATTAATCTTTCTGGATTAAAATGATGATTAAATTAAAATTTGGTTATAAGTGCGCGCTTATTTTAACACATTTAAAATTTGGCATATAAACCCATCCTTTTAAGTGGGGGAAAACGCTAATGCTTTCGTGGAGATATCGTTCTCCCATGTAGGCCTAGCAAGTACCTTCGGGTCTCGAGTACCTTATGCTTTCGTAAGGATATCGTTCCTTCGGGCAGGCATAAGCGAATGGGTCCCCCTAAATTGAACCCGGTTAAAATGAGCCTATAATGGGTGATGACCGGGGGCCTTGCTACTCTTAGTAGGGGACATCAAGGATAGTTCGGGTACCTCCTAGAACCAAAACTGCATGTAGAGAACATATAGAAACCCACCCTGTTAGAGCCATGCGGATAACCTTAGGTGTCTTAGACGGGATATAAATATGATTGCTTTGTTTGTTTATCGCATTTAATTTGCCCTTTTTATTGTGTACTTATTGTTTTTTCCGGTACTAACTTGTTTCCTTTTTTGTTTTGCTTTGGCATATATCATCGCATTCGCATACATAGGGTATTGATTCCCGAGTGGTTTCTCCCATAATAGAAGATTGTTCATGATGGACCAAAGGTTTTTTGACCTGAAGGAAGGGGGTCCAGTTCCAGAGTTCCATCCCGAGACTAGGCCAGGGACAACAAAAGAAAGATCGTTCAAAGATTCCAGAACAGATTCGGTAAGCAGTGTCAGTTCTGGTAACGAGCAAGATGAAGTACAAGAGTTAAAGAAGAAAATGGACGAGATGATGGACCAGATGAATGCTATGATGAAAGGCAAGCAGCCTATCGAACTCAGAAAAGAATCGAATAAGGATCAGAATGTGGAATAGAATGGTCAGAATGTCGAGACAGATAACACCGTTAAATACGACAAATCGAATCCCTTTGTGATCAATCTCAAGAAGCATACAAATGAAATATCTAGGGTAGATACCAAGGGAACAGAGGCAAGACCAAAGGAAGCTCGAGAATCTAATGACATCAGAAGGCATTATCCTATACCCATGAGATACACCGAGCTACTTCCGTTGCTTGTTGAAAGGAGCCTTATCGTACCGGTGAAGTCTGTACCAAAGAGGCATCCTTATCCAGAGAGTTACAATGGTCGTGTCTGGTGCAGCTACCACATAGGCGATTCGAGTCATCACACTGAGAATTGTAGAGCCCTGAAGGAAAGAGTTCAAGGTCTTATCAGAATAGGAGTTTTTGGTTTCAAAGACGGATAACCCCGATTCTACAGCGAACCAGCCATTCCCTGAGAGGCAAAGTCGAATGAGGGTCAACGCCCAGCCCAAGGTTCTGGTAGCACAATAGTGGGTCATTCAAGCGAGATAAATTTAGGAGTCAAGAATAAAAACATCTCAGAAGATGAACTTGCATACAAGTACGACCAGCTCGAGCATGAGAGACACGATCTGAGAATGAAATTGAAAAGCATACAAGACGAGTACCAGAAGCTGCACTTTGAATTCAAGAATGCCGGTCTGGGTGACACCTCTGAAGAATGGGTTAATGGCATGATTCAGTTGAAGAACGATTTGGAACGTTGGAAGCAAAAATGCAAGAATAGTAAGAATAAAGTCAGATCATTGTCACAGAAGCTGAGAGCCAACGCGACATCCTCTAAAGTGAGTTGGAAAGCAGTCTGGCCATGGACGATATCCTAAAATCATGTATACAGCAAGAAAAGGAGGAATCACAAACCCTTCAAATGGAAAACACGACACTCAAATAATAGATAGTGAGGCTCCAGACTTCTTTACGTACCAGCGAGATTCGTACCGAGGCAGTGACCGTCAAGCTACAAAAGGCCGAGCAGACAATACATGAGAAAGACTGAGACATGAAGATTGTTATAACTCAAGCTTGACAAGTAGCTCAATAGGAGGCAGATTTAGCCGATGCAGCAGCTCAATAAGTCAGAATATGGATCCAGCGTTGGACCGCGAAGGAAAGCTGACATGACTATTGTATGAGGTCAAAAAATTATGTGCTAGGGCTCACCGCTATCTGTAAACCCTTAATACCGAATGTAATGAAACATTTTGGTCTGAATGAAAGATGTCCTATAAGGACAAATCACTTGCGGAATCAATGCCTTATTGTATTCATGCATTGCATTTGCATCACGCCCTTTGCATTGTTTAATAGTTTTATCATCGCATGGCACTTCATCATTTAATACTTGGGGTTTGATGGCATAATTAGTTGGAAAATGGAATGAACCGAAGAGTTGAGGCTTGACCAGCTAGAAGAAAGAATTGAGAAAGAGCTGAAGAAGAAAGAAAAGATAAATGTTTTCAATACGAGGGAACTCTGCCTAGTCCCTTATTTGGTCATTCCTCCGGATTTCAAGGTCCCCAGATTTGCGCAGTATGACGGAACCAGCTGCCTGAAGATTCACTTAACCATGTTCTGCAGAAAAATGGAGGGATACATGAAGAATGAAGAGTTGTTGATCCACCACTTCCACGATAGCCTGACGGGACCTGCAACAGTATGGTATAACTGTTTGAACAGAAACCAAGTTAGGTCATGGGATGACCTCGCTAATGCCTTCTTGAGTCAATACAAATATGCTTTAGATTTAGCACCATGTCGTCAGTTTCTTTAGAATGAGAAAATGAGACCAAATGAAAGCTTCAAGGGATATGCACTAAGGTGGCGATGTTTGGCGAACCAAGTCCAACCTCCTATAGCGGAAGAAGAGTTGACTTCTCTGTTCCATGCAACGCTTCCCTCTCCTTTCTTCGATGTGATGTTAGAGAAATCGAGAAATGAATTCGAAGATTTCATGACGATTAGAGAGAGGATAGAATACGCAATCAAAAAAAGAAAATTAGGTCTAAGTCCAAGGACCGAATCGAAGATAAGATAAATAAATACGGAGAGGTAAATGGGTGTCATCTCCAGGGTTAGTGTCTCCGTAAAATAAGAAGACAGACTGATACCTCGGGGTCATCAAGGAAAATTCCTTGGACGAGCACAAATTTGAAAGTGTTCGGAACATCTATCTCAGACATATGGCATCATTTGGTAGGGGGTCACTATCTTGCTCCTAGACCGATAAAGATGGCACCTGATCCATCTGCCCATAGTTTTGACTCGAGTAGCACATGCGAATTCCATATAGGGCACGGGGCATCCCACCAGAAAATGTAGACCTTTATTGGAGGAGATCAAGAAGCTGATCAATGATGGGACCTTGACACCAGAGTTGATCCAACAGTAGAGGACCAAGGATGAGGGGCAAGTTTGCATAGTACTGAGAAAGCCAGAGATGTCTCTACATTAGAAAACTTTCCTGCAGTAATACAAGGAATCAACTTTACTACCTGTGGCCCACATGTAGTAAAGATATTTTGTGAAGGGGCATGTTTTTTGATTTTTATTCCAATAAAGAACACATTCCGCTTAACATACAATGTTCTTAAAAGCACATAGATGTATATTTTCTCATCATTGTAGGACACTGGATATCAATTGTAAGATGTGACATTAGATGGATGTTGTGACAACGATGATGTGTGATCTTCCCTACCAGACTCTGGTCAGCAAAACAAGATTACTACTCTTTCGAAGATGTTAAAGGACGAAAAAGCTCCGAATATCAACCATGTAGAGTTGCTTGAAATTGAAACTCTAGGCATAATCTTCTAGGTAGTAAAGAATTAAAAATAAGAATTAAAAAATGGAAGAATTAAAGAAAAAGAAGAGAAAAGAAAGAAAGAAAGAAAGAAAGGAAAAAGAATGAAAGAGAAAAGAATAATAAAAAGCACTCATATGTTTGAAACCTGGTAATAGGCTTGTTCGGATAAGAGTGTGGGAATTTTGGGGCACTCCGCTAAAGCGATAAGATGGCAATACACCATCCAATTCAAGAAACCTTATCTTTATGAGTGATGGTAATATTTTCAAATCGTGACTATGCCGAGTAACTTGGGGCAATGTTGTTTGCTCCATTGTTGTCCTCAAGACAAAGGACTGTGACGAATTGATTTCCTCAAATAATGAAAAAATAATAAAAAAGGAGAAAAAGAAAAAGAAGAAAAGAAAAAAGAAAAAAGAAAAAGAGAAAATGAAGAAAAAAGGAAAAAGAAAAAGGAGGAGAAAGGAAGTGAAAAGAAAAGAGAGAAAAATAAACGATAACATTGGTAAAATTAAATCTCGCACCACCTAGAACTCTATTGTTAGAGTAATATTTCTGCGCTCGAGTAGTCATACAGGTCCACCCTTTTTGGGGGCAGAGCAGATAATGAGAATTGAGAAAGAACAATATTCTGCAGCAATGCGATAATCATGAGGATGAACCAAGTCACTCGGGAAGATTTCACAGCCTTAAATTACTGAATGGTTGAATCTAAGCTGCTCTTGCACTTGATATCCAGAGCTCCTATTCTATGATTTCAAGATCCTGTATGTTAATCTAAATGATACCCTTCAGTGGAACGCAAATCAACAAATTGACAAGTTAAAGCAACAAAGATTTCCATGTATTACTTCAGGGATAAGATTCAAAACACAAGGTTGAGGATATTATTGGAGCACCTAACCAGAAACGACCCCACAATGTATAGGATGAGGATAATGACAAGAGCATATGTGTCAGACAGCTCAAGAACAAGAAGCGAGTTTCATCCATGATGCCTTGGTTGGTTCAAGAAAATAAATGGCGAACCAAGATGAGAATGAGATTACAAAATATGGGGAATGCTAAGAGGTAAACATTGAGTCTCCAAAGACTTAAAGCATATGGATCGAGAAATGGTTCTCGTCAAGAGGTAGCAAGAAGATTGAGATTAAGTTCAGAGCATAGAATCATTTTGCTCACCCAATGACGAAACTAACAAATACTCAGAATGTTGGGCCAAAGGAGTTGGAAGGTACCCGAGCTCATGATCGAGTGGGGAAATGCAGAACAAGAAGAATGGTAAGAATCTCTGCACATGCATGATATAGAGTTTGTTTGTGAAGCGGGCAGAGACCCCGAAGAAGAAAGGCAAGTGCTCGTGCAAAAGAACAAGAGCGGGTACTTATTTAACAAAAATTGATAGAAATAAAGATCAAAATTGAGCATACTGCAAAAAAGAAAGGAAACAGAGAAATTTGAAGAATAACTTTTTAGGGCGTAGGATTTTAAAACGTGTCTAAAAACAAAAAAGGAAAAAAAGAAGAAAAAAGAAAAAAAAGAAAGAGAGAAATAATTATATTGCGAAAAGGTTAAAAGACATGAATCAGATAAATAACTGATCAAAGGGCATACTGCAACATGAGAGAATGAAGGAAATATGAGAAATAACCTTCCAGGGCGTAAGACTTTAGAACAGAAAAATGATGATAAAAAGAAAAGAAGAAGAAATAGGTAAAAGAGAGAAGGGGGAGAAGAAAAAGAAAAAAAGGAAAAAGAGAAGAAAAAGAAAAAAGCACGACATTGCATGCATCATATAGATAGAGGCATGTCAATTTTTACTTGTTCCTAGACAAGTATTTGAAGAATTGTCAAAGAATTTACTAAAGTCCAGAAAGATCGACATCCATAGCGGCATGAGGCCCATATGTTAAATCCTTTGGGTCATCGGTAAGTCCTTCAGGCACGGTGTTAAGTCCTTCGGGCCACCAGTAAGTCTTTTAAGCATGGTGATAAGTCCTTCGGGCCATCAGTAAGTCCTTCGGGCATGATGTGGCAGCCATAGTAGCACGAGGCCAGAAAAATCGGTAGCCATAGCGGCTTGAGGCCCAAATGTTAAATCCTTCGGGTCATCGGTAAGTCTTTCGGGCATGGTGTTAAGTCCTTCGAGCCACCGGTAAGTCTTTCGAGCATGGTGATAAGTCTTTCGGGCCATCAGTAAGTCCCTCAGGCATGATGCGGTAGCCTTAGTAGCTTGAGTCCAGAAAGATCGACAGCCATAACAGCGTGAGGCCCAGATGTTTAAGCCTTCGGGCCACCAGTAAGTCTTTTGAGCATGGTGATAAGTCATTCAGCCATCAATAAGTCTATCGGGCATGATACGGCGGCCTTAGTAGTGTAAGTCCAAAAATATCAACAGCCTTGAAAAAAGAGAAGAAAAAAAAAGAGAAAAAAAGAAGGAAAAAAAGAAAAGAAAGGAGAAAAAGAAGAAAAAAGAGCAGAAAAAGAGGGAAAAAGAAAAAAGATAGTAGAAAAATCGAAGACAAAGGTTATATAAAGGAGAAGCCTACGTTTTCGAGCCCCCAGTGAAAGGATCCATATAAGAAGAGCCCTAACTCCAGAATCTCAAAAAAGAACCAAAGGTGAAGAAGTTCTATATAGGGAGAACTTATGAGCCTGAAGATTCGGCCGAGGAAAAGCGGAGAGTTCCAGAAGAACACGTGATTATGAAGTCGTGAGCAGGGAAGTCGGATAAAAATGAGAGCTTTTGGTCTTTGCTTTGTTCTCGTTTCACAAGAACAAGCAAAGAGGGGCAACTGTAATCACTCATTTTTATCCGGTTTGTAAATATTGTTAATATATTAGTATAATAATTAACAAGGTATTATTATTGCATGTATACATGTTATATTATATGTTTACTATATATATGTGATTAATGAGTGTAAAACATGTGTGTGATATGTGTAAGCACGTGCGTATTATACGTATTATGTATGTGTATGTGTGTAGGTGTTGGTATATGTGTACCATATGTATGTTTATATTTTGTACATGTATTGTTTGCACACGTATAATATATATGAACAAAAGTATGTGTTTGTGTTTAAACGCATGTAATATGTATGTTAATTTGTAAACACGTATGTCATTCTATATGTATTTAGCTTAATTCCATTGTTGTTGTTATTTGTATGTATATGTATTATTATTAGCAATATTAGTTATTATTAGTGGTATTATTGGGTTAGAATTAAAATGGATCTGTAAATATAAAAACCCATATAAGTTATTATTAAATACCCAGTCCAATATATTACAAGGTCCATTACATTTTACAAAGCCCATTTTGGTCCAAAACCCAATCCATATCAGATTTAATAACCCTAACACCCTCTCTTTATTGTGCGCAGCCGATCCTGGGCCGTTGGATCAAATCTTGATCCAACAGCTACGATTGAAAGGAGAGAAACCATTCGGATGTCGCGTGTGGTCCACGCGTAAACCGTTCAGCCTCTCACGCGCGCGTGCATATCACTCCTCTGACTCCTTGACTGTCGTGCACCACGTGTCACCATCTCACACAATCCAACCAGTTTCAAGATTGCATCTGGGCCGTACCCAAGGCGATAACGCCACCATACTCTTTCCACGCCGGCACCACTCCGCCGTACCACCAACTCAACCACCGTGCTCAGAAAACATGTGAAGACAGAGAAAAAGTAGATTAATCAGTACCAAATCCGGACAAAAAATATACGTAATCTACTATGCTTACCAAAATCAGAAGAAAAAAACAGATTTGTGTATAAAGACTCAAACAATATTTGTAAAAGCAGTGAGTCTCCATGTTCCAGAAATAAAAATAGACTCAAAGTTTCCAGTGGTAAAAAAAAATTCTTTACTTCCTTTCTTACATGCATGCAAAATAAATGGAATAATAAAGCATAAGAGGAGTTTTTTTTACCGTGGTCGTTTCAGTTCCTTACCGGCAAGGAGCCTCTTTGGCGAGCCGTTTCAGGGGAGTTTGTTTAGGTTCAAAGGGGGTTGGGCTTTGATGTGGCCCGAAATAGAAAAGGGGGTTGAGGTTTTGTCTTTTTTTTTCTTTTTGTTGACGGCCGGTGGCCTTGGGTCCAGGACGGTTTGAGGCGGCCCTAGGGCCGAGCCTCACCTGAGACCACTATACGCGGCTAAATACGGTGGCTGAGGGGAGCGTTCCGGTTTGAAGGGAGTTCTGGCTTCGGGGATTTAGAGAGAAATGAGAGCTTTGCTCTTAAGGGTAAAAAAATGGTGAAAGGGTCGAATTTTAGCCTGATAAGTGTGATATATAGAGTCATAATATTTTCAAAATGGGTTAATTCAGACTTAAACCCCCCGCGTTTCTGCACTTTTCAAAATGAGTCTTCCCCTTGGTTAAATTACAAACCTGGTCCCCCTCTATTTTTGGAATTTCTCAATCTAGTCCCTAAATTAAACGAGTTTCGAATTCAAATGGTAAAATTACCTGTTTAGCCACCCCGCGTTTTTGAAGTTTTCATTTTGAGCTCGCCCCTTGGGTTAATCACATCTCCAGTCCTTGTAGCTTTGTTTCAGTTTTTAATTGGGTCCCTGAATGCTCCTTTTGTTCACTTAAATTTGGTTTTATGATTTTGTTTTTCTTTCATTTCGGTCCCCTTTGTGATTTAAATGTTTATGTTTTATTATTGCTCCCTAGTATTTACATGTTTTTATATTTTATGTTTTTACATGCGTATATTTTTTGTGATATCATGCTTTTATGATTTACTATATTTTGTTGATATTATATACATGTTTAGGTTATGTTTTGTTTTAATTTACATTATATTTATACAGTTCGTCATGTTTTTATGTATTTTGGTTGGCATATATGTGTATTTATTTTTGTTTTCGTAACGTGTGCATCATCATATTAATTTATTATTTAACTATTTGTTCATGTTAGCATGCACATCCATTGTATATGTGATATTTAGTTTAATGTGAATATTAGGTTTATATGTTAGTTTTTTTTATATATTCGTTTTATGCATTTTGTTTTATTTTAACTGGCACACTATGTTCATGTTTTTATGATTGTCTTCGCATCTTTAGTTATATGCGAGTTTTTGGGTAATTTGTTTAGCATGTGATAGGTTTTTTTCTAGCATTGTTTAAATGTGTGTCATGTTCTTTTTGCTTTTGTCATGTTATTTATTTTATGCATGTTTTCTTTTTATTCGGATAACATGAGAGTTTTTCGAAAATAATTTATATGTTCATGTGTTTTGATCTATGCTTGATTCTCACCGTGACCAAGTTAATATTTGGAAACATTTATGATGCAGATAATTAATGTGTTGTTTGATAAGGCTTTAGTGTAATATCTTAATATTTTGCTTTTCTTGCCTAGTACCATATTATTTCCACGTCATGCATATGTTGCCTTGTGTTTTTTTTACATATTTTAACATGTATATATGTGACTAATTAATTCTTGAAGTATGTTCTTTCCTTTTTATTCTTGTTTTAGTTTAGGTCTTGTCGTTATTTATCATGATATGTTATGTTTTTATGTTCATGCATTTATTTATTTTGTTTAAATTTCATAATATTCATATGTTATGTTTTTTTAGTATCATGTCAATACGAATTGTATGTTATGTCTTGCTTTCTAAGGTCGCATAATGGAATATAAATTGTTAGTGCGGAGCCCTTTTATCCGAGCGTAAACGGGGCTAGTATCAGGTGTAGTGATAGTGATTGGGCATTTTCTCTCGGATGACGGGGCCTTTAAAATTTACTCGCAATTATAACCAAATCTTAATTTAACCGTTACTTTAATCCGGGAAGTTTAATTTTAATAAAGTGGTAATTATTAAAGTACCAATTTTGGACGGTGTGGAGGTGCTAATCCTTCCCCATCCGTAACCGACTCCCGAACCCCAACAGTTTTCAAATCTCTGGTTTTATGGAGTCCTGCCTACCTAAGTGGCCGGTGGCGACTCCAATTTCTAAATAAAACGCGGTTTTTTAAAATCCCCACGGAATAAACATTTTAATATCCGAAAAACCACAAACACTTCGAAACCATTGTTTTTTAGCGAACGGGGACATCACTACATGTTAATGTTGTGTTTTGGAGTTTGATTGATTTTGGTAAGCATGTTAAAGGTTTTGCTTATGATTGATGCTAGTAGTGCTTAGGTTTGCATCTAGTTAGCATTGGCTGGTTGACATGCTTACATGATTCTATCTAGTTGATGTTGATTCTAGAGAGATGTTAGTATGTTGCTTATGCTAGAAAATGTTCAAATGAGTATTTTGGTTTGATTGGAGGTGTGGCTTGAGAAGCATGCCTATAGTTTACCTTTGAAGAATGTTTGCTATGAATTAAGGATGGTTCTGTGATACTGTGGGTTGGTTCAATTCTTGGTAATGTTGTATGAGTGTTAAAAGCATGATTAAGTGGTTTGGAATCTATAAATGTAAGTTAAACCAGCAAAATTGGATGTTTCATGTCCAAGCGTATCGGAGCGCGTTCCCTCGTACCGGTACGACAAGGCCATTTCAGGCATAGCGTTTCGATATACGAGGAAATGTTTTGATACGGGTAAGCCTTTTCAGGCATAGCGTTTCGATACGCGAGAATGTGTTTCGATACGGGCAAGCCATTTCAGGCTTAGCGTTTCGATACTCGGGAAGGTGCTCCGGTACGATTTTGAGCTACTGGAATCTAAGTCTTATAAATTGGCCCGACGTACCGAAACACTCATTTATGTATCGGTACGGTATGATGTTAAGTTAGTTATTTGGCTGTGTAAAAGGTTTTTGAGATTCGTTTCAGTCCTTGAATCTTGTTATGACATTTGTGAATGTGTGGATGGTCGGATTGATATGAAAATTGATATGCAAGCATGTAAACTGACTAATTAAGGATTGGTAATATTATTTTCACCAAAGGCCTTGCAATTTACCGGTTTTTCATTTTGGTCCCTAAATTGTGTTGTATGCTATTGGTTGCCTTTCCGTGGTCCGTTTCCTTCGTAATTTCATCCGTTGCAAGCTTGTACACTTAGGATTAATAATATGTTTTTAGACAAGATAAAAGAAAAAAAATGGTCTGGTTTTCGTAATCTTCCTTTGGTTTGCTTTGGCAAACCTAATGTAGCTCGCTTGGTTCGGCCGGGCGTCTAGGCCAGTCGAGGGGGTTACAAATTCGTTTCCGATAAAGTTAAAAGCGAATAATTAAAATGAGTATTTTGGATCAGTGTGATAAAATTGAAAGATTTCAAGATTTATCCGAAATTTTAAAGAACCAGGATCAAATTGTTAGGTTATGAAATATGAAGTCAAGGGCTAAATTGTAAAGATGTGAAGTATTGAGTCTTAAGTGTAAAATATGAAAGGATGGGATGACTACGAGTGTAATATTACCATTTCCGAAAGTGAGTAATTAAGCTAGATATCTAGTGGCTAATTGTAAGAAAGTAAAAGTGGATGGCCAAAGTGTAAGAGGCAAGAAGACTAAGGACCAAGTATAACCCAAAGGACCAATCACTGCGTGGCTTATCCTTGAGTAGTAGCTGTCCTATTTTAAGTAAAAGTTGAAGGATTAATAGCTGAATTAATCCATGAATGATGAAATAAAATAGAGATGAGAGTAAGGACTAGTTTCTTAATTACACCACAAGTTATGATGGTGGATTTTGATGAGTAAGCTTATAGGTGTCAAGTTTGTGTAATTAGTCTTATTTTATAATTAGTAATAAAAAGAAAGGTAAACCCCACTCGGTGTGAAAAATCCCACGACAAAGCAAAGAAAGACAAGAGAAAAGTTTTAAACTTTCTTCAACCTTGCTCTGCTCCAGTAACGTTCCTCGAGCTCACGAAATTCATGATCATTTTGCTTGAATTATAGTTATCCTAGCCTGAATTCGGTTAGTGCTTTCACTTTAAGCTTTTCATTAGTATGTTTCATTTCCTAATCTAAGCAAACTTTAAAAGCAAGTCTTGAATTTAAGGTTTCCGGATTCTATTTTCTGGTCTAAATAAGTAGCTTATGTGTTTAAATAGCCCTTAGTATCTTTATCATGAGTTTTAGATGTATCCGAGATGAATTCCTAAACCCTTTTTCATTTAAAGGTTTTATAAAATTTAAGGATAAGTCTTATTTGAGTGTTATGATATGTTTTAATAAATGCATATATTTCTTATTGCAAGATCAATGTTCGGTTGAAGTAATTTCTACGCACACACAAAAAAAGGGGGAAGAAAAATTCAAGGTGGCAGAATATGATGTTCTGGGACGCTTTGTAGTCTCAGATTTTCGGTGAGTTTAGTTCATGATCCGGGAAGACCTAGTGTCATCTCGGTTTATATTTATTTACATATGTATTGTGCCACTTGTTAGATATGGTAATTGGATACATGAAGCTCACAAAGAGCAAGTTTTGGGTGGCATTCATGGTATGGTAAGCTGAGCTTATTTATGTTTCATGAACATGACATGATACTACATGATAATGCATGCCATGGTAATATATGACATGACATGAAACATGATAAACCATGGAACTATTTTTACGATATACAAGTTCATGATTATGATACAAGAGAGCTAAGGCTCTAATATGCTATGTTACAAGTTACATGAATCAGGGAACTATGAAATTGTAATATTATGGATACCTTGTATATAAGTGTACCTTGGATACAATTGGTATGCCATAGAATTCATTGAGCTCGTGTACGGGTGGACTACGGTCCTTGGGTTACAACCCTTATGTGGCAAGGTGGAGGGATGTGAGGTTTGGTCATTGGTGAGGCGGAGGAATTGACCACTCATGGCTAGGCGATGTTGGTTAGGAATACGTGTATCTATTTATTGTCGTGATCCAAGGATAAAAATGAATTAAAATTATTTATTCATGATTTGTACCTATATTCATGAAAATATGAATGTGCATTGATATTTGGTTAGCATGTTATCCAAGGGAATTATATGGAAACATATGTTATGACAAGAATCAGTCATTGGCGCCACCTTTAACTTTGATGTTCAAAATGTGTAATTCATTCTATGTATATTGTTTTATAGTAGTTAAGATAACCACCTCACTAAACTTTGTAAGCTTACCATATTTCTTTGCATGCATGTCAGGTATCAATTTTCCGTTATAAACTCAGGATTGTATGTAAGGAATAGCGTAAGTTTTCCTGGACAAACTCCTAGATGGTGGCATATGAACTAAGCATATTAATATTAATTTCATTATGTTGCATATGATTTTGGTTAATCTTATGGCACAATTAAAATGACAAGTGATAGAATTGATATGTAGTATCACATTATTATCTTGGGAGCTTAGTCATGAATTATGCTAACAAAGTTTTGACGCAAAAGAACTAAAAGGATTTGGTTATGTTATAGTGAAGATTGGTGTGATAAATTCATAGAATGACATGTATAATGTGATATCGTTTTGACATGAAAGGCATTATAAGTGGTAAGTTGCATTGTGTTAAATTTATACGGGATAATACTTGTGTTTAAAGGAATCCAATTTGTATAAAGGATGTAAACCATGGTAGGCATGGATAATAAGTTAAAATCTTGATTATGATCTAAAGATTAAAAAGTATGCATAGTTAGTTCAGATTATGTATCATTGATTTCACTAAATTAAGAACATAGAAATTGAAGCATGATATATGTTAAACTGACCATGTCAAATATGAAACTCCTTGGAACCTCTTTGAAAGTTGTAAACCAGATTTATAGATTCAAATCTGCAAACTGGTGCAGAGCATGTCGCATGTACCGGTACGGTCGAGGCAAAAATGACCAATTCTTACTCAACGTACCGGTGTGGTACATTGCTGTCCAAGTATCGATGTGGGTTTGAGTATCGGTATGAAAGTGAGCTATTGAAATTTGATAAAATAATTAGTACCAGTATGGACCCTAAGTACCGGTACGCAAGGCAGTTAAGTTGGTTATAACTTAACCCAATTTTAGAATTTTTACATTTCAATCCTAATTACGGTGTACATTAATTGAATAAGTTATAAATGCCCAAATAAGCTAAAATTTGGCAAGTAAGCATGAATTAGCGTCGATTTCAAGAATGTATCTTCAATGACTAAAAAGGATCACGAATTTACAGAAATTACAGACTAGTTCCTAATTGGCTAACAAGTTGGAAATTTGCACGTCTAATAAGACATGAATTTCATATACATGGTCTTAAATTCTGAAAATATCAAGAATGTTAGAAATTACAGATTAGTCTCTGTAATCACTCATTTTTATCTGTAAATACATATTAGTGTTGCATGTATACATATTATATTATATGTGCATGAGTGTTATTAGTTTATGTGTGCATGTATATTATAAACTATGTATGTATACGTATTAAATACGGTGTATGTGTGTCGCGTATACATCTATATTTAGTACGAGCGTATTTGTTTTTATGGTTAATTATGTGTATAATTATATATGTATGTATACTGGTATGTTATAATTAATGTTTGCATAGGTATATATGTATGTATTGTTGTATGTGTATTGCTATTATTAATATTATTGGGCTAATATAAAATGAAAATCCAAAAAAATATATTAAACTCAAATAAATGAATTACAGTCCAAGTCCAATTACAAATCTAATATTATTACAAGGCCCGGTTGGCCCAAACCCAAACTTATTTAATTCTAATTATTTTTGGTGCAGGTGACTATGGGCCGTTGGATCAAGATCTGATCCAACGGCCACGATCCAAGCAAGGAACCAAAATATCTGCCAGCCGCGTGCACATCACGTCTGGACCGTTCGAGTGCCACGCGCGCGTGCGGTCCACGCGCGGACTCTTTGATATCCCACGCGTGCGTGAGCCCCACGCGCTCTGACCCCTCGACTGCTGAGCCCCACGTGACACGATCTGGAGCCGTTTCACCAATCGAGGCTTCATCTGGGCCGTTCATCCTTCAAGCCATCCCGACCGTTAGATCAGATCTGATCTAACGGCCGAGAACGCCTCTGGCCGAAGACATAGCCCACACCGCCACCATGCTGCACCATGCCGATCTTCAACCACCACTCTCAGACATGTCAAAATACAGCAAGAAAGAAATATGTCAGATTAGCAGTCCAGATCTGAAAAAGCAAATATTATACTTGTACCAAAACCAAAGACATGCATATATATGTACGAAACAAATATTTTGTAAGAGACAAGTTGGAATCGAAAGAAAAGAAATACAAAAAGTCAGTCCAGTGGTAAATACTCGTCTTTTTTTTGCATGCATACACAAAAGATAGGCAAAAAAAGGGTTAGAAGTCTTACCATCGCCGTCGGTGGGTCTCCCCTCACCAGTGATAAGCCTTTTCAGCTTCCCCAAGCAGGACATGGTGAACTGAAAGGAGTGGGAGACCCCTTTTTGGTTTCGTTTTGGGTTGAAAAATGGGTTTTTTTCGTTTCGTATTTCCTAGATCTAGGACAAATAAAAGCTTTTTCTCTGAATCTAAGTTAAGATCTGTGTCGAGGGTAAGGCGGGGGTTATTTTGGTGTGTTTTTTGAGGCTCGCCGGCGTCGGCTAGCTGCGGCCGACGGCGGAGAGTACGGCGGCCGGCCGCCGGATTCTGGGTTCATAGAGAGAGTTGAGAGAAAATGAAAGGTGAGGGTTATTATCAAAACTGAAAAATGAAAGAAATGGCCGAAAATTTGGTTTCGGCCTAAAAGAGGGGTTTTTATAGTTGTTATTATTTTGTGAAATGGGTAAATTACGTAATAAATCCCCCCGTGCTTTCAATATTTTCACTTCTGTCTCGCCGCATGGTATATTTACAACTCTGGTCCCCCTTGTATTTCAAAATCTTGCAATCCAGTCCCTAAATTACACCGAATCAGTTTTTAAATGGTAAAATTACCCCTTTAACCATCCAGCGTTTTTGAACTTTTCATTTCGGGTCAGCCCCTTGGTCCAATTACAGTTTTGATCCTTTTAGGTTCTGTCTATTTCGCATTTTCGTCCTTAAATTACATATTATTGTTCTTTAATTTCTGCCACTGACTTTTATTTTTTTTTCATTTCAGTCTTGTTTCCATGTAAATATTCATGTTTGTATTATAATCGTATATGTTAATGTAGTCTTTTGTCTTATTTTATATCCCTCGTATATGCCTTGTGTTTTTATGTTTACATGTATATGTGTGTTAAGTTTATAATGATTATGTATCTTTTTGTTCGGTTATTCGTATTAAGCATGTTATGTTCTAGTTGACTCGTACACGGCATATTTTGTATTTTTGTATATGTGTATATTCTCTTGGCTTTTTAGGTTACATGTTAGTGTATTTTCTTTTTATGTATAATATATTGTTCCATATATGTTGAAATATGTTTTATTTCTAGTATGCATGTCTTCTTGAAATATACGTTCGTCTACACACGTATTTATTCCTGCCTTGTTATTGTGACATGTTAAATTTGCTTTTATTTACTGTTAAGCTTGTTATGTATATGTGTGTTTTAATTACATATTTTATTTATGTTAGATTAATATTATGTTATGTGAATATTTACTGTCTTTAAATTATCTGCCATGCTTTATATTTTTGTCACTAAGATTGCATATGGTATATAAATTGTTAATGCGGTGCCCTTTTATCCGAGCGTAAACGGGGCCAGTATCAGGCGTAGTGATAGTGGTTGGGCGTTTACTCTCGGATAACGGGGCCCTTAAAATTTATTCGCAATTATGACCGAATTTTAAAATAATCGTCACTTTAACCCGAAAAATCCAATATTAATAAAGCAGTAATTATTAAAGTACCAATTTTGGGCGGTGTGGGGGTGCTAATCCTTCCCCATCCGTAACCGACTCCCAAACCCATTTTTTTGAATCTCTGGTTTTATGGTGTCCGGCCTACCTAAGTGGCCGGTGGTGACTCCATTTTTTTAAAATGCGGTTTTTTAAAAAACCCCACGGAATAAATATTTTATATCCAAAAGAATCACAAACACCTTTCAAATCCTTCGAAAACCCTCATCATTTTTTTTAGCAAAAAAAAGGACATCGCTACAAATGGCGACTCCGCTGGGGATAAATTTTTTGTTTTTTTTTCAAAAAACAAATGAGAGTCAAGCTTTTAAAATAATTACCGCTTTACTAATATTGGAAGTTCCGGATTAAAGTGACTATTAAAGTAACATTCGGTTATAATTGCGCGTTTATTTTAACACATTTAAAATATGGCATATAAACCCGTTTTTTAAGTGGGGGAAAACGCTAATGCTTTCGTGGAGATATCGTTCTCCCGTATGGGCCTAGCAAGTACCTTCGGGGCTCGAATACCTTATACTTTCGTGAGGATATCGTTCCTTCGTATGGTATAAGCGAATGAGTCCCCCTGAATTGAACCCGGTTGAAAGGAGCCTATAATGGGTGATGATCGGGGGCCTTGCTACTCTTAGTAGGGGACAGCAAGGACAATTTGGGTACCTCTTAGCACCAAAACTGCATGTAGAGAACATATAGAAACCTACCCTTTTAGAGCCATGCGGATAACCTTAGGTGTTTTAGACGGGATAAATAGGGTTGTTTTGTGTGTTTATTCTGTTTAATTTTGTCCTTTTATTTTTATATTTATTAATTTTATCTGGTACTGACTTGTTTTCTTTTCGCTTTTGTTTTTTTCATACATCATACATTTGCATTACATAAAGGTACTGGATCAAGTGGTTTGCCTGATCAGAAAGTCTTTCACCATGGAAAAAAGGTGTCTTAGGAAAGAAGAGCTTAATTTGTCGATCGACATTGGTCGAGAGTCAACCAGAAAATCCAATGGGACAGGTTTGCGAACGAACGCGCGTAATAGCGGTACACCTATGTGAGTCTCCAAATGAACGACCTATGGGATCTTCAAAGCATTTGGGAAAGATGGGACGAAAACTACAAGACTTGTTCTGCGATAGTTATGGCGACATTGCACGATGTTATATGTTCGGATTAACAAGCCCCTACTCCGAGCTATAGTCCGTTACTGAATCCGCTTTTTGTCGCTTCACCTTCAATGGGCGGACATGATGCCTACATGAAGAATACACTGTTTTACTTAACCAGAAAAAAACATTCAGAAGATTGGATCTACGCGAAGCCTCCGAGGAATCGGAATTACACCGCAAAACTCAAAACCTTTGCGGGAATGAGTGACGATTAGGTTAATGGCCTCCTTCAGATCCGAGGAGACAATACGATCTTTGCATGGGAAAGTATTCGGGACATCATACCGACACATCCGCATTTGGCAAAGAAAATGGACTTGTTCGCCTTAGGAATATATGGCTTGGTGATCTTTCCAAGAGTACTGGGAACATTGACATAGCCATTCGGACTTATTTGAGTGGGTAAAACGGAAAGCAAACCCAGTACCAGCAATCTTGGTCGAGACTTTTATTTCCTTAAATGCTAGCCGGAAACATGAAGAAGGACGTTTTCGAGGATGCGCACAGCTGTTACAAGTACGGATTCAGAGTCACATGTGGAAGACACCGACGAGGGTCCCGCCGGATATTCTTCCAAGGTTTTTCGCTTTTACGGGAGTACTTAGCAAAGGAATGGCGAGAGGATTTGAAAACAAAAATGTGGACTAGTTTCTTCAGAAACATTCAAGATGAAGACATAGCATGGAGGGTCCTATGGCTCGGTAAAGTTAATTATTTTCTATACACAACAGGTGATTTCAACTGGCTGATGATGTTGGGATTGCATGGAGGAATCGCCTGTGCTCCGCTTTTAGTGTCTCGACAGTTCGGATCACGACAGTTCATTCCCAATACCGCCGGATTAAGCCAAACTGAATTTCTTTTCAAAGGGGAGTTCAAAGGAAAAATTCAGACCATCATGAGGGCCTGGGACCATTGTTACCGGATCAGGGTGGAAGGAGATACCGAGCACATGACTACCCCGGACTACAATCTTTGGAGACGTTTGAGAGTTAATAATGTGATTCCCGAATCTGATCAATGACCAACAGTGTCACTCGAAGAGCTTACAAGGGTGGTACCGTCTGAAGCTGACATCTTAAGGAATGAACTCGAAGAAGTTAAAAAGAAAATGGACATCCAACAGACCCAACATGCGAGCGAGCTCTATAAGGCAAGCTTAGAGGTTGACGAGCGGGACGGGATCATTAGGCAATTGAAGAAATTAAATGCAGATTTGAACGACAAGAATGCTCTTTATAAAAAAGATTCCCTTCTACTACAAGCAAAAATACAGAAGGCCAGCTGGAGTCAATTCATAGCCGTTGAAAGAGAAAGGATGAATGGTATTCGTTTGGTGGAAGAAGAACGAGAAATCAGCAAGAGAGCAATCGAGAAAGAGATAGAAAGTTGTCGGTTGGCTATGGAAGAAGAAAAACGGTCCTCCAAGAAGGCCATTGATCAGGAAAAGGAAAGACTCAGGCAAGAAATCAGCAAGGGAAAACAAGCTGTCCATCATGAGAAAGAAAGCGTCGCTGTATGGAAAAGAAAGTCTATGAGCAGCCGAAATAGACTGTTAGAGATGAAAAAACTGTACGATGACACTATTCAAAGTCTGGAGCAAAGCCAAAGTCAGAATGGCGAATTAAAAGGAAAGGTGGCGGAAGTTGAACACTCACTTCGAATGTACTGCCACAGAAATGGTTTCACTGAGCTTCAAGAAAGAGAGCGCGAAGTAAGCATGTTACGACCACGAATTGAGTCCCTCGAAGCAACTGTTGAGGATTACAAGGAAAGGATTAGTGTGTTCGAGGAGGCTGCAGCCGGATGGGACACCTATTGGCAAAAGAGACTGCGTGACGCTGCCCGAATGGTACAGGATAGGGACCAATATTACGCAAACCTAATGGTGGACATACAACGAGTCGCCAGGCATGTGAATAATTTAGCTGTCGAGGCTGAAACTCTCCGACCTTTCATAGTCCCGGAAATGGAAGAAGCTCCCAGGTTCCTCAAGCTGCTCAGGGCAATTGGAAAATTAAGAGATAGAGCTAGGGCTTATCTATAGGACTCTGTGTTGTAATTAGATCTTTTGTATTAGGGATCTTTATTTTGTAATACGAACTCTGTTGTAATCTAGACCCTTTAATTCCTGTGGAAGTAGTTCAAAAGGGTGATTACCAGCGGAATCAGTACCTTATCTGTATACATTCTTGTATTTGCATCATGACATTCGCATCATTATACATGCATTTATTCCTGCAACCATATTAACATTATGAATGTTGTGGCATTGTGTGTAGTTAACCCGCAATCATTCATCACCCATACTTTACCTGGTTACAAAGCAAACTCATGGAAGACAGGATAATCAGTCTAGAAAAAGGGCAAAAGGAGCTCGAGACAAGGCTTGAAGAGGCCCAGAGAAGCCTTAGTGATCAGATTGCGCAGTCACAAGCATCTATAGTATCCGACATAACCGCATTGTTGGCTAAGAGTCTTGGAAAAAGAGTGGAAGGAGAAACCATTCAAGAGCCAGAGGGTATCCCAGCTCACTACAAGGTTCAACCAACTGCACCAAACCCGGCTAGGAAGGTGTATATCGACCCTGCAGGAATGTCATCTAGTTTTCAAATAGGAGCACCTGAGACTCAACCCCTCGATGCTGAAGCACTCTATGAAGAAGAGGTGCTGGACCTGAACATGGTCGAAAGGATCATGACTGAGGTAGAGAAAAAGTGGGAGGAAAGGTTTCGCCTCATGGAGGAAAAATTTAAAACGTTACAATCTAATGAAGAATCAGGAAATGACGCTAGCGACTTAAGTCTAGTGTCCGATCTTGTCCTACCGCCAAAATTTAAAACGCCAGAGTTCGAAAAATACGACGGAACCACGTGTCCTTTCGCGCACATAACAATGTACTGTCGAAAGATGGCGGCCTACCATAAGGACAAAAAGCTACTGATCCATTGTTTCCAGGACAGCCTAACTGGAGCGGTGTTACGGTGGTACACCCATTTGAGCAAAGCAAATGTTAAGACATGGAAAGATCTGTCAAGAGCATTTACTGAGCAATACAAGCATGTAACAGATATGACCCCCAGCAGAATTATGTTGGAAAATATGGGACAGAAGTCCAACGAAAGCCTGCGGCAATACGCCCAAAGGTGGCGGGAAGTGGCCGTCCAAATTCAGCCACCCATCCCGGAACATGAAATTACGCCGTTATTTGTTAATACTCTGAAAGGGGCACTCTTTGATCGCCTCATTAATAACACAACGCAGTGCTTTGCTGACTTAATCAAGACTGGGGAGTCCCTTGAACTGGCAATTAAGAGTGGTAGGATTGATGGCGGGGAAGGGTCTCGGAAGTATAACAAGAGAAATGAAGTAAACACCACCAGTACTTATACCGCCCCGAAGAACTTCACAGTCTCACAACCACAAGCACCTGTGGAAAAAACACAAAACTCGAATCAAAGAGATGAGAGAATCGCCAGAAAAGAGAAATAGAGAAGAACTTTCACTCCCCTACCTGTTTCGTACTCATAACTTTATTCCAGTTGTATGAAGTAGACCTGGTCCGTCCATACATCGTTACTCCTGTCAATCCGCCCTTCCTGTCTTGGTATAATCCGAACGCGCATTGCGACTATCACGGCGGTACCCCTGGACATCCCACTGAGAACTGCCTTGCTTTCAAAAAACTTGTGCAGAACTTAATCGATTCTGGGATATTGAAGTTTGAAGAGCCGAGTGTAGCCAACAACCCGCTGCCTAATCATGGGAACAGAGGAGTAAATGTTATTGAAGAATACTTTACCAGGAGGATTAAGGATGATGTGTCAGAAATCAAATCTCCTTTACGGTGGGTATTTCAACAGTTATGCATGGCTCGTGTGATCGACAAAGGCATGATAACAAGGCAGAAGTGATGTGGAGAGTATTACGAATTCCACCAGAATGAAGGGCATGATATCCAAGAGTGCGATGAGTTTAAGAGATTGGTACAACAATTAATGAATGAAAAACAAATAGAATTCTTCGAGGAGCCCATGGGGAATAAGGGGTCGGACGTACACATGACGGATAGCCCCAAATCTAAGTACGGGAAGGATATACCTTTTATCATCCCCCCAGGCCAGGGAATGCAGGTGCCTCCCAAGGAGAAACCAACAAGATAAATCCCAAGATCATCATTTCAGCACCATCTCCATTCCTATTCAAAGATATGCGGCAAACCCCTTGGAATTATGCTGTAAATGTGACCACGCCAGAAAAACCAGAACACGGTCAGGTAAAAGAGCCTACGCTGAAAGACCAACAAAGCTAGAACAATGTAAACGCTGGTGAGGCAGGCCATTTCACAAGGAGCGATAGATGTTATTCCTCCGAGACTTTGAAAGCAGCTGAAAAGGATAAGGGGAAGAGTACAACAGTTAGCCCTACGCAGATATTTGGAGAAGAACCTCCCCCAAAGATGAATAAGCCGGTAACTGAGACCAAGGCCAAAGAATTTCTAAAGTTCTTGAGACATAGCGAGTACAACATAGTGGAACAACTACGAAAGCAACCGGCCAGGATCACAGTGCTGAAATTACTCTTGAGTTCAGAAAAACACCGGGAGACGTTATTAAAAATGCTAAATCAGACTTTCGTGCCCTAGGACATTTCTGTGACAAACCTGGACATGATAGTGGGGCATATCACTGCCTATAATCACATAACGTTCAGTGACGATGAGATCCCTGAGGGAGGAATGGGGTCCACCAAAGCCCTTAACATCACTACCCACTGCAAAGGGTATGTAGTACCAGCGTCTTGATCGACAACGGTCAGCATTGAATGTATTGCCTATGGTGACCCCAAAAAAACTGCAATAGATGGTTCGCACCTAAAGCCCCGCGCCACAATTCGGTAAGAGCTTTTGATGGTACGCAAAGAGAAACAATGGGGAAAATTGAGGTGCCCTTATTGATCGGACCAACGGAATATGTGATCGATTTTGTGGTGATGGGCATAAAACCATCTTACAGCTGCTTGTTGGGAAGACCATGGATCCACTCCTCAGGAGTTGTCCCCTCATCATTGCATCAAAAGTTAAAATTTGTAGTCGAAGGCAAATTGGTCACAGAGAGGCAGAGCGAGAAATTGTTGCTTGATAACATCGACGCCCTTCATTCAAAATGATGAAGATGCTGCAGAATGCTCGTTCCGAGCATTGGAACTAGTAAATGCCACATTCGTTTCGGAGGGAAGTCGGATCCCCTGCCCCAGGTTATCTAATTGTACCAAGATGACCGTCGCAGAAACTCTGGGCCGAGGAGCCAAAGTAGGAAAGGGGCTGGGGAAGAAATTACAAGGAAACCTAAGAGCCAAGAATATGATGACCAAGAAAGATCGTTTTGGGCTGGGTTATCAACCAAGTGCCCAACAGAGAAAAGAGGAATATAAGAGAAAGGAGGAGCAAAGAAAAGCCAGATCTAAAGGAGAAGACATTCCGTGGAGACCGATGTCCTTTCCTAGTTTGAAAACCACTTTTGTCTCCGGAGGATTCTACCAGCCAGGTCAAGAGGTTGGAGAGGCTATGAAGAAAAATGAAGTACTCAACCAAGAGGAGATACTCAGTGAATTATTTGAAGGGATGTACATCAACATGATAGCTGAAAATGACCGAGGCAGCAAAATATTGACCAACATCTGCCCTTGCCGTCCCGGGGAAACACTCGATAACTGGAGCTGCATTGATCTACCTGTAGTTTTTAGGAATAGATAAGAGTAATGCTCCGAATCAACCTTTTGTTTTTGCCCGTAAACAATGGGGATCTCTTGTACGGGGCACCTATGTTAACTTTTTGATTGAAATGAAAATATCCCCACTTTCCTAAAATGACCAAAGTTTCATTTATTTCATTCATGCATTCTTCATGTTCATTCCCTTCATATAAAGCCGTATCTTTCCCAATACAATTCATTCTCATTTAATGCAGGTCGCTCATGATTGACGATATGAATGATACCGGATCCAATCCTGGAGTGAATTTCGAATGCTGAGGTCTTAGAGGGAATTGAGGAAGGATATGATGAGATAGAAAGTGAGGTCCCGGAAGAGTTAAAGAGAATGGTGGCCAACGAAGAAAGGCAGATCATGCCCTATCAAGAAGAAACATAAGTTGTGAACTTGGGGGCTGAAGAAGAGAGAAAAGAAATAAAAGTAAGAACGACGATTTCCTCAAAAACCAAGCACGAACTGATAACCCTACTTCAGGAATTCAAGGATGTCTTCGCCTGGACTTATCAAGATATGCCAGGGTTGAATACCGACATAGTGGTGCACAAATTGCCAACAAAATCGGAGTGCAAACCAATACAGCAAAAACTTCGGAGAATGAGACCATATATGTTGTTAAAGATCCGAGAGGAAGTGAAAAAACAGTTTGATGCTGGATTCTTAGAGGTAGCCAAATACCCCGAATGGGTTGCAAACATTGTACCAGTACCAAAGAAGGACAGAAAAGTTCGTATGTGTGTAGATTATAGGGATCTGAACCGAGCCAGCCCTAAAGACAATTTCCCCTTACCACATATTGACACGCTGGTTGACAACACTGGAGGATATTCATGGTTTTCCTTCATGGACGGCTTCTCAGGGTACAACCAGATAAAGATAGACCCTAACGACATGGAGAAAACTATGTTCATAACCATGTGGGGCACTTTTTGTTATCGAGTGATGCCGTTTGGGCTAAAGAACGCAGGGGCAACATACCAAAGAGCAATGGTGACTCTTTTCCATGACATGATGCACAAAGAAATAGAAGTATACGTAGACGACATGATCGCCAAGTCCCAAACAGAGGAAGAGCACCTACAGAACTTGAGGAAACTATTCCAAAGACTACGGAAGTACCAGCTGAGGCTCAATCTCGCCGTTACTTCTGGAAAACTCCTAGGGTTCGTGGTAAGCAGAAGAGGGATTGAGATTGATCCAGATAAAGTGAAAGCCATCCAGTATCTCTCACCACCCCGCATTCAGAAGGAAGTTTGCGGTTTCCTAGGGAGGCTAAATTATATCTATCGTTTCATTTCCCAATTAACCGACCAATGTGACCCGGTTTTCAGACTTCTTAGAAAGAATAATCCTGGTGTGTGGGATGAGGAATGTCAAAGAGCCCTAGAAAAGATCAAAAAGTACCTGACAAATGCTCCAATTTTAGTCGCACCAGTACCAGGTCGACCATTAATTCTCTACCTGACAGTTTTTGAGAATTCAATGGGATGCGTATTGGGGCAACACGATGAGTCGAGAAAAAGGGAGCAAGCCATCTATTACCTAAGCAGGAAATTCAATGATTGCGAAACGCGATACCCGCCGGTGCAGAAGCTGTGTTGTGCTCTAGTTTGGGCTACCAAGCGGCTTAGACAGTATATGCTATACCATACTACTTGGTTGATATCCAAGCTAGACCCATTGAAATTCTTAATGGAAGCGCCAGCACTAACGAGAAGGATGGCCCGATGGCAGATGCTCTTATCCGAATTCGATATTGTATACGTTAACCAGAAAGCCATAAAAGGGAGAGCCATAGCAGATTTCCTAGCTAGTCGTGCTTCGGATGACTATGAGGCATTGAACTTTAATTTCCCAGACGAAGACTTGATGTGCATTACAACCGAAGAAGAGGTTTCAGATGATAAACCATGGAAGCTTTACTTCGATGGAGCCTCTAACGCCCTTGGACATGGGATATGAGCAATGCTAATTTCTCCTGAGGACGTCTATTATCCTTTCACCAGCAGATTGGAATTCTTCTGCACAAACAATATAGCTGAATACGAAGCTTGCATTATGGGACTGAACTCAGCTATTGAGAGAAAGATTAAAGAACTTCGAGTGTTCGGAGATTCATCCTTAGTAATTTACCAATTGCGCGGGGAATGAGAAACCAAGGACCCGAAGTTGGTCAAATATTACGAATTGATCCAAGAGCTCACCAAAGAGTTCGAAAAGGCCAGCTTCAATTACTTGCCCCGAGAAGAAAATCAGATGGCAGACGCATTGGCAACCTTGGCATCCATGTTTAAAACAAACACCGGGGCAGAAATGAAGCCCATTGAGATGCAGACGTTTAAAAGGCCTGCTCATTGTTATAATGTACAAGAAGAGATTGATGGAAACCCATGGTACTATGACATCTTGCAATATGTCAAGCTTCGAAAGTATCCAGAAGGGGCAAACGACAATGACAGAAAAACGCTCAGAAAATGGCAACAAGATATGTCCTAGATGGGGAATTCCTATATATGAGAAGTCATGATCAGACATTGCTGAGATGTGTGGATGCCCGAGAGGCGAAGGAGATTTTAGCCGAAGTACATGACAGACTTTGTGGAACGCACGCCAACGGGCTATTTATAGCCCAGAAAATTATGAGATATGGTTATTTCTGGTTGACCATGGAGGGAGATTGCATCAATTACGCCAGAAAATGCCACAAATGCCAAATCTACGCTGACAAAATTCACGCACCCCCATCGCCTTTACACACCATGAATTCTCCGTGGCCTTTCACGGCGTGGGGCATGGATGTCATCGGGCAGATCCATCCAAAAGCTTCCAATGGACACCGTTTCATTTTGGTCGCCATAGAATACTTCACTAAATGGGTAAAGGCAGCGTCTTACGCCAACATCACAAGGACTACAGTATGTAAGTTCTTAAAGAAGGAGATTATTTGTCAATACGGATTGCCAGAAAGGGTCATCACCGACAACGCTTCCAATCTGAATAACAAAATGATAACGGACGTGTGCACTCAATTCAAGATAGCACACCATAATTCCACAGTCTACCGCCCTAAAATGAATGGAGCAGTGAAAGCAGCAAACAAGAACATAAAGAAGATCATAGCGAAGACTACGAATACCTACAGGGATTGGCATGAGAAGTTGCCATTTGCCTTTTTCGCCTATAGGACGTCCATTCGCACGTCAACGGGGGCAACACCCTACTCCTTGGTGTATGGTACCGAAGCAGTACTCCCAATCGAGGTAGAGATCTCGTCTCTCCGGGTCTTAAACGAAGTAAAATTGGAAGAAGCCGAATGGGTGCAGGCCAGATATGACCAGCTAAATCTCATTGATGAAAAGAGACTAAAGGCCATTTGTCATGGTCAGATGTACCAAAAGCGGATGGTGCAGGCATACAACAAAAAAGTGCGCCCAAGAGAATTCAAAGAAGGGGATCTGGTGCTCAAGAAAATCCTCCCGATCCAGAAAGATGCTCGAGGAAAGTGGATGCCCAACTGGGAAGGACCGTACGTCGTAAAAAAGGCCTTCTCAAGAGGAGCCCTAATCCTAACAGAAATGGATGGAGACGAGCTGAAAAACCCTGTAAATTCAGATGTCGTTAAGAAATACTATCTTTAAAAAAAAGAAAAAAAAAGAAAAAAAAATAGAAAATAATAAAAAAGAGAACAAAAATGGAGAGCTCAAGGTGAAAACCCGAAACCGGGCGTCTTGAAGCAAATGGAAGACCCGAGTTGAAAACCCGTAAAGGGCGGCTCAGGTAAATTGAAAAGTTGAATATTCGAAGAGAAGGGTATCCCCATGAACATCATGAAGAGGAGGCTTCAAGCAAAAAATTCTACACCGGTTGACAGGATCATATATCATTCATATCGAAGATAATGAGGGATCTTGTATTTCATACTTAACTTTTCTTCTTTCTCATGTGTGTCATGCCTTTTTTAAGATATCCCAAGCCCTTAATCGTAATAAAACCGTGTTTTTGAGCATCCATTCCTTGCCTTATTGTCAATTTCAGTCAAATAAGTTA